>CM064328.1:2792500-2985317 GCA_032595735.1 Pelochelys cantorii
CCCGTCTCTACCCGGTGTGCAGCCAGGCGGGTGAGACCGGGCTCATTGAACAGCAGCTGGCGGGAGCGCAGCACCTCTCGGATCTTGGTCGGCTGGGCCGGGGTGAGCCGGGCCAAGGGGAATCGACTCCAGCGAGGGGTCAGCCCAGGGAACAGGCCCACCAGCGGGTTGTCTCCACGCCCCTCCCAGCACCTGCACACAGCCAGCCCCAATGCCTTCTCCCCCTGTCTCGGGCCTTCCCCACTCTCTGGCAGGACCATGGGGCGGCAGCAAAGACCCAGGCCAGGAGAAGTTCTGTGGCAGCCTGTGCCTGGTCGCTCCGCCAGACCTCAGCCCTTCTGCGCCAGAGCTGCCCCATGCGGGCTCATCGCACCCAGCCCACGGGGGCCCTAGGCACCGGCTGTGGCACACGCCATGCTGCGCTCCTTGGGCGGTGGCAGGGGTGGCCAGGTGCCTGGGGCCTGCTGAGGTA
This sequence comes from Pelochelys cantorii, assembly GCA_032595735.1. Taxonomy (NCBI): domain Eukaryota; kingdom Metazoa; phylum Chordata; order Testudines; family Trionychidae; genus Pelochelys; species Pelochelys cantorii. The sequence goes on from CM064328.1 coordinate 2,792,973, forward strand.
CGGGGAGGGGCGGGCGGTGCCGGCTCCTGCAGGCGGGCGGGGGGAGGTCTGGGCACGAAGGGCAGCCAGGCTGGTGCTGGGGGAGCAAGTGGCCCCATGGGGTGTGCACAAGTCTCGCAGCCTGCGGAGTGGGGGGAGCTGTGGACCCCTCCCCCCACACCCAGCACCCTCATGGCCCATCGTAACTCTGCACCCGGCTGTTCTGTGGAAGAGCGTCACTGCCCTTGTGCTGAGCTTGTGACCGACTCTCCTGTGGGTGAGTCACCAGCCCCCTTTCCTCTCACTCGCCGTGGCTGGGGCAGGAGGGGGGCCTGTGTGCGGCCTGGCCGGGCCACCACAGGGGCCACGGGAGCCCATCGCTCTACCAAAGCGGGGCCTGTGAGGGCTGATCCAGCTCCACAGGGCTGTTCCCTGCAGCCTCCGCTCAGCTCCGCAGCTGCCTGGCCCAGGGAAACGCCTTCCCAGAGTCATCCCGGGCCCGGCACTGGGCTCCTCTGGGCATGTCGCCAGCCACTTGGATCCTGGCTTCAGCTGCTGGAGCTGCCATAGGCCTGGTCCTCAGCCCTGCTGGCCAAGTCCAGCTTGGCTGCTGCCCCTCCCTAGAGCCAGGGCGCTGGAGCCAGGGCGCTGGAGTCCCGGCGCCACCAGACCCCTGCTGAGTTCTGAGAGGCTGGGGCCTGCGAGGGGGATGCCTCTGAACCCAGAGCTGGTCACAAAGCCGCCAGGCACAGCCCAGACATAGCACCCAGCAGCCCGTGGCACGGACCCCTCCCCCGATCCCACAGCCCGCTGCACGGACCCCTCCTCCGATCCCACAGCCCGTGGCACGGACCCCTCCCCTGATCCCACAGCCCATGGGACGGACCCCTCCTCCGATCCCACAGCCCGTGGCACGGACCCCTCCCCCGATCCCACAGCCCATGGCACGGACCCCTCCCCCGATCCCACAGCCCGTGGCACGGACCCCTCCCCCGATCCCACAGCCCGTGGCACGGACCCCTCCCCCGATCCCACAGCCCGCTGCACGGACCCCTCCCCCGATCCCACAGCCCGTGGCACGGACCCCTCCCCTGATCCCACAGCCCATGGGTCGGACCCCTCCTCCGATCCCACAGCCCGTGGCACGGACCCCTCCCCCGATCCCACAGCCCATGGCACGGACCCCTCCCCCGATCCCACAGCCCGTGGCACGGACCCCTCCCCCGATCCCACAGCCCATGGCACGGACCCCTCCCCCGATCCCACAGCCCATGGCACGGACCCCTCCTCCGATCCCACAGCCCGCTGCACGGACCCCTCCTCCGATCCCACAGCCCGTGGCACGGACTCCTCCCCTGATCCCACAGCCCATGGGACGGACCCCTCCTCCGATCCCACAGCCCATGGGACGGACCCCTCCCCTGATCCCACAGCCCATGGGACGGACCCCTCCCCCGATCCCACAGCCCGCTGCACGGACCCCTCCCCCAATCCCACAGCCCAAAAATACATCCCTCCCAGACACAGACCCCTCCCCATCACAAGGGTCTCACACCCTCCCCTCCTATCACACAGCCCTGGCCCTCCCCTCCCCTGGCTTTCACTCCCCTCCCCCTGCACCAGATGGGCCCTGGAGCTCCCCTAGAATAGCTCCCAGAGCAGCCTGTCCCTGGGAGGGAAACTTGCCAGCGCTGGAGAGCCCCACGCCGCCCTGGGCCGCTGCCCGGCGGCTAATCACTCGCGCCCCCACACCACTGGATTTACAATCGGAAATTGCCTGGCCTCAGCTCCCGGCCCCGCCGCGCGTCACAGCGTCCTTGCCGGCCTGCCGAGCCCCGGCAAATATTTGTTCCTGCACAGCCACTTAGAGAGCAGGGCGCCTCTCCGACCTCGCCCAGCTGCTCCAGCGCCGGCCCGGACACAGGACCCCGGCAGCAGCACCCGGGCCCGGCGGAGCGAGAACACCCCCTCCGGCGCGTCCCTCCCAGCTCACAGTGCTCCCCTGGGATCCCGCCTTCTGCCGGGTGCCCCCGAGCTCCCCCATGGGCCCTGCTGCGCAGGATTGACCCCCGTTACACGGAGGTTCTGGGGCACCGCTGAGGGGCAGATCAGGGCAAATTGCTTAGAAGCAGGGCGACTTCCAGCCCAGGCCTGGGGTCTTCCCGTAGGGCTGTCCACTCTGCACGCTTCTGGCAAAACAGCTCGCCTTGTGATTTCCCCGTCACGGGCTCCAACTCCTGCAGCCCTCCTTTCTCCAGGAGAAGGGAATCGGAGGAAGAGCGCTGTGCCTTCGCTTGCGCTGTGTAGCCAGCGCCCAAAGCCGAGTCAAGCTACTTCGATTCCAGCCATGCACTGAACGTCGCTGAAATTGCCCAGCTTGACTGGACGTTAGACCGCAGAGGAGATGTACCCAGGGCGCCAAGCCAGCCCCACCCAGCACTTCCCCTTGCCGCTCTGGCCAGCGAGAGTCACACACAAAACCCCTCACGCACCCCAGCGCTCCCTGTGCCCCCCCAGCCCCCCTCACACAGGGGAGAGGTTGTAACCCATCCCCCCCCTCCCCTCACACACCCCAGTGCTCCCTGTGCCCCCCCAGCCCCCCCTCACACAGGGGAGAGGTTCTAACCCATCCCCCCCCTCCCCTCACACACCCCAGTGCTCCCTGTGCTCCCCCAGCCCCCCCTCACACAGGGGAGAGGTTCTAACCCATCCCCCACCTCCCCTCAGACACCCCAGCGCTCCCTGTGCCCCCCCCAGCCCCCCGCACACAGGGGAGAGGTTATAACCCATCCCCCACCTCCCCTCACACACCCCAGTGCTCCCTGTGCCCCCCCAGCCCCCCTCACACAGGGGAGAGGTTATAACCCATCCCCCACCTCCCCTCACACAGCCCAGCGCTCCCTGTGCCCCCCCAGCCCCCCTCACACAGGGGAGAGGTTCTAACCCATCCCCCACCTCCCCTCACACACCCCAGTGCTCCCTGTGCCCCCCCAGGCCCCCCTCACACAGGGGAGAGGTTCTAACCCATCCCCCACCTCCCCTCACACACCCCAGTGCTCCCTGTGCCCCCCCCGGCCCCCCTCACACAGGGGAGAGGTTCTAACCCATCCCCCACCTCCCCTCACACACCCCAGCGCTCCCTGTGCCCCCCCAGGCCCCCCTCACACAGGGGAGAGGTTCTAACCCATCTCCCACCTCCCCTCACACACCCCAGTGCTCCCTGTGCCCCCCCAGCCCCCCTCACACAGGGGAGAGGTTATAACCCATCCCCCACCTCCCCTCAGACATCCCAGCGCTCCCTGTGCCCCCCCAGCCCCCCCCACACAGGGGAGAGGTTATAACCAAATGGTCCTTCTGATTCCAAAGGTGCAGCTACAGACCCAGGTCAATTTGTATCTCAGATCTTACCCAGCAAGCACACTGGGCCAATCTGAGGAAAGGAAGGAAGGAAGAAAAGTTGTTAAAGGGAACAAGCGACCCCCCCACGGCCGGGTGCCTGGTGCAGGCGTGCGGGGGGATGGACGAGCTGCTGCCTGACCCGTCTGTGGCGCTCGCCCTGGGCTGAGTGATCGAAGACAAAATGAAGGAATGCCCAGGGCCCCCTTTCTACCCGTGGGCATGTGGAGGGGCGCCCATTGCTCTCCCTGGGTATGTCTACACTACATGGCTCCATCGACGGAGCCACGTAGATGCGGGTTGTAGACACAGCAAAATGAAGTGGAGATTTAAATAATCGCTGCTTCATTTACATCAAAATGGCTGCCGCGCTGTGCCGATCAGCTGTTTGGCGGCACAGCGCGGCAGTCTGGACACTCGGCGGTCGACATCAAAAGCCTTTGTCGACCGCCCCGGTAAACCTCATCCCACGAGGCATAACGGGGCGGTCGACAAAGGCATTTGATGTCGACCGCCGAGCGTCCAGACTGCCGTGCTGTGCCGACAAACAGCTGATCGACACAGCGCGGCAGCCATTTGGATGTAACTGAAGCGGCGATTATTTAAATCTCCGCTTCATTTTGCTATGTCTACAACCCACATCTACGTGGCTCCGTCGATGGAGCCATGTAGTGTAGACATACCCCTTGAGCGGAAGTTGGCCCCAGATGGGTTTGCCGCATGGGTGCGCTAGGCCTCCTGTCTGTGTGTCTGTGATGTAGTGGGGGTGCTGTCCACTTTGTAACCTTGTATTTCTGCCTGTCTGGTTTTTCCCTTCGATTTTTTCGTACCCTCTACTCCTTGTTTCCCGCCCCCTCTTTTTTTTTCCCTTCCCCCCTCTCCCTTCTCCCCTATTTATTTTGGGTCTGCACATGCTAAACCCAACTCTCCAGTCATCTGAAGAAGTGGGCTGTGCCCAGGAAAGTTCATGATCCCACCTACATGTTTTGTTCGTCATTAAAGTGCTACCAGACCATTGGTTGTTTTTTAAGTTTTTCCTGTACAGACTGACTCGGCTACCCCCTGAAACTGTCTGTATTGTGTGATGTTGCTGGACTGGGTAGGCTGAGGAGAGCAGACTGAGAGCAAGGGAAGGAAGGTTCAGGGCCTGTGAGCCCTTCCCCCCCAGAGGAATAAGGCTGTCTGCTCTCGGTGTCTGTGCTAACATCACTCCTGCACTGCGCTGTGTCCCTGAGAACCAATAAAACCTTCTACTCTACTGGCCGGCGGAGAGTCACATCTGGCTGCGGACGGGGGTGCAGGGTCGGGGGCTCCCCGACTCACCGTCACAGTCTCCTAGAAGCAAACATGTGAAATGCAAGTACAAAGTCAATGTCACAACTTCACACCCACGCACGATGCCTGCACACAAAACCTGTAAACACGATCAGTGAATCATCAGCTGTCCACAGACACCTCACTTGGCCCACTTCGTACAGGGGTTGGAGCAAACATAGAACAGCAGTTGCAACAGTGATTGGTACATTCATATTACAATCCAATAAGGTCACCCCCCCGTCATGTACATACGGACACATCCTTTGTTCTTGGACACATTTACACCTGTTTGATTAACAGCCACAGTGGGGCAGAGCAAAGGTCAGTCCAGCCCAGGGTCCTGTCTGCCCACAGTGGCCAATGCCAGATGCCCCAGAGGGAGTGACCCAAACAGGGAATCACAAAATGATCCATCCCCTGTCACCCATTCCTAGCATCTGGCAAACAGAATTTTAGGGACACCAGCCCTGCCCATCCTGGCTAATAGCCATTGATGACCCTGTCCTCCAGTAACCTATTTTTTTGTGTGCCTTATTATATTCCAGGCCTTCACAACATTCTCTGGCAAGGAGTTCCACAGGTTGACGGTACACTGTGTGAAGAAAATCTTCCTTTGGTTTGTTTTAAACCTGCTGCCTATTGTCATTGGGTGACTCCTGGTTCTTGTGTTATGAGAATGAGTAAATAAGACTTCCTTATCTGCTTTCTCTGTACCAGGCAGGATTTCATAGACCTCTATGATATCCTCCTGCCAGGTATCTCTTTTCCAAGCTGAAAAGTCCCAGTCTTATTAATCTCGCCTCTTAGGAAAGCTGTTCCATACCCCTGATTATTTTCCTTGACCTTGGCCGTACTTTTTTCAGTTCTAATTTATCCTTTTTGAGATGGGGTGAACAGACCTACACTCAGCATTCAAGGTGTGGGCGTTCCATGGCGTTATACAGTGGCATTGTGATATTTTCTGTCTAATTAATTATCCCTTTCTTAATGATTCCCACACACTGTTGGCTTTTCTGACGGCAGCTGCCCATGGAGTGGCTGTTGTCAGAGAACTAGCCATAGTGACTCCAAGATCTCTCTGGAGTGGCCCCAGCTGATCTAGACCCCAGCGTTGTATGTGGACAGTTGGGCTATGTCGACACTCGCGGCTTCTTGCGTCAGAAGTATGCAAATGAGGCTAAGCGTGGAATATTGCCGAGCCTCATTTGCATCCCTAATGAGCTGCCATTTTTGCAGAAGAGGTTCTTGCGCCAGACGGAGCTGTCTACACTGCCCCTTCTTGCGCAAGAAAACCCTTCTTGCGCAATGCCATTACGCCAATTATTTTCAGGAATAACGGCACTGTGCAAGAGGGGTTTTCTTGCACAAGAAGCCGCGAGTGTAGACATGGCCTTGGGCTTAGGTTTCCCAATTGCAGTACTTGGCGTTTATCGACACTGAATTTCCTCGCCCATCTCCCAGTTTTGGAAGAGCCCTTTGAAGCGCTTTGCATGCGGCTCTGGGCTCCACTCTCTTCAGCGGTTTTGTGCCATCAGCAAATGTTGCCACCTCCCTGCCGAGCTCTTTCTCCAGATCACTCACGGGTGTTGAGCCGGACGGGGCCCAGCACGGACCCCAGGAGAGCCCCGCCGGTTGCCTTTTTCCACAATGGTGTCCTGCCCTTTGTTTCTTGCCTTCCGATCCGCCACTGAGCCGGGAGGGGACCTTCCCGCTTATCCCACGGCAGCGCAGGAGCCTTTTGTGAGGGACCTGGCCCAAGACGTGCTGAACGTTCCCGTTGCATTTTCTGCCCCTGCCCCACAGGCGTGCAGGTTACCTCAGAGAACGCCAGCAGCTCGGTGAGGCCAGAGTCCTTTTTCCAAAGCCCTGTGGGCTCTTCCCCACAAATCACGGTCCTCAGCATGTCTGAGCATTTAGGTTTTTACCCAGTTTCAACCAGTTGGGGCTGGAGTCAGGCTTGCCGGCCTGTGGTGGCCAGCGTCACCTCGGGCGCCTGCTTTATTACCCGATGTCACAGAGCTGCCCACAGTCAGCTTGACGGGTATGAGGGACGGGACAGGTTACACTCCGCCCCTAGTAGTTCTGCAGTGTTACACCTGGGATCCGTCCCGACCTGAGATCCGTCCCGACTGTGGGCTGATACCCTCAGGTCCTGGGCACTTCATTATGGTTTCTGGTCTTGAAACCCCTCGACTTATACCTCGGCTGCCTCCAATTTACCAAGTGAACTAACTCTCCGCGAGTCCCGGACCTGGCCTCTTCGCTCTGCCCTGCTCCCCTCGGGCGTTGTGTCATCCACAAGCTTTATCAGGGACGATGCTGTTTACTTCCAGGTCCCTGACAAGTGACCTTGCAAGAGTGTAGGGCCAAGAACCATCCTGGCGGGACCACTCTGGGAATACAGCTACGTGCTGACAGTCTCCCACTCCCATTCACAACATGAGGCCTGTCAATAACCCACCTTTCCAGCCATTGACTGCGGGCTATCTTCAGGTGACATCCATCTCGCTTGTTAATCAATACTGTATGGGACCGAGTCAAACGACTCTCAGAAGGGAAGCTGTTCCAGCATCACCCTGTTCGTCATCCACCAAACCCATCGTCTCATCTTGAGAAGGCTGCCAGGTTAGTTTGCCAGGATCTAGTTTCCACGACCTCATGTCGATTTGCCCAATTTACATCTCCCTCGTTATTAATCAAGTCACATTGGAGCCGCTCCATTCTCTTGTCCAGAAACAGTGTCTGTAATTAAACACTTCATTGACTCATAGACTCATGGAACACTAGAACTGGAAGGGACCTCGAGAGGTCATCGAGTCCAGTCCCCTGCCCTCACGGCAGGACCCAGCACCGTCTAGACCAGTGGTTCTCAACGTGGGCCATTTGGCTCCCCAGGGGGCCACGCTTTACTTCTAAGGGGCTCAGAAGGGGGCCATGAGCAAAAAAAGGTTGAGAAACACTGGTCTAGACCATCCCTGACAGGTGTCTATCCAACCTGCTCTTAAATATCTCCAGAGATGGAGATTCCACAACCTCCCTGGGCAATTTATTCCAGTGTTTGACTACCCTGACAGGCAGGAAGTTTTCTCTGATGTCCAACCTGAACCTCCCTTGCTGCAGGTTAAGCCCATTGCTTCTTGTCCTGTCCTCAGAGGCCAAGGAGAACAATTTTTCTCCCTCCTTCTTGTAACACCCTTTTAGATACTTGAAAGCTGCTATCATGTCCCCTCTCCATCTTCTCTTTTCCAAACTAAACAAGCCCAATTTTTTCAGTTTTCCTTCATAGCTCATGTTCTCTTGACCTTTAATAATTCTTGTTGCTCTTCTCTGGACCCTCTTCAATTTCTCCATATCTTTCTTGAAATGTGGTGCCCAGAACTGGACACAATACTCCAGCTGAGGCCTAATCAGCACAGAGTAGAGCAGAAGAATGACTTCTCGTGTCTTGCTCACAACACTCCTGTTCATGCAGCCCAGAATCAGGGTTGCTTTTTTTGCAACAGCGTCACAGTGTTGACTCATATTTAGCTTGTGGTCCACTATAACCCCTAGATCCCTTTCTGCCGTACTCCTTCCTAGACAGTCGCTTCCCATTTGGTGTGTGTGAAATGGATTGTTCTTTCCTAATTGGAGCACTTTGCATTTGTCCTTGTTAAACTTCATCCTATTGACCTCAGACCATTTCTCCAGTTTGTCCAGATCATTTTGAATTTTGACCCTCTCCTCCAAAGCACTTGCAACCCCTCCCAGCTTGGGATCAGCTGAAAACTTAATACGTGTCCTCTCTATGCTGATATCTAAATGGTTTTGAAGATATTGAACAGAACCAGCCCCAAAACAGACCCCTACAGAACTCCATTTGTTTTGCCCTTCCAGCATGACTGCGAATCATCAATAACTACTCTCTGAGAATGGTTATCCAGCCAGTTAGGCATCCACCTTACAGTAGCCTCGACTAGGTTGTAGTTCCCTAGTTTATTCATGAGAAGATTGTGCGAGACCTTGTCAAACGCCTTACTAAAGTCTAGTTATACCACATCCACCGCTTCTCCCTTCTCCACAAGGCTTGTTATCCTGTCAAAGAAAGCTATAAAATTGGTTTGACAGGATTTGTTCTTTACAAATCCACCATATTATCTTGTAGCTGTTTGCAGATGGATTCCTGCATTGTTTGCTGCGTTATCTTTCCTGGCACAGAAGTTAAGCTGACTGACGTGTCCTTAGTTTCCTGGCTTGTCCTCATTTCTTTTTTTATAGATGGGCACTAGATTTGGCCTCTTCCAGTCTTCTGGAATCTCTCCCATCTTCCATGACCTTTCAAAGATAATAGCTAATGGCTCAAATATCTCCTAAATCAGCTCCTTGAGTATTCTAGGAGGCATTTAATCAGGGCCTGGGGACTTGAAGACATCTCACTTGGCTAAGTAATTGTTAACTTCTTCTTTTCCTATTTTAACGGCTGAACCTACCCCATTGCCACTAACGTTCACTGTGCTAGGAGTCCAACCAGCACCAACCCTCTTCATGAAAACGGAAATGAAGACGTTATTTAGCACTTTTGCCATTTCCATATTTTCTGTTATTGTTTTCCCTTCCTCCCTGAGCCTACCTTGTCCTTCATCTTCCTCTTCTAATATATTTGTAGAATGTCTTCTTGTTACCCTTTATGTCTCTAGCTAGATTGAGCTCATTTTGTGCTTTCCCCTTTTTAATCTTGCCTCTGCATGCCTGTGCTGTTTGTTTATATTCATCCTTTGTAATTTGAATTCATTTCCACTTTTTATACGACTGGTTTTTGATTTTTAGACCATAGAATCCTAGAACACTAGAACTGGAAGGGACCGTGAGAGGTCATCGAGTCCAGTCCCCTGCCCTCACGGCAGGACCAAGCACCATCTAGACCATCCCTGATAGACGTCTGTCCAACCTGCCCTTAAATATCTCCAGTGATGGGGATTCCACAACCTCCCCAGGCAATTTATTCCAGTGTTTAACCACCCTGACAGGTAGGAAGTTTTTCCTAATGTCCAACCTAAACCTCCCTTGCTGCAGTTTAAGCCCATTGCTTCTTGTCCTATCCTCAGAGGCCAAGGAGAACAATTTTTCTCCCTCCTCCCTGTGACACCTTTTTAGGTACTTGAAAACTGCAATCATGTCCCCTCTCAGTCTTCTCCTTTCCAAACTAAACAAGCCCAGTTCTTTCAGTCTTCCCTCATAGCTCATGTTTTCCTCCAAAGCACTTGCAACCCCTCCCAGCTTGGCATCATCTCCGCACTTAATAAAACAATGAGAAGTCCTGTGGCACCTTATAGACTAACAGATTTATTGGAGCATGAGCTTTCATGGGCAAAGACCCACGTTGTCAGATGCATATCCATCTAGCGAAGTGGGTCTTTGCCCACGAAAGCTCATGCTCCAATTAATCTGTTAGTCTATAAGGGGCCACAGGACTTCTTGTTGTTCTTGAAGATTCAGACTAACACGGCTCCCCCTCTGACACTCAATAAGTGTCCTCTCTATGTCATCATCTAAATAATTGATGAAAATATTGAACAGAACCGGTCCCAAAACAGACCCCTGAGGAACCCCACTTGTTATACCCTTTCCAGCAGGACTGTGAACCATTAATAACTACTCTCTGGGAATGGTTGTCCAGCCAGTTACACACTCACCTTATAGTAGTCCCATCTAAGTTGTATTTGCCTAGTTTATTTATAAGAATATCATGCAAGACAGTATCAAATGCCTTACCAAAGTCTAGGTAAACCATGTTCACAGCTTCTCCCTTATCTGCGAGACTTGTTATCCTAGCAAAGAAAGCTACCAGATTGGTTTAACATGATTTGTTCTGTACAAATCCATGCTGGCTGTTACCTGTCACCTTATTTTCTTCCAGGCGTTTGCAGATGAATTCCTTAATCACCTGCTCCATTATCTTCCCTGGCACAGAAGTTAAAATGACTGATCTGTAGTTTCCGGGATTGTTCTTATTTCCCTTTGTATAGATGGAGAGTAGATTTGCCCTTTTCCAGTTTTCTGGAATCTCTCCTGTCTTCCAAGACTTTCCAAAGATGATAGCTAAAGGCTCAGATACCTCCTCTATCAGCTCCTTGAGTATTCTAGGATGCATTTCACTTGGTCCTGGTAACTTGCAGACATCTAACTTTTCTACGTGATTTTTAACTTGTTCTTTTTTTAATCTTCTAAACCTACCCCATTATGTAAGATCTCATAGCTAAGCCAGGGTGGTCTCTTGCCATATGTCATATCTTTCCTACACAACAGAATAGTTTGCTTTTGGACCCTGAATTATGTCTCTTTGAAAAACTGCCAACTCTCTTCAGTTGTCCCCCCCCCCCCACAGTCTTGCTTCCCATGGGACCTTTCCTACCAGCTCTCTGAGCTTACCAAAATTTGCCTTCCTGAAATCCACTGTCTCTATTTTGTTGTTCTCCCTTCTCCCATTCCTTAGAATCATGAACTCTATGATTTCATGGTCACGTTCACCCAAACTGCCTGTCAATTTCAAACTCTCAACCAGCTCCTCCCTGTTTGTTAAAATCAAATCAAGAACAGCCTCCCTCCTAGTAGCTTTCTCAACCTTCTGAAATAAAACATTGTCTCCAGTGCAGTCCAAGAACGTGTTGGGCAATCTGTGCCCTGCTGTGTTTGTTTCCCAAGAGATGTCTGGATAGTTGCAGTCCCCCATCACCACCAAGGTTTCTTCTTTGGATGGTTTTGTGAGTTGTTTTTTAAAAAGCCTCATCCAGCTCTTCTGCCTGGCTCAGTGGTCTGTAAAAGTCCCCTAGTGTGCCATCACAGTCCTCAGAGCTCCGAGACGGATTGAAAATCAGTATTAACAGTACCGTGATCTCCCTGGCCAGCCCTTTTAAAACTCTTGGAGGCAAATTATCCAGACTTGCTGATTTAAACATTTCTGACTTTATTATCTTCTGTTTAACACCCCCCAAGATATTAGAGTAATGGAAAAAGACTTATCACCACACAATGAGACTAAATCATCCATTTCCTCCCAAAATACAGAACAGAAATATTTAATGAACATTTTTGCCATTTCTGCAGTATTATTCATATTGCTACCATCCCATCAAGTTATCATAGACTCACAGGACTGGAAGGGATCTCAAGAGGCCAGTGACTCAGTGTCTGGATTCTTTTTGTTTCTAATATATTTTAAAAACTCCTCATTGTTTTTAATTCTGTTGTTCATAGATGTCTTGTGTCCCTGGACTTCCCGTATCAATTTTCTACAATTATTAACTTCTGAATTATATTTATTAATATCATTTCCCCCTTTGTTATACATATAAAGAACTTATCTACTTCATTTTTTTTAACCCTGTTAGTTTCTTGATCTTCACAACATCCTCTGGCAAGGAGTGCCACAGGTTGACTTTGCATTGTGTGAAAACATACTTCCTTTTGTTTGTTTGAAAACTGATGTCTATTAATTTCATTGGGTGAACTCTAGTTTTTGTGTTAGGAGAAGGGATAAACAATACTTCTTTAGTCACTTTCTCCACACTAGTCATGATGTTATAGACTTCAATCAGATCCCCCTTTATTCGCTCCTTTTCTAAACTGATGAGTCCAATCTTATTATCTCTCTTCATACAGAAGCTGTTCCATACCCATAATCATTTTTACTGCCTGTTTCTGAACTTTTTTCAGATTTTTTAGATGGGGTGACCACATCTGCTCTATCCAAGCTGTAGCTGTGATGTAGTGGGGGGGGGGCTGTCTGCTCTGTGACCCGGGGTTCCCCCACTCTGTGCTGTGGGATTCCCACTGACTCACCCACATGTGGATTGGTCCAGACACCTAGTCCCAGCCTGAGCAGACAACAAATCTCTTCCCAGGGGAGAGACAAAGGAAGGGAGGCGGAGACACCACCTGGCTGGGGGGCAGGGCCTGGGAGCTGGGCAGTTTTTTTGGCTGGAAAACTGTGGAGAGAACAGACTAAGCAGAGTGCTGGGAGTTGAGGGGCGTAGGCACCCCGCCCCAAGGGGTCTAGGGCTGCCAGCCCCTGAGTCCTTGGCTGCGTCTAGACTGGTATGATTTTCCGGAAATACTTTTAACGGAAAAGTTTTCCGTTAAAAGCATTTGCGGAAAAGAGCATCTAGATTGGCACGGACACTTTTCCGCAAAAGCAGTTTTTGTGGAAAAGCGTCCGTGCCAATCTAGACGCGCTTTTGTGCAAAAAAGCCCCAGTCGCCATTTTCGTGATCAGGGCTTTTTTGTGCAAAACAAATCAGAGCTGTCTACACTGGCCCTTTTGCGCAAAGCTTGGCGCAAAAAGGACTTTTGCCCGAATGGGAGCAGCATAGTATTTCCGCAAGAACACTGACAATCTTACATGAGATCGTCAGTGTTCTTGCGGAAATTCAAGCAGCCAGTGTAGACAGCTGGCAAGCTTTTTCCGGAAAAGCGGCTGATTTTCCAGAAAAACTTGCCAGTCTAGACACAGCCCTTATGTCCACATCATGGCTGTGCTGGGCTGTATCCTGGAGAAGCAATACATCCTCTCTGTTCTACTGGCTGGCGGAGTCTCATCTTGCTATAGACAGGGTGCAGGATCGGGGGGGGGGTCCCCGATGTGCCACCACAGTAGCAAACCATGTATTTATATAGAGGCAATATGATGTTTTCTGTCTTATTATCTCACTCTCTTGGAATGATTCCTAACACGCTGGTTGCTTTGTTGACGGCTGCTGCACACTGAGGGGATGTTTTCAGAACACTATCCACAGTGACTCCAAGCTCTCTCTCGCGAGTGGGAACAGCTGAATTAGCCCCCGGCATTTCTTATGTGTAGTCCGGATTATGTTTTCCAGTGTGCGTTACTTTGAACCAACACTGAATTTCATCTGCCTTTTTGTTGCCCAGTCACCCAGCTCCCCGTCTGTACCAACACACCCTTCTTCGGGATTGTTGGATCATGGCTTTTGGAGGACCTCAAATGGTGGTTCTGCACAATGCAGGGCTGGGCTGTGGGAGGTGCACCATGGTGAGGGATGGGCTGTGCTGTGGGGGGGGGGGTTGAGCTGTGGGGGGGGGGTCACGATGGGCTGTGGGGGGGAGGCTGGGCTACGTGGGGTTGGGCTGGGCTGTGTGAGGCTGGGATGGGCTACATGGGGTGGACTGTGGGGGATGGGCTGTGTGGGATTGGGCTGGGCTGTGGAGTTCAGGATGGGCTGTGGGGGGGATGGGCTATGTGGGATTGGGATGGGCTGTGGGGGGGATGTGTTGTGGGGGGTGAGGCTGGGCTGTGGGGGGATGCCTTGTGGGGGGTCGGGATATGCTATGTGGGGGCCTGGGCTGCGGGGGGTTGGGATGGGCTGTATTGCTTGGACAGAGGCCCTAGGTCACGTTTCCCTTGTCGGGGGTGTACCTCTGTCCCACTCCCACCCCATGCTGCCCCTGGCCATGCAGGGCAGAGGACGGGTGCTTGGGAGCTGACTGGCAGGCGCCCGGCCTGCTCGGCGCAGCCCCTGCAGCCTGTGGGTGCTGGGAGGAGCCCAAGGGATGCATGTGGTTTGCTGGACCCGGAGCGTGGTGCAGCCGCCTACTCTGTGCCAGCGCAGGGGAGACCCAGTGCAGTGCAGCCCCCGGCGGTGCCAGCTCCATGGAGCAGGGGCCCGGCCCAGGCTGCTTCTTGGCCACTGCCTGGCTCATTGGACTGGGCCCAGGGTGTGTCAGCCCTAGCCCTGCTGGGACAGGAGCCCAGGACCTCACGGGGGGAGGGGGGAACAGTGCTGGGGGCAGACAGCCGGGGGATATTTTGCCATCCAGCAGCGATCCCTAGGGTGCTGCCTGTGTGTGTGTGTGTGTGTGTGGGGGGGGTCTCTCTCCCGCCAGGGCTTGGAGGCAGGAGCACCCTACAGCTGCTCAGTACCCAGCCCCCCAGGGGCCCTGCGTGTGATCAGGCCTTGTGGGTACAGAAACACTCACCGGGCTCCCCGCCTGGCCCAGCGTCCTATGGCCGCGGGGGAGGGTGTGAGCCCCCCCCCAAAGGGCCCACCCAACCCCGGCCCTGAGCCATTGCTTCAGCCATTGCTCTCTGCTGCGGCTTCACTGGTGCTGCTGCTGAGTGGGCGGAGCCACAGAGCCTCCTGGCCCCGGCCTCGGCTCAGGTCTTGGCCTCCGAGACTCCAGTGGCGGCGAGTTCCGCCGGACACAGCCCTGGCTGGAGCAGGGTCTCCCCCTCTGCCTTCGCCCCCCTGCGAGCGGCTGGGCCTCGTGTTCTGAGGCCGGGAGAACAGACGCGCCCTCCCCTCCCAGCCCTGGCCTCCCTGAACCGCCCCCCAGGGCGCTGTTTGCCCATCTGTGACCCACCTGGCCCGGGCGCCCGGGCCGAGCCCCTGGAGCCGCCGGCTTGGAGCTGTCCGCGGTGCTGCGCGGCCCCAGCGCGTCCAGCCACCAGCACCACGGACAGCAACACGCGCCGCGCCCTGGCCCGCAGGGCTTTCCGCGATGGGGGCGGCTATGGGGCAGCTCTGGGGCGGCGGCGGGGGATGGCTAAGAGTGGGGGAGGCTTTCCGGCCGCTGCGCTGCGCCAGGCAGGCGGCTTAGCATCTGAAAATAGAGCGCAGGGAGCGCAGAGACGCAGGGGCTGGGCCCGGGCCAGAACAAAGCGTCCCTGAGCCAAGGCGCTCGGTCCCCCAGCCCGGGGGCTCAGCTCGCGCCCGACCCGGCTCAGGCTTGCTCGATGCCGGCGCTGCGGGCCGGTCCGAGGGCTGGGGGCGCCCATCCGGCCGGTCCCGGCGCTGGCCCCGGGACTCCCCCTCCCGGCCCGGACCCTGGCTCGCTCCATCTCTAATCAGTTCATGTCCCACTGACGTCAATGGAGCTCCCGGCTCTATATAAACATCCCGCGAGCCGCCGGCTCAGCGCGCGCACGGGACGGACCGGACCGGACTCACTCCGCACGGCACGACTCGGTGAGGCCGCCGGGGGGGCCCTGCGCGGGGGGGGGGGCTTAGCGGGGCGCGCAGCCGGGGCGGGAAATGGGGCTCGGCGAGGCGCGCAGCCGGGGCGGGGCTGGGCGGGGCGCGCAGCCGGACCGGGGCGCACAGCTGGGGCGGGCGCGCAGCGGGGCGCGGGGCTCCGCCCGGCCCACGGTCACCTCCCGTCTCTCTCCGCAGGTCCCGGACCGTCCCCGGCATGAGGCGGGCGCTGCTGACCGCTCTGCTGGCCTCGCTGCTGCTTTGCCCGCCGAGCCCCGCGGCCGCCTGCCCCGCCGGGCCGCGCAGGAGCGCCGAGGCCGCGCCCCGCCCGAGCCGGTCCCTGCGCCCGGAGCCGGCCCCGCTACTGGGCGCCCTGCGGCCCCTGGACGGTCTGGCGCGGGCGCGGCGCGAGGAGCCGCCGCTTTCCATCGACCTGACCTTCCACCTGCTGCGCCATATGCTGGACGTTGCGCGGGCGCAGAGCCAACGCGCGCAGGCCGAGCAGAACCGGCTCATCTTCGACTCAGTGGGCAAGTGAGGCACGTGCGCGGGGCCGCTGCGCCGGCCCGCCCCTCGGCCCCGCGCGACCTCCGCACCCCCCCCCCCACGCAGCGCCCCGCGCCCCTCACCGCCCCGGGAACCAGCGCCTGGGCGCAGCTGGAGCGCGGCTCCGGCGCTGCGATTTTCTAATAAAATGTCTTGGGAAAAGCCCCGAGTCTGTGCGTCTGTAGGTGGGGGGGCGAGGTTCGGACCAGGTCTGGGTGGGGGCGGGGTGTCTCTTAGTGGTTGTCGGAGGGTGGGTTGCACCCCGTGTCCTGGCTCAGAGTAAGTATTGGGGGTCCCTGACTGTCTCGGGGAGCAGAGACCTGCAGGAACCCTGGTGCCCACCTGCTGCTGCCCTTGGGGGGCCAAGAGGGGAGGGCCCTGAGCCGGGAGTTCAGCCCCCAATTGCTGCTGTTGGCAGCCAGGGCTGGGGAGGGCAGGAACCCCAATGGGCCAGGGGCATGGCGGAGGGGTTGCCCCCCCCCCGCAAAGTCTCTGTCAGAGGACTGGGGTGCCCATGTGCCCGCTGCTGGCTATAGACACCAGGTAAAACGACTCCTATCAGGGGTGCTGGCAGCCTCAGTGGGTCCCAGAAGGGTCACCCCTTAACCTCCACCCCCCCATGGGCCTCTCAGGTTGGAGCGATCGCTCCATGCTGGGCAGCCCAAACGCTCAAGGGGCAGGTGACCCAGCCCCTGGTAACCGGGGTGGGGCAACCGACCGGCCCAGCCCCCCTGCCCAGCTCTTGCCTTGGCTGGGCCGGTGAGGGACCTGCCTCTCCTGGGACTTGAAGTGCCCCAAGGATGGTTCTAGGGCCAGTTTTGTTCAACATCTTTATGAATGACCTGGATGAGGGGATGGATTGCACCCTCAGCAAGTTCGCAGATGACACTCAGCTAGGGGGAGAGGTAGATACGCTGGAGGGCAGGGAGAGGGCCCAGAGTGACCTGGGCAGATTAGAGGATTGGGCCAAAAGGAATCTGATGAGGTTCAACAAAGACAAGTGCAGGGTCCTGCCCCTGGGACGGAAGAATCCCAAGCATTGGTACAGGCTGGGGACCAAATGGCTCAGTAGCAGTTCATCAGAAAAAGACCTGGGGATTCTAGTGGATGAGAAGCTGGAGATGAGTCACCAGGGCGCCCTTGTAGCCAAGAAGGCGAATGGCATATTAGGTTGCATTAGGAGGAGCGTTGCCAGCAGATCCAGAGAAGTGATTATTCCCCTTTATTCAGCTCTGGGGAGGCCACACCTGGAGCTACGTCTAGAGTGGCATGATTTTGTGCAAATGCTTTTAATGGAAAACTTTTTTTCCATTAAAAGCATTTGTGGAAAAGAGCGTCTAGATTGGCACGGACGCTTTTGCGCAAAAGCACTTTTTGCGGAAAAGCGTCTGTGCTAATCTAGACGCGCTTTTGTGCAAGAAAGCCCCGATTGCCATTTTCATGATTGGGGCTCTTTTGCACAAAACAAATCTGAGCTGTCTACACTGGCCCTTTTGTGCAAAAGCTTTTGCGTAAAAGGACTTTTGCCCGAACGGGAGCGTCAAAGTATTTGCGCAAGAAGCACTGATTTCTTACATTCGAACGTCAGTGTTCTTGCACAAATTCAAGCGGCCAGTGTAGATATCTGGCAGACGCTTTTGCGCAAAATCATGCCAGTCTAGATGCAGCCCTGGAGTATTGTGTCCAGTTCTGGGCCCCCAACTACAGGAAGGATGTGGACGCATTGGAGAGGGTCCAGCGGAGGGCGACCAAAATGATTTGGGGCTGGAGCACATGACCTATGAGGAGCGGCTGAGGGATTTGGGCTTGTTTAGTCTGCAGAAGAGTGAGGGGGGATTTGAGAGCAGCCTTCAACTTCCTGAAGGGAGGTTCCAAAGAGGATGGAGAGAGGCTGTTCTGAGGGGTGACAGATGGCAGAACAAGGAGCAATGGTCTCAAGTGGCAGTGGGGGAGGTCTAGGTTGGATATTAGGAAAAACTATTTCCCTAGGCGTGTGGGGAAGCCCTGGGATGGGTTCCCTAGGGAGGGGGTGGAATCTCTATCCCTAGAGGTTTTTAAGTCTTGGCTTGACAAAGCCCTGGCTGGGTTGATTTAGTGGGATTGGTCCTGCCTTGGGCAGGGGGCTGGACATGATGACCTCCTGAGGTCTCTTCCAGCTCTAGGATTCTATGACTTGGTGCCACAGGTTCTCAAGGCCGCAGGCAGGGCAGGCGGGGCCCCAGCCCCTCCCCATATATCGGGGGCTCCCACTAGCTGGGAGGCCCAGCAGCCTTTCGGTTGGGTGGGAGAGCAGGGCGGGGAGCCGCTTCCAGCCGTGGGGCGGGCGGGGGCTGACCTGGCCGTGTTTTCCCAGAGGTTGGCTCATCCCTGCGGCCCCCGGCCCCACTCCCTGGGGCTGGAAGTGGCTTGTCCCTTCCTGCCCACAGGAGCCACAAGGCAGCGCCCGCTCCAGGCTGCTGCTGGCCACCAGCCTCCCCGGCTGCCTCCCGTCCCGGCACTGCACAGACAGGAAGGGGATAAGCCCCATGGATGGCTGGAGCAGGGCCCAGGGATCCTGGCTGCAGGGGTGGCTCAGCAGAGGGAGGGGCGGGGGGAAGGACAGAGCAGCCCCACTGCCTGGGGCAGGACCTCAGGTGGGGGGGGGGCAGCATGTGAAGCGGGTGCTTGAGCCCCCCCTGGGACCTGCAGGGTCTGGGCAGGACTAGCTGGAAACAGCTTCCTCTCAGCCCTGCCGGCCCCGACCCTGCTCTGTGGGAGCCTTTCCCCGGCCAGCTGTGTGGGCCTGGCCCTGCGCTGGGGGCCAGGGGGGCACAGCAGGGAGAGGCTGGTGAGAGGGGGCATGTGGAAGGCGGATGGTGGGCAGCACCAGTGACACATGCCTAGCTGCCAGCGGCCTGCGCTCCCCAAGCACCGCAGCGATACGGCGCAGGGGGTGAAGGAGGCTGCTGGATGGAGGTGGGGCGCTGGGGGTCAGAGGAGCAGGGGGGCTGGGCTGGACACAGGGGACTCTGTCATGGGGATGGAGGTGAGGAGGGTGCTGGGGGACGGGGCGTGGGGAGCTGGGGGGTCGGAGGAGCAGGGGGGCTGGGCTGGACACAGGGAACTCTGTCATGGGGATGGAGGTGCGGGGGGGTGCTGGGGGACTGGGCGTGGGGCGCTGGGGGTCGGAGGAGCAGGGGGGCTGGGCTGGACACTGTTGTGGGGACGGAGGTGTGGGGGGGCACTGGGGGTCGGAGGAGCGGGGGGCTGGGCTGGACACTCTGTCATGGGGATGGAGGTGCGGGAGGCTCTGGGGGTCGGAGGAGCAGGGGGGCTGGGCTGGACACTGTCGTGGGGACGGAGGTGTGGGGGCGCTGGGGGTCGGCGGAGCAGGGGGGCTGGGCTGGACACTCTGTCGTGGGGACGGAGGTGTGGGGGCGCTGGGGGTCAGAGGAGCAGGGGGGCTGGGCTGGACACTGTCGTGGGGACGGAAGCGTGGGGGCGCTGGGGGTCGGAGGAGCAGGGGGACTGGGCTGGACACTGTCGTGGGGACGGAGGTGTGGGGGCGCTGGGGGTCGGAGGAGCAGGGGGACTGGGCTGGACACTGTCGTGGGGACGGAGGTGTGGGGGCGCTGGGGGTCAGAGGAGCAGGGGGCTGGGCTGGACACTGTCGTGGGGACGGAAGCGTGGGGGCGCTGGGGGTCGGAGGAGCAGGGGGACTGGGCTGGACACTGTCGTGGGGACGGAGGGGTGGGGGCGCTGGGGGTCGGAGGAGCAGGGGGACTGGGCTGGACACTGTCGTGGGGACGGAGGCGTGGGGGCGCTGGGGGTCGGAGGAGCAGGGGGGGCTGGGCTGGACACTGTCGTGGGGATGGAGGTGTGGGGGCGCTGGGGGTCGGAGGAGCGGGGGGCTGGGCTGGACACTGTCGTGGGGATGGAGGTGTGGGGGCGCTGGGGGTCGGAGGAGCAGGGGGACTGGGCTGGACACTGTCGTGGGGACGGAGGCGTGGGGGCGCTGGGGGTCGGAGGAGCAGGGGGGGCTGGGCTGGACACTGTTGTGGGGATGGAGGTGTGGGGGCGCTGGGGGTCGGAGGAGCGGGGGGCTGGGCTGGACACTGTCGTGGGGACGGAGGTGTGGGGGCGCTGGGGGTCGGAGGAGCAGGGGGACTGGGCTGGACACTGTCGTGGGGACGGAGGCGTGGGGGCGCTGGGGGTCGGAGGAGCAGGGGGGCTGGGCTGGACACTCTGTCATGGGGATGGAGGTGCGGGAGGCTCTGGGGGTCGGAGGAGCAGGGGGGCTGGGCTGGACACTCTGTCATGGGGATGGAGGTGCAGGGGGCGCTGGGGGTCGGAGGAGCAGGGGGGCTGGGCTGGACACTGTCGTGGGGATGGAGGTGTGGGGGCGCTGGGGGTCGGAGGAGCAGGGGGGCTGGGCTGGACACTCTGTCATGGGGATGGAGGTGCAGGGGGCGCTGGGGGTCGGAGGTGTGGGGGGCGCTGGGCAGTGCAGGGAAACGGGCCGTTGGCCCGCCCGCCCGCCAGGAGCAGCAGCCGCCCTGCAAAACCCACCTGCCAGCAGCCTGCCCAGGCCCCCCCTGCCCGCCAGGGGAGGCTGTGTGGGCCAGGAGCCCATGGACGCCGTGGGGCTGGGCCCCTGCCAGGTGCCCGGGCGGGGGTGGGCCAGAGCTGGTTCCTGGGGGTGCTGGCAGGTGCGTGGCGTCCCAGGCTGCTGTGCCCTGGCTCGCCCAGGCCCAAGGCTCCTCTCAGGCCCTTGGAAGCGGCTCCAGTCCAGCTCCTGCTGCTCGAGGGCCCAGCCCTGGGGGGCCGCAGTGCAGCCGGGCCTAGTGCCCAGCCTGGGCCCGGGAAGCAGCGGCTGCTCGGGGCCGACGCCCGCACTTTGCTGGTGGAAGCCGTGAGGTGGGGGCAGGGCATCTCGGCCTCCTTCCCCACAGGCCAGGCCTGGCCCCCCACAGGGGAGCTGGGAGAGGGCCCCCCCCACCACACGCTGCTCCGGCCGCCTCGCCGGCGGTGGTAGAGCCAGGCCCCGGAGCCCACGGCCGCGCTCCCGCGTGCCAAGCGAGGGCTGGCGCGTGCGTCACGGGGTGGGGGTCAGGTTTGCAGAGCCAGCGTTGGCTGCAGCTCCAGCGCCCGGCTCTAATTGCTCCTGGCCCCACGCCGCCCCCCCCCCCCCAGCCCTGTTTGCTCACGGCTGCTGAGGAAATTGCCTGAGAGACCCGCACCTGCCCCATGCCGGCCAGGGGCAGCGGGTGATGCTGGGGCTCTGTGCTGGCCCCCTCCCTCGCCCTGCGTGCCCACAGCTCCTCCCCACGGCAGAGCCTCCGCCCCACAGCCAGATGCAGCCAGGCGCCCCGCGGGCAATGCCGGGGCCCTGCGCCCAGCAGCGTGTGCCAGGGGAGCAGGATGAGCCTGTCTCGGAATCCCTCGCCGCGCCCCCAGTGCGGGGCCAGGCAGGCAGCAGCGCAGCAGGGGGTGCTCTCCCCCCAGGCAGGGCTGGCTTAGGGTAGCACTAGGGGAACTGGGGGGGCAGGGGGCAGGGTGGGGGGTACTGAGGCGCTCTCCCATGGCAGGCAGTTGGTGCTGTGCAGAGCTAGGGGGCGCTGCGGGGCAGGAGGCACTTGGATGCTCTCCCACGGGTGGCGCTGTGGAGAGCTAGGGGGGCACTGTGGGGCAGGGGGCAGTGGGGCGCTCTCCCATGGCAGGCAGTTGGTGCTGTGCAGAGCTAGGGGGCGCTGCGGGGCAGCGAGTGGAGTGGGGGGTGCTCTCGCCTGGCAGGCAGGGCTGGCCCAGGGCACCACTGGGGGGGCGCTGTGGGGCAGGGGGTGGGGCGGGGAGCACTGGGGTGCTGTGCAGTGCTGCCCTGGCAGAGGTGTAGCATCGGGGCTCACAGGCCTGGCTGGTGGCCCCGGGGGGTGGGGGCTGCAGTGAGGGCCCCCCCCCCCCCGGTGACCAGGGCTCTGTGGGATGCAGCCTGATGAGCCTTGGAGCTCAAGCAGCTGATGACGCAATGGGGTGATCCTGTGCCCCCCCCGTGGTGTCAGCTGAGCCCCCCCCCAGCCAGCGACACAGGCAGATTTTTCACACGCTTTTAACAAAATTACAAACAAAATCCATTACTCTTGGCACATAGAAAACCTGCGGGAAGGGGAGCCAGGAACGTGGCAGGGACTTGGCGGGGGCTGGGGGGGGAGGGAGCCAGGAACGCAGCAGAGACTTGGCGGGCGGGGGGGATGATGGCAGGGACTCAGCCCTGCGGGAACGGACACCAGAAGGAACGCAGGGTGTTGGCCCAGGGCTTGGAAACAGAGTCACAGCCCACGGTGGGGAAGGGGCCGGGAACGCGGGGTGTCGGCCGGGGTGAGGAAGGGGCCGTGAATGCGGGGTGTCGGCTGGCGTGGGGAAGGGGCCGTGAATGCGGGGTGTCGGCCGGGGTGGGGAAGGGGCCAGGAACCTGGGGTGTCAGCCGGGGTGAGGAAGGGGCCGTGAATGCGGGGTGTCGGCCGGGGTGGGGAAGGGGCCGGGAACGCGGGGTGTCGGCCGGCGTGGGGAAGGGGCCGTAAATGCGGGGTGTCGGCTGGGGTGGGGATGGGGCCGGGAACGCGGGGTGTCGGCTGGGGTGGGGAAGGGGCCGGGAACGCGGGGTGTCGGCCGGCGTGGGGAAGAGGCCGGGAACGCGGGGTGTCGGCCGGCGTGGGGAAGGGGCCGTAAATGCGGGGTGTCGGCCGGGGTGGGGATGGGGCCGGGAACGCGGGGTGTCGGCCGGGGTGGGGAAGGGGCCGGGAACGCGGGGTGTCGGCCGGCGTGGGGAAGAGGCCGGGAACGCGGGGTGTCGGCCGGGGTGGGGAAGGGGCCGGGAACGCGGGGTGTCGGCCGGGGTGGGGATGGGGCCGGGAACGCGGGGTGTCGGCCGGCGTGGGGAAGGGGCCGGGAACGCGGGGTGTCGGCCGGCGTGGGGAAGGGGCCGGGAACGCGGGGTGTCGGCCCGGCGTGGGGAAGGGGTTGTGAATGCGGGGTGTCGGCCGGGGTGGGGAAGGGGCCGGGAACGCGGGGTGTCAGCTGGGGTGGGGAAGGGGCCAGGAACACGGGGTGTCGACCCGGTGTGGGGAAGGGGCCGGGAACGCGGGGTGTCGGGCCGGGGTGGGGATGGGGCCGGGAACGCGGGGTGTCGGCCGGGGTGGGGAAGGGGCTGGGAACGCGGGGTGTCGACCCGGCATGGGGAAGGGGCTGTGAATGCGGGGTGTCGGCCGGCGTGGGGAAGGGGTTGTGAACGCGGGGTGTTGGCCGGCGTGGGGAAGGGGTTGTGAACGTGGGGTGTTGGCCGGGGTGGGGAAGACGCTGGAATGCGGGATCTTGGCCCGGGACCAGGCGGGGCTGGGAGCGAAGTGTTTTGGTACTGGGTGGGGAAGGGGCTGGAACGT
The DNA here is from genome assembly GCA_032595735.1 of Pelochelys cantorii. Classification (NCBI taxonomy): domain Eukaryota; kingdom Metazoa; phylum Chordata; order Testudines; family Trionychidae; genus Pelochelys; species Pelochelys cantorii. The sequence goes on from CM064328.1 coordinate 2,816,593, forward strand.
GGAGTCTGGGCCCCAGGGCTGGGAGCGCAGGGTCTCCCCCCGGGGCGGGGAAGGGGCTGGAACATGTCGTCTTGGCTGGGGGACTCAGTTGCTGCTGTCACACGTCCTGGGGTCTCAGCCGTGGGCTCCACGTGCGTTGGTGTCTCAGTGCAGACCTGGTGGGGGGAGGGGGGGTCAGTGCAGACCTGGCACAGGGAGGGGGGTCAGTGCAGACCTGGCGTGGGGGATATATGACGTAGTGGGGGGCTGTCCACTCTCGTGGCCCTGGGCCCGCTCTGGTCGGGCAGTCTCTGGTTCCGTGTTGGGCTGTGGGTGACCCCTGCTGCCCTGTGCTGCTCTGCAGAGACTGTGTGTGTGTGTGTGTGTGTGTGTGTGTGCGCACGCACGGCCCGGTGGGGGGGGTCCCTGAGGGGGGCACATAGGCCATGGCCCAGCAACTCACACCTGGCCAGGGGAAGGGGCTTGAACAAAGGATGGGGGGTGGCTACTGGGGGGGATGAGTGACCGTGGCTGGGAGAAGGGGCGGGCTTAGCGTGGGGGAGCCTGGAGGAAGCAAACCTAGACCAGTATAGGGGGTTCAGGGGCCTGTGAACCCCTCCCCCCAGGGAACTAGGGCTCGGCCCATCCTCCTGTGTCTGCATCCAGCCCGTGCTGGGCCGTGTCGCTGAGACGCAATAAAGCGTCTATTGAACGGCCTGGCGGAGTCCCCTCTGGCTGGGACAGGGGTGCAGGGCCGGGGGCCCCAGTGCGCGGTCACAGTGCGGACCTGGTGCGGGGAGGAGGTTCAGCTTTGAGCCGAAGGGTGACCCCCCCATGCCTTTGTTGGGGGCTCGGGCCCTGGCCCAGCTTCCTTGCCCTGCTCTGGCTCTGGCTTTGGTTGGCTAGGGAGCAGGGGCTAAGGGGAGGGGGAGGGGCTCATGCCCCCCACTTTGAGGCAGAGCCCCCAGGGCCGGCCTTACCATGAGGCGAACTCAGGTGCCAGAGTGTGGGGGGGGGGGCATCACGAGGACCCAGAGAATCGAGACCTTTCAGAGTTTTGGCCCAAGCGAGGAGCCATGGGGGCATCATTTGAGCTCCCCGCCTCAGGTGCCAAAATGTTGTGGGCTGGCCCTGGGAGCCCCTCATCCCTGGCCGGGACCCTGGAGGCCGCCGGGCCTGGAGCAGGCAGGAGAGCCCGGTCCCATGGCCAGGGCTCCAACAGGAGCCTCTGACGCCTTCTGGGGCCTGGTTCTGCGGCAGAGCCCTGCTCTGGCCGTCGCCCCGGGGGCTGTCCAAGGGGCCCTGTGGGCCGAGTGCTGGCAGCCAACACCCCCCAGGCTATGTGGGTCAGTGTTTAGCAGGGAGGTCCCAGGGGCTCTCCGGCCCAGACAGCTGTTCTCTGCCCTGGACCCTCGGCTCTGGCCCTGGACCCTCGGGCCTGGGCGTTGGGGGGGGACGGGGACGCTGCTCACAGGGGGGCCTGCTCAGGGGGTCTGAGGTCTCTGAACTCATGGGAATGGGACGATGGTCTCCCCCCCCCATCACTCACCTTCATCCCCCTCCGGCCCCTCTGGCCTGTCCTCCTCGGCTCCGGCAATGCTTCTGTCCCCGCCCGCACCCCCGTCCGGCTCGTCCTCGCCCGGCGAGTCTGGGGGGGGAATCCCCAAGTCAGCACTGGGCCAGGGGAGCCGCCCCCCCAGGTCCCTGGGTGGCAGCATGAGCAGCGATGCTCCCGGTGGGGGGAGAGGGGGCAGATGCAGGCCAAGCCCCAGGTGGGGGGGCCAGGAGTAGCTTCCCATGGAGCTGAGCTCAACCCCCATCCCCCCATCCAATCCCCTCACGCCCTGGGCCCCCCCATCACAGCTACGCAGAACCCCAGGCCGGGACTCGCAGCAGGGCCCCGGGGCGCCCCGCCTCACCCCCCCAGCCACCTGTCTGGAACTCGATGGTTCGCAGCATCTCGGCCAGGGCGTCCACGTTGACGGAGAAGTGGTCCATCCTGTCGTAGCCGGGCTCCGGGCGGCTGCTCATCGACGCCTTCGACATGTCCGTGATCCTGCCGGGCAGGGCCGGGCGCCTCAACCTCGCAACCCAGGGAATGCCCACACTGGGCCCCCACCTGGCCGCTACAGCCCGACCCATCCCCCACCACCTACAGCCCGACCCGTCCCCCCTGCCACCCGGCTGGTGCAGCCCGACCCGTCCCCCACCACCTACAGCCCGACCCGTCCCTCCTCCCCCGCCGCCCGGCTGGTGCAGCCCGACCCATCGTCCCCCCCGCCGCCCAGCTGGTGCAGCCCGACCTGTCCCCCACCACCTACAGCCCGACCCGTCCCCCCCCCGCCGCCCGGCTGGTGCAGCCCGACCCGTCCCCCACCACCTACAGCCCGACCTGTCTCCCCCCGCCGCCCGGCTGGTGCAGCCCGACCCGTCCCCCACCACCTACAGCCCGACCCGTCCCCCCCCTGTCACCCGGCTGGTACAGCCAGACCCGTCCCCCACCACCTACAGCCCAACCCGTCCCCCCCCGCCACCCGGCTGGTGCAGCCCGACCCGTCCCCCACCACCTACAGCCCGACCCGTCCCCCCCCCGCCGCCCGGCTGGTGCAGCCCGACCCGTCCCCCACCACCTACAGCCCGACCTGTCTCCCCCCGCCGCCCGGCTGGTGCAGCCCGACCCGTCCCCCACCACCTACAGCCCGACCCGTCCCCCCCTGTCACCCGGCTGGTACAGCCCGACCCGTCCCCCACCACCTACAGCCCGACCCGTCCCCCCCCGCCACCCGGCTGGTGCAGCCCGACCCGTCTCCCACCACCTACAGCCCGACCCGTCCCCCCCCCGCCTCCCGGCTGGTGCAGCCCGACCCGTCCCCCACCACCTACAGCCCGACCCGTTCCCCCCGCCACCCGGCTGGTGCAGCCCGACCCGTCGTCCCCCCCCGCCGCCCAGCTGGTGCAGCCCGACCCGTCCCCCACCACCTACAGCCCGACCTGTCCCCCCCCCGCCGCCCGGCTGGTGCAGCCCGACCCGTCCCCCACCACCTACAGCCCGACCTGTCTCCCCCCGCCGCCCGGCTGGTGCAGCCCGACCCGTCCCCCACCACCTACAGCCCGACCCGTTCCCCCCGCCACCGGGCTGGTGCAGCCCGACCCGTCGTCCCCCCGCCGCCCAGCTGGTGCAGCCCGACCCGTCCCCCACCACCTACAGCCCGACCCGTCCCCCCCCCGCCGCCCGGCTGGTGCAGCCCGACCCGTCCCCCACCACCTACAGCCCGACCCGTCCCTCCTCCCCCGCCGCCCGGCTGGTGCAGCCCGACCCATCGTCCCCCCCGCCGCCCAGCTGGTGCAGCCCGACCTGTCCCCCACCACCTACAGCCCGACCCGTCCCCCCCCCGCCGCCCGGCTGGTGCAGCCCGACCCGTCCCCCACCACCTACAGCCCGACCTGTCTCCCCCCGCCGCCCGGCTGGTGCAGCCCGACCCGTCCCCCACCACCTACAGCCCGACCCGTCCCCCCCCTGTCACCCGGCTGGTACAGCCCGACCCGTCCCCCACCACCTACAGCCCGACCCGTCCCCCCCCGCCTCCCGGCTGGTGCAGCCCGACCCGTCCCCCACCACCTACAGCCCGACCCGTCCCCCCCCCGCCGCCCGGCTGGTGCAGCCCGACCCGTCCCCCACCACCTACAGCCCGACCTGTCTCCCCCCCGCCCCGGCTGGTGCAGCCCGACCCGTCCCCCACCACCTACAGCCCGACCCGTCCCCCCCCCCGCGCAGCCACCCCCCCCCCGCCGCTGGTGCAGCCCGACCCGTCCCCCACCACCTACAGCCCGACCCGTCCCCCCTCCCCCCCGCCGCCCGGCTGGTGCAGCCCGACCCGTCCCCCACCACCTACAGCCCGACCTGTCTCCCCCCGCCGCCCGGCTGGTGCAGCCCGACCCGTCCCCCACCACCTACAGCCCGACCCGTCCCCCCCCGCCACCCGGCTGGTACAGCCCGACCCGCCCCACCTCCCCCCGTCCCCCCCCGCCCCCGGCTGGTGCAGCCCGACCCGTCCCCCACCACCTACAGCCCGACCCGTCCCCCCCCCGCCCCCGGCTGGTGCAGCCCGACCCGTCCCCCACCACCTACAGCCCGACCCGTTCCCCCCCGCCCCCGGCTGGTGCAGCCCGACCCTCGTCCCCCCCGCCGCCCAGCTGGTGCAGCCCGACCTGTCCCCCACCACCTACAGCCCGACCCGTCCCCCCCCCGCCGCCCGGCTGGTGCAGCCCGACCCGTCCCCCACCACCTACAGCCCGACCTGTCTCCCCCCCGCCGCCCGGCTGGTGCAGCCCGACCCGTCCCCCACCACCTACAGCCCGACCCGTCCCCCCCCTGTCACCCGGCTGGTACAGCCCGACCCGTCCCCCACCACCTACAGCCCGACCCGTCCCCCCCGCCACCCGGCTGGTGCAGCCCGACCCGCCCCCCTCCCCGTCCCCCCCCCGCCCCGCTGGTGCAGCCCGACCCGTCCCCCCCCACCACGCGTACAGCCCGACCCGTCCCCCCCCCGCCGCCCGGCTGGTGCAGCCCGACCCGTCCCCCACCACCTACAGCCCGACCTGTCTCCCCCCGCCGCCCGGCTGGTGCAGCCCGACCCGTCCCCCACCACCTACAGCCCGACCCGTCCCCCCCCGTCACCCGGCTGGTACAGCCCGACCCGTCCCCCACCACCTACAGCCCGACCCGTCCCCCCCCGCCACCCGGCTGGTGCAGCCCGACCCGTCCCCCACCACCTACAGCCCGACCCGTCCCCCCCCCGCCCCCGGCTGGTGCAGCCCGACCCGTCCCCCACCACCTACAGCCCGACCCGTTCCCCCCGCCCCCGGCTGGTGCAGCCCGACCCGTCGTCCCCCCCCCGCCGCCCCCCCACGCTGGTGCAGCCCGACCCGTCCCCCACCACCTACAGCCCGACCCGTCCCCCCTCCCGCCGCCCAGCTGCCCCCCGTGCACGCCCCGCACCCGTCCCCCACCACCTACAGCCCGACCCGTCCCCCCCCGCCGCCCGGCTGGTGCAGCCCGACCCGTCCCCCCATCCCCACCTACAGCCCGACCCGTCCCCCCCGCACCGCCCGGCTGGTACAGCCCGACCCGTCCCCCACCACCGTACAGCCCGACCCGTCCCCCCCCCGCCACCCGGCTGGTGCAGCCCGACCCGCCCCACCTCCCCGTCCCCCCCCCGCCACCCGGCTGGTGCAGCCCGACCCGTCCCCCCCCAGCGGCCGCTGTGCAGCCCGACCCGTCCTCCGCCCCCGCCGCCCGGCTGGTGCAGCCCGATTTCCTGTCCCCCACCACCTACAGCCCGACCCGTCCCCCCCCCTCTTTTCGCCGCCCTGGCTGGTGCGGGGAGCCCGTACCCGTCCGCCCACCACCTACAGCCCCGACCCGTCCCCCCCCGTCACCCGGCTGGTACAGCCCGACCCGTCGGCGGGGCACCAGCCACCTACAGCCCGACCCGTCCCCCCCCGCCACCCGGCTGGTGCAGCCCGACCCGTCCCCCACCACCTACAGCCTGACCCGTCCCCCCCCCGCCACCCGGCTGGTGCAGCCCGACCCGTCCCCCACCACCTACAGCCCGACCTGTCTCCCCCCGCGCCGCCCGGCTGGTGCAGCCCGACCCGTCCCCCACCACCTACAGCCCGACCTGTCCCCCCCATGTCACCCGGCTGGTGCAGCCCGACCCGTCCCCCACCACCTACAGCCCGACCCATCCCCCCCATTGCCCACCACCGACAGACTGACCCATCCCCCATCGCCAACCGCCACCGACAGACCAACCCATCCCCCACCACCTACAGCCCAACCCATCCCACACCGCCGCCCGGCTAGTGCAGCCCGACCCATCCCCCCCATTGCCCGCCACCGACAGACCGACCCATCCCCCACCGCCAACCGCCACCTACAGCCCGACCCATCCCTCACCATCGCCCGGTCGGTGCAGCCTGACCATCCCCCACCACCGCCGGCCACCTACAGCCCGACCCATCCCCCCAACCACCCGGCAGGTACAGCCCGACCCATCCCCCTAGCTGGGCCCTGTGGGTCTGGGACTCTGCTACCGGGACCCCCGACCCCTCCAGAGATGGGCTGCAGCAGGAGTTTTCTCTCTCCTGATCTCGCCCCCTGGCCCCACCCCAGCCCCACCCCCAGACTTACTTTTTCAGCAGCTCCTTGGACTGCTGCAGGGAGGGAGAGGCAGAGAGCTGGGTTAGCGCCTGCTCCTGGAGCCCAGCCCCCGCCAGCCTCCCGCGCCCGTGGCCCTGCTCCCGCAGCCGCCAGCTGGCCCTAGCCCGGCCCGGCGGGCTGGGGGCAGAGGGAGCCATGGGGCCCAGAGTGATGTCACTGGGTTCCAGTAGGAACAGGCAGCTCAGCGTAGCACCTGCCGGTGCGCGGGCGCCCAATGGAGCAGAAAGGGGGCTGGGGAAGCCGAGGCCCAGCGGGCGCTGGTGGGACGGCTCAACAGGAGGTTACGGAACCGGGCGCCGGGCTGGTACGGAAACCTACGCGCTGGGCCACCCATGGCAGGCTGGCTGCTCGGGGACTAGCCCTGCCGCCCGGACGGTGGCCCTTGGGGGTTGCCAACAAACCCCTGAGGAACGCAGCCGGGACCTGCCGACCAGCAGGGCCCCAGGGCCCCTGGCCTAAGGGCACATGGCTGGGCCCCTGGCTCCTGGGAGCAGCCCCCGGGGGAGGGGCCAGTAGGATGGATTCCCCTCCGCGGGGCAAGGGGGCAAAAGGGTCCTGAGGGCTCCTCCATCTTGGGCTTCACCCGGCTCCTGGGTCCAGAAGCCCCTTGCTGACCCGCCCCAGCCCAGGACGGGCTCCAGAGACGGCGAAGCCAGCAGCTTGCAACAGCTCTAAGGGCCAGCCCCAGGAGCCAGGGGATGGACGCGCGATGGACTCTCCCTCCCGGCCTCCTCTGCCTTTTTTAATAAAGCGTCTGATGTCAGATGCTAACGGCCCAGCGGGCCCCTGGGGTGAGACCTGAGGGGTAAATTGCCCTGGGACTGGGCTGCTCCTTTGGCACTGGGAGAGCCTGGCCGGAGTCGGGGAGATGGGTTATAACCTCTCCCCTGTGTGGGGGGGGGCTGGGGGGGGCACAGGGAGCACTGGGGTGTGTGAGGGGAGGTGGGGGATGGGTTAGAACCTCTCCCCTGTGTGAGGGGGGGCTGGGGGGGCACAGGGAGCACTGGGGTGTGTGAGGGGAGGTGGGGGGATGGGTTAGAACCTCTCCCCTGTGTGGGGGGGGGGCTGGGGGGGCACAGGGAGCACTGGGGTGTGTGAGGGGAGGTGGGGGATGGGTTATAACCTCTCCCCTGTGTGTGGGGGGGCTGGGGGGGCACAGGGAGCACTGGGGTGTCTGAGGGGAGGTGGGGGATGGGTTAGAACCTCTCCCCTGTGTGGGGGGGGGGGCTGGGGGGCCACAGGGAGCGCTGGGGTGTCTGAGGGGAGGTGGGGGATGGGTTATAACCTCTCCCCTGTGTGGGAGGGGGGCTGGGGGGGCACAGGGAGCGCTGGGGTGTCTGAGGGGAGGTGGGGGATGGGTTAGAACCTCTCCCCTGTGTGAGGGGGGCTGGGGGGCACAGGGAGCACTGGGGTGTCTGAGGGGAGGTGGGGGATGGGTTAGAACCTCTCCCCTGTGTGAGGGGGGCTGGGGGGGCACAGGGAGCACTGGGGTGTGTGAGGGGAGGTGGGGGATGGGTTAGAACCTCTCCCCTGTGTGGGGGGGGGGCTGGGGGGGCACAGGGAGCACTGGGGTGTCTGAGGGGAGGTGGGGGATGGGTTATAACCTCTCCCCTGTGTGGGGGGGGCTGGGGGGGCACAGGGAGCGCTGGGGTGTCTGAGGGGAGGTGGGGGATGGGTTATAACCTCTCCCCTGTGTGAGGGGGGGGCTGGGGGGGCACAGGGAGCACTGGGGTGTCTGAGGGGAGGTGGGGGATGGGTTAGAACCTCTCCCCTGTGTGAGGGGGGGCTGGGGGGGCACAGGGAGCGCTGGGGTGTCTGAGGGGAGGTGGGGGATGGGTTATAACCTCTCCCCTGTGTGAGGGGGGCTGGGGGGCACAGGGAGCACTGGGGTGTCTGAGGGGAGGTGGGGGATGGGTTAGAACCTCTCCCCTGTGGGGGGGGGGCTGGGGGGGCACAGGGAGCGCTGGGGTGTCTGAGGGGAGGTGGGGGATGGGTTAGAACCTCTCCCCTGTGTGGGGGGGGCTGGGGGGGCACAGGGAGCGCTGGGGTGTCTGAGGGGAGGTGGGGGATGGGTTATAACCTCTCCCCTGTGTGGGGGGGGGCTGGGGGGGCACAGGGAGCACTGGGGTGTCTGAGGGGAGGTGGGGGATGGGTTAGAACCTCTCCCCTGTGTGAGGGGGGGGCTGGGGGGGCACAGGGAGCCTGGGGTGTCTGAGGGGAGGTGGGGGATGGGTTAGAACCTCTCCCCTGTGTGAGGGGGGCTGGGGGGGCACAGGGAGCACTGGGGTGTCTGAGGGGAGGTGGGGGATGGGTTAGAACCTCTCCCCTGTGTGGGGGGGGGGGCTGGGGGGGCACAGGGAGCACTGGGGTGTCTGAGGGGAGGTGGGGGATGGGTTATAACCTCTCCCCTGTGTGGGGGGGGCTGGGGGGGCACAGGGAGCGCTGGGGTGTCTGAGGGGAGGATGGGGGATGGGTTATAACCTCTCCCCTGTGTGAGGGGGGCTGGGGGGGCACAGGGAGCACTGGGGTGTCTGAGGGGAGGTGGGGGATGGGTTAGAACCTCTCCCCTGTGTGAGGGGGGGCTGGGGGGGCACAGGGAGCACTGGGGTGTCTGAGGGGAGGTGGGGGATGGGTTAGAACCTCTCCCCTGTGTGAGGGGGGCTGGGGGGGCACAGGGAGCACTGGGGTGTCTGAGGGGAGGTGGGGGATGGGTTAGAACCTCTCCCCTGTGGGGGGGGGGCTGGGGGGGCACAGGGAGCACTGGGGTGTCTGAGGGGAGATGGGGGGTGGGTTATAACCTCTCCCCTGTGTGGGGGGGGGCTGGGGGGGCACAGGGAGCCTGGGGTGTCTGAGGGGAGATGGGGGGTGGGTTATAACCTCTCCCCTGTGTGGAGGGGGGCTGGGGGGGCACAGGGAGCACTGGGGTGTCTGAGGGGAGGTGGGGGATGGGTTATAACCTCTCCCCTGTGTGGGGGGGGGCTGGGGGGGCACAGGGAGCCTGGGGTGTCTGAGGGGAGGTGGGGGATGGGTTATAACCTCTCCCCTGTGTGAGGGGGGCTGGGGGGGCACAGGGAGCACTGGGGTGTCTGAGGGGAGTGGGGGATGGGTTAGAACCTCTCCCCTGTGTGGAGGGGGGCTGGGGGGGCACAGGGAGCACTGGGGTGTCTGAGGGGAGATGGGGGGTGGGTTATAACCTCTCCCCTGTGTGAGGGGGGCTGGGGGGGCACAGGGAGCACTGGGGTGTCTGAGGGGAGATGGGGGGTGGGTTATAACCTCTCCCCTGTGTGGAGGGGGGCTGGGGGGGCACAGGGAGCACTGGGGTGTCTGAGGGGAGGTGGGGGATGGGTTATAACCTCTCCCCTGTGTGAGGGGGGGCTGGGGGGGCACAGGGAGCACTGGGGTGTCTGAGGGGAGGTGGGGGATGGGTTAGAACCTCTCCCCTGTGTGAGGGGGGCTGGGGGGGCACAGGGAGCACTGGGGTGTCTGAGGGGAGATGGGGGATGGGTTAGAACCTCTCCCCTGTGTGAGGGGGGCTGGGGGGGCACAGGGAGCACTGGGGTGTCTGAGGGGAGGGGGGATGGGTTATAACCTCTCCCCTGTGTGAGGGGGGCTGGGGGGGCACAGGGAGCGCTGGGGTGTCTGAGGGGAGGGGGGATGGGTTAGAACCTCTCCCCTGTGTGAGGGGGGCTGGGGGGGCACAGGGAGCGCTGGGGTGTCTGAGGGGAGTGGGGGATGGGTTAGAACCTCTCCCCTGTGTGAGGGGGCTGGGGGGGGCACAGGGAGCGCTGGGGTGTCTGAGGGGAGTGGGGGATGGGTTAGAACCTCTCCCCTGTGTGAGGGGGGCTGGGGGGGCACAGGGAGCGCTGGGGTGTCTGAGGGGAGGTGGGGGATGGGTTAGAACCTCTCCCCTGTGTGAGGGGGGCTGGGGGGGCACAGGGAGCCTGGGGTGTTGAGGGGAGTTGGGGGATGGGTTAAACCTCTCCCCTGTGGGGGGGGGGCTGGGGGGGCACAGGGAGCACTGGGGTGTTGAGGGGAGTGGGGGGTGGGTTATAACCTCTCCCCTGTGTGGGGGGGCTGGGGGGGCACAGGGAGCCTGGGGTGTTGAGGGGAGTGGGGGGTGGGTTATAACCTCTCCCCTGTGTGGGGGGGCTGGGGGGGCACAGGGAGCCTGGGGTGTTGAGGGGAGTGGGGGGTGGGTTAAACCTCTCCCCTGTGTGGGGGGCTGGGGGGGCACAGGGAGCACTGGGGTGTCTGAGGGGAGATGGGGGTGGGTTATAACCTCTCCCCTGTGTGAGGGGGGCTGGGGGGGCACAGGGAGCACTGGGGTGTCTGAGGGGAGGGGGGATGGGTTGTAACCTCTCCCCTGTGTGAGGGGGGCTGGGGGGGCACAGGGAGCACTGGGGTGTCTGAGGGGAGGTGGGGGATGGGTTAGAACGTCTCCCCTGTGTTGGGGGGGGCCTGGGGGGGGCACAGGGAGCGCTGGGGTGTGTGAGGGGAGGTGGGGGATGGGTTATAACCTCTCCCCTGTGTGGGGGCGCTGGGGGGCACAGGGAGCACTGGGGTGCGTGAAGGGAGTTGGGGGATGGGTTAGAACCTCTCCCCTGTGTGAGGGGGGGCTGGGGGGGCACAGGGAGCGCTGGGGTGTGTGAGGGGAGGGGGGATGGGTTAGAACCTCTCCCCTGTGTGGGGGCGCTGGGGGGCACAGGGAGCGCTGGGGTGTGTGAGGGGAGGGGGGATGGGTTAGAACCTCTCCCCTGTGTGGGGGCGCTGGGGGGGCACAGGGAGCGCTGGGGTGTCTGAGGGGAGGTGGGGGATGGGTTAGAACCTCTCCCCTGTGTGAGGGGAGCTGGGGGGGGCACAGGGAGCGCTGGGGTGTCTGAGGGGAGGTGGGGGATGGGTTAGAACCTCTCCCCTGTGTGAGGGGGGCTGGGGGGGGCACAGGGAGCGCTGGGGTGTGTGAGGGGAGGTGGGGGATGGGTTATAACCTCTCCCCTGTGTGAGGGGGGCTGGGGGGGCACAGGGAGCACTGGGGTGTCTGAGGGGAGGTGGGGGATGGGTTAGAACCTCTCCCCTGTGTGAGGGGGGCTGGGGGGGGCACAGGGAGCGCTGGGGTGTGTGAGGGGAGGTGGGGGATGGGTTATAACCTCTCCCCTGTGTGGGGGGGCCTGGGGGGGCACAGGGAGCACTGGGGTGTGTGAGGGGAGGTGGGGGGATGGGTTATAACCTCTCCCCTGTGTGGGGGGGCCTGGGGGGGCACAGGGAGCCCTGGGGTGTGTGAGGGGAGGTGGGGGATGGGTTATAACCTCTCCCCTGTGTGGGGGCGCTGGGGGGGCACAGGGAGCGCTGGGGTGTGTGAGGGGAGGTGGGGGATGGGTTAGAACCTCTCCCCTGTGTTGGGGGGGGCCTGGGGGGGCACAGGGAGCGCTGGGGTGTGTGAGGGGAGGTGGGGGATGGGTTATAACCTCTCCCCTGTGTGAGGGGGGCTGGGGGGGGCACAGGGAGCACTGGGGTGTGTGAGGGGAGGTGGGGGATGGGGTAGAACCTCTCCCCTGTGTGAGGGGGGCTGGGGGGGGCACAGGGAGCACTGGGGTGTGTGAGGGGAGGTGGGGGATGGGTTATAACCTCTCCCCTGTGTGAGCGGGGGCTGGGTGGGGCACAGGGAGCGCTGGGTTGTGTGAGGGGAGGTGGGGGATGGGCTATAACCTCTCCCCTGTGTGGGGGGGGCTGGGGGGCACAGGGAGCACTGGGGTGTCTGAGGGGAGGTGGGGGGATGGGTCTAACCTCTCCCCTGTGTGGGGGGGGGCTGGGGGGCACAGGGAGCGCTGGGGTGTGTGAGGGGAGGTGGGGGATGGGTTATAACCTCTCCCCTGTGTGGGGGGGCCTGGGGGGGCACAGGGAGCACTGGGGTGTGTGAGGGGGTTGCTGGTGAGGCTCCTTGCTGGCCAGCACAGGGAATGGCTCCTGCCCTGCCCCACCCTGCTCCTCCCGGCCCGGCCCCGCCCCACACAGACCTGCAGGTACACGGCCATCTGGGGCTCCTCCATGGCCTGGATGGCCGACTCCACCAGCTTGGAGGAGAGCTCCAGGTGCTCCCCATACTGGCGGATGAGGGAGCGCACGTGGCTCACCCGCTCCTCCTGCTCCCGGCTCACCCGCTGCACCAGCTCCTTCCGGCGCTCCTCCAGGCAGCCGTAGAGCGCGTCGAAGCGCTGGCCCAGCGCCTGCTTCTGCCGCCGGCTGCTCTCCTGCCGGAGCCACACGCCTCAGCCGGGGGCATGCCCCACAGCCCCCGCCTGCACCCCCGGCCTACCCCCCCCCAGCCTGCAGCCCCTGCCTACCGGCCCCGGCGCCCAGGCCCCCGCCTGCCCCACCCCACAGCCCACACCTGACACACACACACACCCCCTCCCCCCGGCCCCAGGCCCGCTGCTCCCAAGGAGCACAGGGGCCCGGGGATAGAAGGGGCCTGGATTCCTGCCATTGGCTGGTTGTGTTACATGGGATTTCTACTGACCTGTGGTAACCCCAGGTGTGTGCCTCGGTTTCCCTGGGCGCTGTGCCATGGGCGTTCTGGGTGTGACTCTCATGGAGGGAAGTGCCCCAGGCTGCCCAGCCCGTTCACACTAGGCCAGGCTGTCACCTGGGCCTGGGGGTGTGACCAGGGACCCCTTTTGCCTGGCAAGCTGGAGAGAGGAGGGGGCGGGGCTGCCACAGGGCTGGGCAGGGTGCTGGGTGTGTGTCTGGGCTGGCTTGGGGGGCAGGGAGGGGGCAGGGCCGGTGCTCTAGGCCCCCTCCCCCCAAGCTGGGCTGTCCTGGATGCCCCTGGTCCATGTGCTGACCAGTCTGTGCTGCACTGGGTCCCTGGGGACCAAGACCCACCTGCTCTCCCTGCCGGCTGGGAGTCCCTCTGGCTGCGGGTGGGGGGCAGGGCCTGGGGTCTCCCCCACACTCCCTGACACAGACACTTGCAAGTCCCCTCTGGACCCTCCCTTTGCCCAGTCGACCGGAGCCAGCCCCTCAGGCTCCCCGCAGCCCCAGGCCAGTCACTGACCCCGGCCGGTCCATCCTCAGGCTGGGGCTCCCTGGCCCTGCTTGGCCCCCCCCCAGTCTGCGTGGTACCACACCAGGGCGCATGTGCCCTCAGCATGGCCTGGCGCTGGGCTGAGCCGGCTGCTGCCTCCCCGGGTCCCCTCCCTGCTTCCTGGCTCAGCCCCGGCCTGGAGCTGCGAGGGCCTCGCCTTGTCTGATTCCACGCCGCCCTGCGCCCCGGGGCTGCTTCCCGGCCCCGGGGACCTACCCCCCAGCCGCAGGGCCCCGCTCTGCCCGGCCCCGGGGACCTACCCCCCCAGCCGCAGGGCCCCGCTCTGCCCGGCCCCGGGGACCTACCCCCCCAGCCGCAGGGCTCCGCTCTGCCCGGCCCCGGGGACCTACCCCCCCAGCCGCAGGGCCCCGCTCTGCCCGGCCCCGGGGACCTACCCCCCCAGCCGCAGGGCTCCGCTCTGCCCGGCCCCGGGGACCTACCCCCCCAGCCGCAGGGCTCCGCTCTGCCCGGCCCCGGGGACCTACCCCCCCAGCCGCAGGGCCCCGCTCTGCCCGGCCCCGGGGACCTACCCCCCCAGCCGCAGGGCTCCGCTCTGCCCGGCCCCGGGGACCTACCCCCCCAGCCGCAGGGCTCTGCTCTGCCCGGCCCCGGGGACCTACCCCCCCCCCGCCGCAGGGCTCCGCTCTGCCCGGCCCCGGGGACCTACCCCCCCAGCCGCAGGGCCCTGCTCTGCCCGGCCCCGGGGACCTACCTCCCCAGCCGCAGGGCTCCGCTCTGCCCGGCCCCGGGGACCTACCTCCCCAGCCGCAGGGCTCCGCTCTGCCCGGCCCCGGGGACCTACCCCCCCCCCGCCGCAGGGCTCCGCTCTGCCCGGCCCCGGGGACTTACCCCCCCAGCCGCAGGGCCCTGCTCTGCCCGGCCCCGGGGACCTACCTCCCCAGCCGCAGGGCTCCGCTCTGCCCGGCCCCGGGGACCTACCTCCCCAGCCGCAGGGCTCCGCTCTGCCCGGCCCCGGGGACCTACCCCCCCAGCCGCAGGGCTCTGCTCTGCCCGGCCCCGGGGACCTACCCCCCCCCCGCCGCAGGGCTCCGCTCTGCCCGGCCCCGGGGACCTACCCCCCCAGCCGCAGGGCCCTGCTCTGCCCGGCCCCGGGGACCTACCTCCCCAGCCGCAGGGCCCTGCTCTGCCCGGCCCCGGGGACCTACCCCCCCAGCCGCAGGGCCCTGCTCTGCCCGGCCCCGGGGACCTACCCCCCCAGCCGCAGGGCTCCGCTCTGCCCGGCCCCGGGGACCTACCTCCCCAGCCGCAGGGCTCCGCTCTGCCCGGCCCCGGGGACCTACCCCCCCCCCGCCGCAGGGCTCCGCTCTGCCCGGCCCCGGGGACCTACCCCCCCAGCCGCAGGGCCCTGCTCTGCCCGGCCCCGGGGACCTACCTCCCCAGCCGCAGGGCTCCGCTCTGCCCGGCCCCGGGGACCTACCTCCCCAGCCGCAGGGCTCCGCTCTGCCCGGCCCCGGGGACCTACCCCCCCAGCCGCAGGGCCCTGCTCTGCCCGGCCCCGGGGACCTACCCCCCCAGCCGCAGGGCTCCGCTCTGCCCGGCCCCGGGGACCTACCTCCCCAGCCGCAGGGCTCCGCTCTGCCCGGCCCCGGGGACCTACCCCCCCCCGCCGCAAGGCTCTGCTCTGCCCGGCCCCGGGGACCTACCCCCCCCCGCCGCAAGGCTCCGCTCTGCCCGGCCCCGGGGACCTACCCCCCCCCGCCGCAAGGCTCTGCTCTGCCCGGCCCCGGGGAGGAGCCTGAAGAGCAGTGGTCCAGGAGCGGCTCCCGGTGCCCCCCCAGCACCCCTGCGCGGCTGCCCCCTCACCTCGATGGCCTTGCACAGCTCCTCCATCTGCGTGACGATGGCCTGGATGCGGTCGTTCCCGGCCACCAGCATGGCCACCCCCTCGCTCAGCTCGCTCTGCCAAAGGGGGGGCGTCAGGGTGGGCATGGGCCAGGGGAGGGGTCAGTGGGGGAGGGGCTGGGCTGGGCATGGAATGGGGGGGGCTAATGAGCGGATGGGCAGGGCCAGGTATGGGCCGGGGAGCGGGGCAGCCCCCCTCCCACAATGAGTTCAAAGGGTCTCAGCATGGCTGGACCGGGCTCTGCGGGCTTCCTACCAGGCCTGCCCCCAAAGCATCCCGGGCCTATTGGTGCCCCCCAGGGAGCAGTCCTGGCCCAGGGCCAGAGGGGGGGGAACCCAGGGTGGGGCTGCTCCTGCCCAGCCACTCCTGGGCACGGGGACCCCGCCCCCCCACCGCGCCCGGGCGGCCGGTACCTTCTGGCGCTTGTAGACGCTGGGCAGCGGGGCCACCTGGCAGTCCTTGTGCGCCCCGAACACCTTGCAGAGGGAGCAGGTGGGCGCCTCGCAGCTCAGGCAGTAGATGTTGATCCGCTCGTCCTCATGCTCCTCGCACATCAGCTGCTGCTCCGCCTTGGCATGCAGGGGCCTGGGGGCGGGCGCAGCATGGGCCCTGCTCTCTGTGCCCCACGGCCGGCCCCACGGCTCCCCGTGCCCCACGGCCCTGCTCCCTGCGCCCCACGGCCGGCCCCACGGCTCCCCGCGCCCCCCGGCCCTGCTCCCCGCGCCCCACGGCCGCCCCACGGCCGGCCCCATGGCTCCGCGCACCCCACAGCCCTGCTCCCCGCGCCCCACGGCTGGCCCCAAGGCTCTCCGCTCCCCACAGCCCTGCTCCCCATGCCCCACGGCCGGCCCCACGGATCCCCGCACCCCATGGCCCTGCTCCCCACACTCCATGGCCAGTCCTAGGGCCCTGCTAGCTGTGCCCCACAGCTGGCCCCAGGGTCTTCTTCCTCCCATGGCTCACGGCTGCCCCACAGAGCTTGCCACTTCCCTACACAGCCCCCAGTTGCCCCACAGCCTCCCATATGACCTGCAACCACCCCATATGCTTAGGAACCCCACCGTGTCCCCCACACCCTGTAACAGCCCATTCCCTCAGGAATCCTGCAGCTGCCCCCCAGAGCCCACGCCACCCCCACAGCCTGCGCTCTCTCCTCGCCCCCCAGCCCGGGCACAGCCAGGACCCTCGCCGGGCGCCTTCGCCCCCCCTGGCCCCGGCCGCTCAGCCCCTGCCCCACCTGGAGGACTCCTGCTTGTAGATGTCGATGATGTTCTCCACCAGCAGGTTGCGCTGCAGCCCGTAGACGCCGTGCCGGTCCAGCACCACCTCGTGGCGGCAGGAGGGGCAGCGGAACCGGCCCCCCGACGGCACCGAGCTGGAGCCCCGCGACTGCCACAGCGGGTTGGAGGCCTGCCGGGTGGGCGGGCGTTAGGGGCGGAGAGATGGGGAGACCCAGAGACACCGGTCCAGCCCTCCAGCCCCTCCAGCCCTCTGGCCCCACACTAGCCTGGGGCATTGCCCGGGCACTGGGGCAGGCACAGCAACACCCCAGGGCAGAGCAGGGCAGAGGGGGGCCACAGGCAGTAAATGAGCTAGTCCCAACCCTAGCCCAGCTAGCCCCTCCCACAGCTCAGCTAGCCCCACCCACAGCCCTGCCAAGGCCACACCAGCCCCACCCACAGCTCAGCTAGACCCGCCCACAGCCCTGTCAGCCCCACCCACAACTCAGCTAGACCCGCCCACAGCCCTGCCAAGGCCACACCAGCCCCACCCACAACTCAGCAAGCCGCACCCACAGCCCTGCTCACAACTCAGTTAGCCCAACCCACAGCCCTGCCAAGGCCACACTAGCTCCACCCACAGCTCAGCTAGCCCCACCCACAGCCCTGTCAGCCCCACCCACAACTCAGCTAGACCCGCCCACAGCCCTGTCAGCCCCACCCACAACTCAGCTAGACCCGCCCACAGCCCTTCCAGGACCACTCCAGCCCTGCCCACAGCTCAGCAAGCTCTGCCCCCAATCCCACCCACAACCCTGCCCCCAACTCAGCTAGCCCCACCCACAGCCCTGCCAGGGCTACACGTGACAAATACAGTCAGCCCAACCTCTGTAGCACACCCCAGCCTGCTGGAGCCGTCGCTGGGCCCCTCGTGCCCCCGTGGAGTGGCCAGCGCTTAGCTGGGCCCTGCTGGGGAGAGGGGCCTGGCATGTCCATAAAGGCCCGGCAGAGCTGCACACCGGCCCTGAGTCCTGCACTGGGACCTGCCTCAGGGGCTGCTATCGAGCCAGGCGCAACGTGCCAGGCCGAGCCAGCGCCAGGCCTACGGAGCTCTCCCAGTGCGGTGGGGCGGGGCAGGATGGGCAGCGTTCGTAGAGTCACAGAACCCCAGGGCTGGCAGAGGCCTCAGGAGGCACTGAGTCCAGCCCCCTGCCCAATGCAGGACCAACCCCAACTCAATCATCCCAGCCAGGGCTTTGTCCAGCCAGGACTTAAACATCCCTAGGGATGGAGATTCCACCCCCTCCCCAGGGAACCCATCCCAGGGCTTCCCCACCTGCCTAGGGAAATGGTTTGTCCTGATATCCAACCTAGTCCCCCCCCCACTGCAACGTGAGCCCATTGCTCCTCCTTCTGCCACCTGCCCCCACTGAGACCAGCCTCTCTCCATCCTCTTTGGAACCCCCCTGCAGGGAGTTGCAGGCTGCTCTCAAATCCCCCCTCACTCTGCTCTTCTGCAGGCTAAACAAGCCCAAATCCCTCAGCCTCTCCTCGTAGGCCATGTGCTCCAGCCCCCTCATCATTTTGGTCGCCCTCCACTGGACCCTCTCCAATGCGCCCACATCCTGTCTGTAGTGGGGAGCCCAGAACTGGACACAACACTCCAGATGTGGCCTCCCCAGAGCCGGATAAAGGGGAATAATCACTTCTCTGGATCTGCTGGCAATACTCCTCCTAATGCACCCTAATATGCCATTAGCCTTCTTGGCTACAAGGGCACCCTGGTGACTCATCTCCAGCTTCTCATCCACTGTAACCCCCAGGTCCTTTTCTGCCGCACTGCTACTTAGCCATTCGGTCCCCAGCCTGTAGCAATGCCTGGGATTCTTCCGTCCCAAGGGCAGGACTCTGCACTTGTCCTTGTTCAACCTCTGTGAGGAACTGGGGAGGTGCAGGGACTCGGGGGGGGGGGTGGCATTAGGAGGGGGCACTCAGTGCCCAGATTTTACTGGTTTAACGTGACAAGGAGAGAAGTTTGTTGTTGCAGAGAACAGCCCAGAGTTGGAGCCGTGTGTCTGGGACCCTGGTGCCCCCAGCCCTGCTCAGAGGACATGGCCAGTTCTGGCCAATGACAGACAAGGGGCTGCAGAGGGGAGACCCCGGCAACCGGCCCAGCTGATCCCAGCAAGGGGAGAACATTGGACGGGGAGGGAGGCAGAGAAGTGGGGCCCAGGTGACCCTCTTACCTGGGGAGAAGACAATGGACGGGGGGGGAGGGTGGGCTGTTGCTGGGGGTATTGGAAGCTCTGCTGGGAGACTGGGGCTGTTTTGGGGGGCTGAGGGCAGAGCAGGCAGGGCTCAGCTGGCTGCCGGGGAGACTGACGTGTGGGCTGAGAGCCCAGGCTGACTGGCCTGAGGGATCCTTTGCTGTGTTCAAAGCTCAGTAAATCCCCCTTTGGTGCTGGCTGAGAGTCACCCTGGTCTAGAGAATGGGGGCGCTATTCCCTCTGGGAGTGGAGGCCCCGGGCATCCAGAGGGAAGGGGCTCATGGCAGTGGCAGGTGGCTGAAGGCCCTGAGGGGCACCGTCCTGGAGGCAGAGGGGCGGACCCCCAGGTAGGGTTCCCAGATACTTTCACAAAAAATCCCGAACGTGACAGAAAAAAAAATTGGTTGAGCAAAAAAAAAAAAAAAAACCTCCCCGCGCTCCTGGGGCAAGGGAGAATGTCCCCACTGGCCTTCCAGCCGAGAGACATTCCACGTGTCCAGCATTTTCTGTTGTTTTTACCGGACAGGGGCCAGAAATAACGGACTGTCCGGGCGAAAACCGGTCACCTGGTAACCCACCCTCCAGGGGAGAGAGGCCCCCCCCGGCCCCGAGAGAGGGGCGCCGCTCTGCAGTGGACTCCGTGGGAAAGGGCTGTTTCCCTGCCGCTGGAGAGGAGTGGAGGGGGTTCCCTGAGAAGCGGCTGCCGCGCTGGAGAGGGGGGGTCCTGCCCAGGGACGGACGGGCCAAGCGTGGGCACCACCTGTGAGCTGAGACAAACCTCGTCAGGTTTCTTTTGGCCCAATCCTCCAATCTGCCCAGGTCACTCTGGGCCCTCTCCCTGCCCTGCAGTGTATCTACCTCTCCCCCAGCTTAGTGTCATCTGCGAACTTGCTGCGGGTGCAATCCATCCCCTCAGCCAGGTCATTCATAAAGACGTTGAACAAAACTGGTCCTAGAACCGATCTGTGGGGCACCCCGCTAGAAACCGACCGCCATCCTGACATCGAGCCGTTGATCACTAGCCGCTGGGCTCGGCCTTCTAGCCAGCTTTCTATCCACCCTACCGTCCATGTATCTAATCCAGACTTCCAAAATTTGCTGGCAAGAATATTGTGGGAGACGTATCAAAAGCTTTGCTAAAGTCGAGGTAGATCACATCCACTGACTTTCCCGTGTCCACAGAGCCAGTTACCTCGGCATTGACAAGTCTGATGCTGGCCTGTCCCTCCCCTCAAGGTAGCCCCACATCCGTGCCGGTCCCAGCCCCTGGAACATGTGGCCCTTTGGGCCGGCCGGCAGGAAGTCGTGGTCAGCCCCAGGCCTGTGGAAACTAGGCTTGGCGCAAACAGGCAGCAGACACCCCTGAGCCCAGCCAGCATCTCAGGCCTTACTGGTGGGCAGCTCAGGAGGGGCCCAGCCTCGGTACTGAATCACCCCCCACCCAGCGCCTCTCCCTGGCTGGAGACAAACCAGCAGCCCAGATGGAGGCTCCTGGACAGGGCTGGTCTGTCCCGAGGGATTGCAGGGCCTGGGGCACTCAGAGCAGGGGACAGCTCCCCCCCACAGGCCCAGCCAGCGGGCCCCAGGCCCTCCACCAGCACAGGGACCCCACAGTTGTGGGGTCAATGGACCCTGGCTCTGACCCCCTGCTGGCAGGCCAGAGCTCAGGCTCAGCTCCCAGTGCACCTCCAGCCCCTCCCCAGTGCGGCTCCCAGCCCCCGGCTCCTCCCCAGTGCGGCTCCCAGCCCCCGGCCCCTCCCCAGTGCGGCTCCCAGCCCCCAGCCCCTCCCCAATGGGGCTCCCAGCCCCCGGCCCCTCCCCAGTGCGGCTCCCAGCCCCCGGCCCCTCCCCACCTGGAAGATGTCGTTGGCGCACTTGCGGCACAGGTTGTGCTGGCAGGGCAGGATGACCACGGGCTTGGAGAACATCTCCAGGCAGATGGGGCAGATGAGCTGCTTCTCCAGGCTGTCCATGCTCTGCGCGTCCCCCAGCCTGGGCTGGAATCCCACGGCAAAGTTCATCCCCGCGCCCTGCCCTGCTCCCCGGCTCGGCCCTGCCCTGTGTCCCTGCCCTGCCGCCTGGCCCTGCCCTGTGTCCCTGCCCTGCTCCCCGGCTCGGCCCGCGCCCTGCCCTGCCGCCTGGCCCTGCCCTGTGTCCCTCGCTGCTCCCCGGCTCAGCCCTTCGCTCCTGCCCCACGCTGCTCCTTCAGCTCAGCCTGCGCCCTGCCCTGGAGCTCTTGCCCGGCCCTGCCCTGCCTCGCACCACCGTGCCCCTCGCCCCTGCTCTGCCCAGTGCCCCGCGCTGCTCCCTCGGCTCTGCCTGCGCCCTCCCCTGGAGCTGTTGCCCAGCCCTGGCCTCCTCGCGCTGGCTGTGCCCCTCGCCCCTGCCCTGGCCTGCCCCTCAGCTGCTCCCAGCCCCGTGTGCCGGTCTGCCCCAGATCCGCTCCCTGCCCCTCTGCCCTCGCTGGCCCCACCCAGCCGTGAGCGCAGGTGCTAATTTTAGCCCCACTCTGCTCTGGGCCACGTGGCCCCCTGGAATCCCAGAGCCAATTTTATCCGGGGCCCAGGCTGCAGCTGTCAGTAGCGTCGGGTGACACTGAGTCACGCGGCCTCCGCCAGGCCCTGGCTCCAGCGGGGGACTGAGAAGAGGCAGCCCCGGGGCTGGGCAGAGAGCCGGGCGTGAGGCAGAGAGCGGCCACGGGCCCCAGGGCCTGGCTGGATGGGAGAGGGGCTCCGGGCCAGGGAAAACTTTCCATCCGTGGGCGGCGGGAGTTTTGCCTTGTGCGCCCATAGTGAGTCACGGGCACTGGCGTCGGTGCGCCACCGTGGCACCTGCCCATGGCACTGCTCCTCCAGAGACTCCCCCAGCGCAGGGACCCCAACCCCAGCTCCCAGGCCGCTCCCGCCCTGCGGGGAGAATTATAAATAACTCTGGGACCGTGGCTGGTCCTCTGGGACTGGGGGAGCCTGGCCGGAGTCGGGGAGATGGGTTAGAACCTCTCCCCTGTGTGAGGGGGGGCTTGGTGGAGCACAGGGGTGTCTGAGGGGAGGTGGGGGATGGGTTATAACCTCTCCCCTGTGTGAGGGGGGGCTGGGGGGGCACAGGGAGCACTGGGGTGTGTGAGGGGAGGTGGGGGATGGGTTATAACCTCTCCCCTGTGTGAGGGGGGGCTGGGGGGGCACAGGGAGCACTGGGGTGTGTGAGGGGCGCACAAAAGTGCGTCCCGTGCAAGGATGGAACGAATCCCCGCACGGGGGAGGGGGGGAACAGCCCCGTGCTCTCACCTGATGCTCAGCTGTGCCCGCAAGCCCTGCGCGATCACAGCGCCGTGGCCTGGCTCCACTCCACACAGCAGCTCTGCGCCCCGACCCTAGGCTCTTCTGCGCTGGGCCCGTGGGCCTGAGGTTTTGGGTGGCTCAGGAGCAGCTTAGCGGCTGCGCACCGACCCAAGGGGCTTGGCTGAGGAGCCCGGGAACCCGTTTAGCCAGAGAGCCGCAAACCCGGACCCCAGCTCCCTGCCGGAGCTTTGCTCAGTCACGTCAATAGCAGGGCCCAAGTGTGGGGAAGGAGCGACACCAGGCCTGTGTCTAGAAGCCGCCATGGCCGGCCTGGGGCGGGTTCCTGCAGCCGGGTGCCCACAGACAGGCCGCCTGCCCAGGGGCTCTGAGCCCTGTCCCAGGTCTGAGAAGTGAGGCTGGAGTTCCAGGAGGCGCCCAGGGAACCAGTCTCTGGGGCAGAGCCAGGCTGAGGGCCGGGCTGGAGTCCCGGCTGAGACAAGGGTGAAGTCTGGGGGGGGTGGAGCTGGCCCTGAGCGAGCTGTGAGGGTTTATGAGGGGGAGCAGGACCAGCAGCCGCTGCGCATGGGGAGGGGCCGTGTGGCTGCGGGGAGGGGCCGTGTGGCTGCGGGGAGGGGCCGTGTGGCTGGCCAAGAAGCGGTCTCAGTGGCCGGGGTGTGTCTGAGACCAGCCCGGGGGCTGGGACAAGGGAGGGACCGGCCCCATGTCTGTCTGTGTGGGGCAGCCTGGAGGGGAGAGTTTCTGGGCAGTTCCTCTGCCTGCTGAAGGCGCCTCTAAACCGGGGACGGTTCTGGGCACAGTCGGAGCCCGGGAAGGGAACAGCCCCGGGCCTGTCTGCTGGGAAGCAGTGCCAGGGCTTGGCTACACCCACTCAGAGCCGTGTCAGGATCCCAGGGACCAGACAGTTGGGGAGACTGGGGGTCACTGGTTTCTGGGAGAGGGGAGGTGACTCTGTGTGACTGGGGGATCCCCAGCCAGGGCCGGAGGGAGCAGGAGGGGGCCTGGAAGTGG
This sequence comes from Pelochelys cantorii, assembly GCA_032595735.1. Taxonomy (NCBI): domain Eukaryota; kingdom Metazoa; phylum Chordata; order Testudines; family Trionychidae; genus Pelochelys; species Pelochelys cantorii. The sequence continues at coordinate 2,839,534 of CM064328.1, forward strand.
GGCCTATGGGCAGGGCGAGTTGGTAGCCAGGAGGAAGTGACGCTGCCCTGGGGTGTGCTGAGGCAGGTATGGTGCACGGTGCCTGGGAGGGAAGTGGGGGGGACAGCCAGCGCCTCAGGCCTAGGAGCCGGCCTGAGGGGCCACTGCTGGTTGGTGGAGGCTCCGCAGAGCGACACTCCTGTGGAGCCCCATGATGGAGAATTGCGTCCGAAAGGTCCTAAGGGACGGAGGGAGGCGGGCGAGGGGCCGGCGGAGGGCCAGAAAGAGGATTCGGGGCTGGAGCACAGGACCTGCGAGGGGCCGGCAGAGGGGTTCGGGCTGCTTAGTGGGCAGCAGAGAAGAAGGAGGGGGAAACTGAGTCACGCAGCTTGCTCCTCAAACCCTTACAAACATGCCCACGGCTCCCCCCACCCCCACTGCCTGGCAGGGAGCCCAGCCAGACCTGGGTTATATTTAGACTGTCGGGCAGGGTGGGGGCCCTGCCGCGGGTACAGCGTGTGCTGGGCACAGAGACCCTGGCGCTGCTGGGCCCCCACCGTGCTGAGCGGAGCTGGCCAGGATTAGCCCCTCCCCTGCTGGCACCTGGCGCCCAGCCTGTGCCCTGCAGACACACTCCTGCCCTGTGCCAAGAGCCAGCCAGGCACCTAGGGACCGGCCTTGGGGGCTGCCTGCCTGTGCCGTGCAGGGCCCCACCCTCAGAGCCCTGCCCATGGGGCTCGCAGCCTGGGGCAGCAGGGAACACGCCGCCAGGAGCAGCCCAGAGCCGGGCGCCAGGGCCCAAGGAGACTTAGCAGGGGGCCCAGCAGGAAAGGGAGAGGCCCAGTCGTGTGCTCCAGTGGCGAGAGCCTGGCCCCCACCCCCCGACTCCTCCCCAGGAGAACAGCCCCCTGGGCGCTTGCCCCCTGACCCCAGAAGAACAGCCCCACCATGCCAGAGGTGTTGGCATGAACCAGTCCCTGTCCAGTGCTGAGCCTCGGTACGAAGCCCAGTGCCTGGTATCCAGAGGCCTCAGGCTGCTGCGTCCGGGGCCCCACCTCTGACTAGCGAGCAGCCGGAGTGGGCTGGGGGCTTTGCTGGGTCTGAAGTGAGGCTGTCAGTGCCCCCAGGCCCACCTTGGCTGGCCGGAGTTTCACCAGGAGCCCGTCACGTTACTGGATTTTAAAGGGAGCAGCCAGATCACTGCTGCACCCATGGGGGGGGGGTTGCCCCAAAAGTCTGTCACGTGAAAGCTCCTGTTCTACTGATTCTGTAGATGCTAGTCATGTGCTTGTAAGATATCTGTATGTGGAGTTATAAACATGTACTCCGTAGGGATGCTGGAAACTTCTCTGTCTATGGCTGAGCAGTGGGCAAGGAAAGCGCTGCCAATGGCTATGCTAATTAGCAAGGCCCCAGGGACAATAGATGTCTAAGTGCCAGAGACACCTAAGGAATGGCTGGATATCTGCAAGCAGCCAGGATAATGGTTGCTGACTTGGGACAGAAGGATAGGTCAATGTGACCTTCTCTGGCCAAGGAGATGCCAGGGGAAGTATATAAGTGCCATGTGGCCCCTCCATCTTGGTCTTCAGTTTAGCTCCGAATCCCAGACGCAGCCGTGCAGGGAACAACGAGCCGGGAAGAACCGTGGACCCATCCTGACATAGGACGTGCACGAGACTTTTAAGCCAGCAGTTATAACATCTCTGCTAGAGCCTGTATTGAGAACTGGGTGATTCGATGCATGTAATGTATTCTCCTTAACAACCTTAGGCTCTGTCTGCACTCACGGCTTCTTGCGCGAGTAATATGCAAATGAGGCTAAGCGTGGAATTTCGCCGAGCCACCTAAGAAAACCCCTCTTGGGCAAAGCCGTTCTTCCTGAAAAGTAATAGGTGTAACGGCATTGCGCAAGAGGGGTTTTGTTGCGCAAGAAGGGGCAGTGTAGACGCTCCTTCTTGCGCAAGAGCCTCTTCTGAAAAAAATGGTAGCTCATTAGGTATGCAAATGAGGCTCGGCGATATTCCACGCTTAGCCTCATTTGCATATTACTCGCGCAAGAAGCCGCGAGTGTAGACATAGCCTCACTCTCGTGCTTTTCTTTCTTTTAGTAATAAACCTTTAGATTGTAGATTCTAAAGGATTGGCTCAGCGTGATCTTGTGGGTAAGCTCCAGAGTGTACATTGACCTGGGAACTGTGGCTGGTTTCTTGGGACCGGAAGAACCCGTTCAGGGTAGGTGAGATTGGGTTCTAAAACTCCTCACCTGTGTGCAGGCCTGGAGCTGATTGGGGCACAGGAAGAGCTGGGGTGTCAGAGGGGTTTTGCTCGTGAGGCTCCAGGCTGGCCAAATTGGCAGCTGGAGCACTCGGTGTGACTGGTTTGTGGCCTATTTGGGAAGTCTCCAGTCTGGGGCTGTAAGGAGCCCCGAGTTTGAGCAATTCGCCCTGAGTGGATGCTCTCAGCTGTGCCCAGACCCGGCCGGTCTGTCACAGCCCCTCCCCTGCGTTGGACCGTCTGGGAGAGGCTAGCGCCTGCAGCAGCTGGCCTGGGGCAGGGGTTACAGCAGGGCCCTGTGGCTCTGCTCCCCGGGCAGCCCCATTTCTAACAGAGAGGCCCCCCCCGGCAGGCATGATGGGAACAGCCCATTCCCCACCCAGGGCGCCTCTCAGGCCGGTTACCCAGCGGGTGGGTGGCAGCTGCAGTGGGGAGCCCTGTGCCCTTGTGCTGTGGGGCCCCTGCTGAGCAGGGCTCGCTGCAGGGGGGCCTGGTGGGGCCCTGGGCCAGGGGCTGGGCACAGGCTCATGGCGATGAGACGGTGCCACTCCCAAGGGTGCCACTCTGCTGCCAGGTCAGCCACGCGGCTGCGCCCCTAAGCTCCAGTCGCCTGCCTCAGCCTGTAGCTCTGCTCAGAGTTGTACTCACCAGGGCCTGCAGCCGCCCCCCCCCGCCCAGGTCTAGGTCGCTGGGCCCGGCCTGGGGGGCCCTTGGCTTGGCCAGAGAAGCCAGGATCAAGACACAGTCCCCCCTGGCTGCTGCCCCCCCCCCCAGTCCACGTGAGCCCTGGCTCAGCCTGCTGGTCCCTTGTCCCCTGCCCTGCGGGCCTCACACACTGCCGGCCAGAGCTTCCCTTCAGCCCTCGGGTTCCCATTGGCCTGGGTGGTGCCCTCTTGTCCTCCAGCATCCGCCCTCCGTCCCCAGAGTGCTACCTGCCCTGCTCCCGGAGCTGCTGGCCCTGCGGCAGGCACAGGGGAGCAAGTGCCAGCTCGGGCAAGGCTCAGCCAGAAACATGCCCCAGAACTTCCCCGCCAGACAGGCCTGGGCGGGCCCTGGGGCAGCCCCCACCAGTGTCACCCAGGGAGCCCTGTGGGCGACCCCCGGCAGCTGAGAGGGGGATGATGACTGAGCCGGATGCTTGATGTGGGTGCGACTTGCAGAGCTGTTCTGGCCTGGCCCGGCCCTGTGTGGCCACGGGAGACGCTGTTTCCTGCAGCCTCTCTGAAAGCCACCAGTGGGGCTAGTGAGGGGACAGAGGCCAACTCCCGCCCCTGCCCCATAGGCCTCCTTTCTGTGCTGGGCGCGAGGAGATTGTCCTCAGCTCTCTGTGCCCCGGAGCGCCACAGAGCCGCCCGGGACCAGGCGTGCAGCTGGACTGGCTGCTGCTGTGCTGAGGGGCCTGGCTGCATGAGACAGTGGCTCCCTGGCTCCCTGCCATCCAAGCCTGTGTCAGCGCCAGCCCTCAGCTAGGCAGGGAGCTCCTGGCCGACCCAGGAGCTCACAAAACAGCCTGGAGTCGCCTGGGGAAGGCACAGAGCAGACTGCCCCGCTCGGCCTGCTGGGCTCAGCACGCACAGCACCTCAGGACAGGGCCCTCCCTGGACTGGGCCCACTGTGGGCTCACGAGCTGCCCTAGCTGGCCTGGGTGCCATGGGGCAGCAGGACGTGACACTGAGCTGCGACCCCAGGGGGCATACGCCTTTCTGGGGATGCCAGCCACCTCCCCCTCTGTTCTGAACCTGCCCGGGGGCTCTGTGCACCTTCCACTGCAAGCAGGAGTCCCGGGGGCTGGCTTGGGCGCTCGGCTAGCCTGGAGCACCACAGCGTTAGCTCTGTTCCACTCCGGAGCCCCGGCGAGCGCAGGCAGGTGGCACCGTGACAAGAGCCGCTGTCCTGTAGCTTTATTCACACTGCCCATAAACTCACCAAGTCATAGGCTGTGCAATTCCACAGGGGCTACCTACAATGCACTAGTATCGCACATTCACAGCCTCTGGGGCACTAGTATCGCACACTCACAGCCTCCGAGGCAGGTCAGAGTGTCGCTCACAGGCTGTCAGCTCCCGCGTGGCTTGGTTGTCAAGACGGGGACGGTGTCACCAGGAGAGTCCCTGGGCCCTGCCCCCACCCGAGGGGCTCCCAGCTGGCAGGGAGAGAAGGGCTCTTGGTTCCCAGGGGCTCAGCGTGGAACAGACCGGTCAGCACCTGGACCAGAAGCATTGGGTATCAGCCCTCTTGGGGGCCCAGAGGCAGGACCCTGGCTCTCCACCGCCCCTGGGGCCAGAGGACACTGCCCCACCCCAGCTCATGGTCCCTGCACCTCAGGGGTCTAGCCCCAGCCCCGCTGGCTTGATGCTGCCTGACAGGACAGCGAGCATGGCGGACACCAAGCCCAGGGGCCGTGCGTCTGTGGCAGCCCCATCGGGCTCCAGTGGGAGACTCTGCTGCTCGCCCCCCCCCCCAGAGCCCCTCCCCATCCATGGGCACCTCCAGGGCTCGTTGGCTGGAACCAGGCACTGTTGTTGGGTTCTGATGGGCACCCGCAGGGCGCCGCCCCCCCGCGCCACGTCTGTCCGAACCTGAGCCACGGGGGGCGCCTGCCACGGCCGGAGAGAGTCACTGGGTCCGGTTCTGCTGCTCTTGGTGGGGCGGAGGGGTGTGTGGCTCTGAGCAGGGCTCCGGGGGTGTTTCACGCGCTTGCTGCTGGCAGACTCCACCGGGCCTCACCCTCCTGTGGTGCCGGCGGGCAGCACGTGGCCAGCAGCGCGTCACTGACACCGCCCCCCCGCGGGCTGAGCCGGGCAGCCGGCAGGCGCGCTGGCCGCGAGGGGCTGAGTCCGGCCTGGCCAGGGGACCGGCTCTCGGGCCAAACTCCATGGCGGGAGGCGCCGCCGCCCAGCGAGAGCAACGGGATTCCCGCCCCGGGGGCAGGGGGAAAGGGGCCCTGGGCTCCTCCAGCGCCGTCTGCGCTCCCGGCCCTCCTGCCAGGAGCAGCTTTGCTCTGAGCGGGGCCCAGAAGGGCTGACGGCCTGGCCCAGGGCGAGCGCCACAGACGGGTCAGGCAGCAGCTTGTCCATCCCCCCGCACGCCTGCACCAGGCACCCGGCCGTGGGGGGGGGGGGTCGGGGGTCGCTTGTTCCCTTCACACCTTCCTCCCGGCCTCTTCCTTCTGCACGAACCCCTCGGATGTGAGATGCCAAAGCTGGGGTGAGACCTGAGGGGTAAATTGCCCTGGGACTGGGCTGCTCCTTTGGCACTGGGGGAGCCTGGCCGGAGTCGGGGAGATGGGTTAGAACCTCTCCCCTGTGTGGGGGGGGGCTGGGGGGGCACAGGGAGCACTGGGGCGTGTGAGGGGAGGTGGGGGATGGGTTATAACCTCTCCCCTGTGTGAGGGGAGGGGCTGGGGGGGCACAGGGAGCACTGGGGTGTGTGAGGGGAGGTGGGGGATGGGTTAGAACCTCTCCCCTGTGTGAGGGGGGGCTGAGGGGGAACAGGGAGCACTGGGGTGTGTGAGGGGAGGTGGGGGATGGGTTATAACCTCTCCCCTGTGTGAGGGGGGCTGGGGGGGCACAGGGAGCGCTGGGGTGTGTGAGGGGAGGTGGGGGATGGGTTATAACCTCTCCCCTGTGTGAGGGGGGGCTGGGGGGGCACAGGGAGCACCGGGGTGTGTGAGGGGAGGTGGGGGATGGGTTAGAACCTCTCCCCTGTGTAAAGGGGGGCTGGGGGGGCACAGGGAGCCCTGGGGTGTCTGAGGGGAGGTGGGGGATGGGTTAGAACCTCTCCCCTGTGTAAAGGGGGGCTGGGGGGGCACAGGGAGCCCTGGGGTGTCTGAGGGGAGGTGGGGGATGGGTTAGAACCTCTCCCCTGTGTAAAGGGGGGCTGGGGGGGCACAGGGAGCCCTGGGGTGTCTGAGGGGATTTGCTTGTGAGGTTTCTCCCTGGCGGAGCGGGGAACAGCAGTGGTCGGTGTGGCTGGGCTGGTGCCTTTTATGCTCCACCCACCTCAAAGGCCTCAACCTGCTTTTTGGTTGGAGGGGGGAGGGAGGCGAAGCCAGTCTCTGATCCGCCCCACCAGGGCCAGTTCCCGCCGTGCGCAGCCCCTGCTCGTCTTGTCCAGGAGGGACACCCTGGCCGTACCCACATCACGTTTTCACCGTTCCAGGGAGTCCGGCGACCCAGCCCCTCTCCACTGGGACTCACCCTCCTCCCTGAGTTGGCTAGAGCCAGGACATCATCAGTGTCCAACAGGGTAAAGTCCTGTCCCCCCAGTAACTGATTCACTGGGCACGGGCAGGCCCAGGAACTCACATAGCCCCATGGACGGCAGGAGCTAGATTTCAGGCCAGCTGAGAGGGGAGACCCATGGTAGGGAGGTGGCTCCTCCCCCCAGCTTGCCTAGGCATGGGGCAGGCAGTTTCTGACAGCGCACACAGAACCGGTTTGGCCTGTCCTGGGGCCCAGCACCACCAGTGAGTCCCGGGGGCTGGATCACCCCAAGGGCAGCAGGTCCTTGCCTCCCTTGCAGGGCTGGGCCGCGTTCCTGTGTGTGGCAGACACCAGCCGGCACCGCTCCCATCAGCACAGGGAGCCACAGGCTTTCAGGACTCTCCCCAGGGCTGCCAGCAACTCTCACACAGCAGCAGCATTCAAGTGACCCTCCCCCTCCCTCTCCTTGCAAATGCCTCCCCCCAGGTCTTCGAGGCCTGGGGGGAGGAGTGGGCGGCCTCCTTGCTTTGGCTCCCACTGTCTGGGGCAGCCCTAGTCAGTTTCCCAAGAGCCAGGCTTTGCCCCAAGGGGGCACGAACTCAGCTGCCTATTGGGCAGCACAGTGCCTCTCATTGCCCACCCATTGGCATGGTGGTGGGCTCCCCGTCCATCCATTCCCTGGCCTTTGCACACCCCACATCCGCTCCCTGCATCCGTCAGCTCAGCTCACTGCCCTGCATGCTCTGCTTGGCTCCAGCCTGCCTGCCGCGGCAGCTCCAGGGACCGGGAATCAGGCACCTGGCCGCCTGGTTGCCAGGGCCTCAGCGGCCTCGGCCGCGCTGAGCCCCACCTGGACTCGGGTCCTGGTCAGAGCAGCTTCCTCCAGCCATGTGGCTCAAATTCCCTGCTCGCCCCATCCCGGCACAGCTCTCCAGACTCTCCTTGCAGAGTCAGCTGCTCAAGCTACAGCCCATCTAGGGCCTCTGCCAGGAGCAGACTCCCCAGGTCCTGCTGGCCCTTTGGGGCCGGCCCTGCGGCCTCACCAACCTCTGAGACCAAACCCTGGGTCCCAGCCTCAGCCCCTAGCTCAGCCCAGGGAGCCAGGCGCTGGGAGAGACTCAGCCACCCTGTGGGGCCCTGTGCCCACCAGGCCTGCAGCCAGCCCCTGCAGCAGGCCTTGGCTGCTGGGCCCAGCCTGAGCAGTTCTTGGGCTAGGACTAGAGCTGTAAAACCCCAGTTAAGCACTTACCCCTTAAACATTAGGTCAACCTAACACCTATGCGGTTAACCAGCTACCACGGGATCCTGGCTGGAGCAGCCCCCAAGCCAGCAGGGCTCCTGCCACTGGCTCCCAGCCCCCGTCAGGGCGACCCCTGTCTATGGGGGGTTCAGGCTCTCTGCAGAGAGGCTGCTCTGGAGGACAGCAGCCCCTGTCCATAGCAGGCCCCTTATGGGGCTGGGGCAGCCCCCGCCTGGGACCAGTGGGGCTGCTCCACCCCCCATGGGTTACCATCGAACAGCACCTGTGCCCAGCCCCAGAGCCAAGCCGCGGCCCTGGCAAGACAGCAGCCCTGGGCCACTGCCCCTCCCCATACAGCACCCGCAGGAGGGCCCCAGCTCACAATTCCCTTGGAGCAGGGGCCTGGGTGAGGTCTGCCCTGGCCACACACCGGGGTGCGTGGCCCACCAGCCTCAGCGGCTCCCCAGCTGCAAGGCAGCGTGGGCACAAGGGCAGCGGGCAGGGGCAGCTGCAGGCAGACGGCGTGGAGGAGCTGTTCCCCGTCTCGGGGACATGGGCGATGGCCCCCATCCAGCCTCTAGGGCGTGGCCGTGCTCACTGCCAGGCACCAGGGAGCAGCCGGCAGCTGCTGGCCTGGCAGGTGGGAGCCGAGGGGAGGAGAGCAGGCGGCAGCAGCCCAGGCCAGGGCAGTGGTGCACACTCCGCCGGGTGCCAGGGGCTGCATGTGGGACACGCTCTCAGCCTGGCTGACTGAAGGGGCACAAGGGGCCACGCCAGCCTGACTCCACCCTGTCCCAGCCGGGGCCCTGCCAGGGGCTGCCTCTGGGAGGGCCACCCACTGACCCCTCAGCTGACACGGTTCCAAGATCCCACCCCTTCCTCGGAGAGCTCCCAGCTCCACGGCCTGCCTCAGCCAGTGCAAGGACCAGCTCCAGCAGTCAATCGCTCTCCGGCCACAGGCACACATGGGGGGGGTCGGCTCTGGGGCAGAGTATCACAAGCTAGGGCAGTTGGGTTCACATCCCTCCCAGGCCCAACTCCCAGCACAAGCAGGTCCTATGCCTGGCCCAGCAGTTAGCACCTGCTGCAGAGCCAAAGGGCCCCCCGTCCTGGCCCAGGTAACAGTGGGAGTGTGCACCCCACCTGGCATGGAGCAGCAGGGAGTTCCGCAGTTCGTTAGCCATGACAGAGGACAATGGTGCTTTGGGTCTCCCCTCAGGAGCACTCTGAGCACCCAAGCGCCCTGCAAGGGTGCCCACTCTGGCCTCCAAGCACACACCAGCTGCTTGGCCTGCGAGGTTTCCCCACGGCCCTGTAGGCTCAGCAAGAACCCTGCCCCCGCTGGGCCTGGCTCCCAGAGAGGTGGCCTCAGGAAGCAGCGGCTGAGGCCTCAGCCTGTCCCTTCCCCTCCCTGCCCCCTAGGGAAGGGCCCTGACCAGCCGTCTGTCGCTGGCACGGGGCACCGGGTAAAACCAGTGCTGGGGCGGGGGACGAGGAGCCACACCCGCCCGGCCCTGGCTGTGCTCCCGGGGACAGAGCCCGGAGCGAGGCGGGGCAGGAGGCTGGCCAGCAGGCGCAGGTCCCAGGCTCAGAGCCGTGCTGGCAGGAGCCAGACCGCGGTGAGAGACGCCCCCCAGCTGCGGTTAACGGTGCCATCCGCACCTGCCAACAGGTTCCTTTATTCCCGGGCATGGCAGGGGCAGTGCCGCGGCGCTGACACAGTGAGGCTCCAGCTGGACCCCGGGAGGCCAGCAAACCACGGTGCAAATGGGCAGCCCGGAGAGTGTTTGGCACCCGACCCGGGGCAGCTCAGGCCCTGGGAGCAGCGGGGCCCCAGCAGGCTCAGCCCTCGGGCGGCCTGGCTGCAGGGGCTAGTGACAGTGGGGTTGGTCTCGTGTCTGCAGGCGGCAGGACTGGGGCGGGGGCCAGCCCAGGGCCCGGCGAGCTTGGCAGCGGCACTGCTGGAAATGCTGAGTTCGGAGGGGGGGGGGGGGGGCACAGTGCTGGTGAGTGACCGGCCGAGGAGGGGGCCGTGTGCCAGTGCAGCTGGCTCCAGCGGGCGTGCCCGGGGGTTCCCAGGCTCAGGGTCCTTCTGCAGAGTTGGCAGCGCCAGCGCAGGGGGCGTGGCCCGTCCACAGGCTGCAGCACGAGGAGCCTGGGCAGGCACAGGCCGCAGGAGAGTGTCCTTCCAGGAATGGCCTCCCGCGGGCGCCAGCCAAGTTACCTGAGATTTGAACCAGCTGGGCTGGCTGCCCCCCGCATGGGGGGTGGGACCCTGAGCAGCGCAGTGCCAGGGGCTTCAGCCCACGCTGCTGGACAAGGGACAGTTCGGTGGCAGGACCAGGCCAGCCTCACGCGTCAGTCCGGGATTTGGCATCTGTCGGCGGCTCCTCTCCAGCTGCTGCAGGCAGGGGCTGCACCACAATGGGGGCCTGGGTCTCTGGGGGCGACAGGCTCAGTGAGGGGCTGGGGCCTCCCACGCTGCCAGGCTGAGCCCCCCTCCCCCTGCCAGGGATCCCCCACCCTCACCCGGGCTGCTGCTCGGTGCAGAGGGGAAGGCAGCTCAGGGCAAACCCAAGAAAAGGCCACAGGCTCCAGGGAAATGGGAGCTGTGGAACAGGGTATGGACTGGGCCATCCCATGCTGCTACTCTCAGCCCTGGAGAGCAGGCTAAGATGTAGGGGGACCGGCAGGCAGGGCTGGAGGGCCTGGGGACAGAAGGGAGCACTGAGGGGTCTGGAGGGCAGGTTGGGGAGGAGGGGGGGCGCAGGGGAGAGGACACAGGGAGCACTGAGGGGTCCGGCAGGCAGGGCTGTCCCAGCCTAGCCTGTGAAATACAAATACAGCCAGCACTCACACTGCCTCTTTCCTGCCCCACAGCTGCCAAGTCTGCACCCTTCCTGCTGCCCCCCAGAGGAACCAGATGCCCCAGCAAAATGCCACCCATGGTTCCCTCCAGCTCTGCTGACACTTGGGGGCAGTAGCTCCCTCCCTCCCCCCCACCCCCAGCTCGCCTTGCCCTGTGTATTTCGCACAGCCTGTCTGGGTCTAGGGCAGGGGTGGGCAATAACTTTAAGACAGGAGGCTACTTCACTAAGTTTTCAAGTGGCCGGCCACCCCGGAAAGGGCGGGGCCAGGACAATTCCATGCTCCCCTGCCCACAGACCCTGACTGGCCTGGGGAGGGGAGGGGGGGGAGAGTTTGTAGTCTCTCCCCGCCCCCCCCCCCCAGGACTGCTGGATGTTCTGAACAGCTGGTGGTTCCCTCTAGGAACATGCCGGCCACTAGCACCATCACCAGGCCTCTGGGACCCCCGCTCAGCTCAGCTAGCAAGAGACACCCTGCCCTCGCGGGACCCTGCGCAGCGACCAGTCAGAGCTCGCTGGGACAGGCCCCAGGGACACCCAGATCCCCCCAGGCACTTGGAGCCCAGCTCCCGCCCGCTCTGCCCTGCACCTGCCCACACAGGCTGCACCCACCCTGGCTCAGCCATGCCTTGCTCTCATGCGTGCTGCCGGGTCCCCCTGCAGGGGGCAGGGTGGCCAGTCCTCGGCCCTAGTGCGTGAGCTCAAGCAAAGCACTGCCTGCCCCCGGCCCTTCTTCCTGCCACCTGGCCATGCCTGCCCCCAGCCCAGGACCCCAGGGTGTCAGCGAGATCCCGACCCAGCACTCCTGTGCTCACAACAGTGCACTGGGGGGTGAGCTTCTTGCCAGGCCCCACCATGGGCTGAGCCGGGCCACCCTAGGCTCCGATAGGCAGCAGCACCTCCCTGCGAGCGCATGGCAAACCCAGGGCGGGGCACAGAGAGACCAGCCCTGAGTGCACCACAAGCCGCAGCAGAGCTGGGACCCGGGGCCAGAGTCCGTACTGCCCTCCCCTAAGCCCAGTGCTGGCTGTGCGCCCGTGGCATCATCCCGTTACCCTCACTGCCTCTGGCTCCACCCCCTGCTCCCCTGGGGATCCCCACCCCATAGCCTCCCCCGACTCCAAGGGCACGCCAGGGCAGCGCTGGGCCCCCCTCTGGCAGCACCAGCCCAGTGCAGCGCAACTCCTCCTGCTCCTCACCTTCAGCCTCAGCTTGGATCTGCGCCTCCAGGTCCTCGGGGTTGACATACTTGTAAGCGTCCTCCTCCTCGGGCGGGCGGCACTTCCCACAACAGAAGCAGCAGCAGCAACAGCAGCAGCAGCAGGTGAAGAGGCCACAGCACACGGCCAAAGCCTGCATGGGGGAGCAGATGGGCCTAGAATCAGAGGGGCTGAAGGGGCCTGGAGAGAGCTCCCAGCCCCACACTGAGGCGGGCCTAAGGACTGTCCAGACCATCCCCCACCTGGGGGCAGGGGGGATTCCACAAACCTCCTGGGCTGTTTATTCCAGAGCTTAACTTCCCTGCCTTGGAGCTTTTCCTGGGTCCAGCCCAAACCACGCTGGCTGCAATTTAAGCCCACTGCTTCTTCAGGGGTAAAGGAACAGAATTTCTTCCCCTCTTCTCAATGCCCCTGCAGGCTCAACCCCCCTCAGACTTCTCCTGGCCAGACTCAACAAACCCAGCTCCCAGATCTGCCTGGATGGCCACATGTTCCAGACCTGGTCACCTTCTCAACTGGACTGTATGCAATTTGTCCACCTCGTCTCTGAAGTACAGCGCCCAGGGCCAGACAGTGCTCCAGCTGAGGCCTTGTCAGGGCTGGATACAGCAGAATTATTTCTTGTCAGTCACTTCTCTTCTGTATGTGTGAAACTGATTGTTCCTTCCTAATTGGAACACTTTGCATTTGTCCTTATTAAACTTCATCCTGTTTACCTCAGGCCACTTCTCCAGTTTCTCCAGATCAGTTTGAATTATGGCCCTATCCTCCAAAGCTCTTGAAACCCCTCCCAGCTTGGTACCATCTGCAAACTTTATTAGTAAACTCTTTATGCTAATAGGTTAACCTGGGGAGGTGCTGGAATCCCCACCCCTAGAAGTTTTTAAGTCCCGGCTGGACAAAGCCCTGGCTGGGATGATCTGCTTTGGGCAGGGGGCTGGACTCGACCTCCTGAGGTCTCTGTCATCTTTGGGTTTATCTAAATTGTTGATGAAGCCACTGAACGGAACCGGTTCCATGACCAATCCCTGCAGGACCTCTCTCATTGAGCCCTTGCAGCTTGACCATGAACCACTGAGAGGAAAACCATATCCAGAGAAGCTACCAGCTGCAAACCCACTATGCTGTAAGTTCAGGTAGGTCCCACTGCCCTACTTGGTTTATGAGACGGTATGTGGGACTGTCCCACACCTCAGCTTCAGTAAGGCTTTACCATGTCTGCCACGCCCCACCGCCCACAAAGCTGGTTAGTCTCCCAGAGGGGAATATTAGATTAGTTTGACATGATTTGCTCTTGACAAACCCATGCTTGTTGTTCCTCCTCAGCTGGTTAGCGGGGGTGTGGGTGTGCGCTCACAAGCAGAACGAGTGTTTGCTCCACTAACTCTGGTACTCGGAAAGATCAACTGGCTGGCACAGAATTCCTGGTTCGTCCTTATTCCCCCTAGTCGATGACAGGAGCTGAATTTGCCCGTCCCTAGGGCTCTCCAACCCTCCAAAGCTCTCCAAGATGGTTGTTAATGGCTCGAAGAGCTTGCCAGGCAGTAGGTATCCAAGGGTGTATTTGGCCAGGCCCTACCAAACTGAAGACACCCAACGTGTCTAGCAATTCTTGTTCTTCCCTTAGTTTAGCCTGAGCTCCTACCCCAGGGACACAGATGTTCACACTGAGTGCCTACGCTCCCCTCCAGCACAGCGGGTGGCTCAGGGCACCATGCACTCATACACACACTGACGCTGGCTGGGGCAGCGTGGAGCCCAGGACCCCGCTCTGCGTCACCCCACCTGGCAGCCTGGCTGATGCAGCCCATGGGAGCGGGGCAGGAGTGAAGGACAGACCAGAGGCAGCTGCGCCCAGTGGTAGCAGACGCTCACCTTGAACCACCACTTGGACATGAGGAAGTAGTACTTGACGCTCTCCTCGCCGAACTGCTCCGCCACGTAGAGCCCCATGGAGCCATACTCATCATAGATCCGCCGCTTGTTCTCGTCGCTCAGCGTGGCGTTGGCGTTGTTGATCTCCTTGAACTTCTCCAAGGCCTCGGCATTCTCAGGGTTCTTGTCTGGGTGGTACTTCAGGGCCAGCTTCCTGTGAGGTGCAGGGGAGCATCTGAGCAGGCGTCCCAAGCAGCCCCCTGAAATCTCTGGGGGGCACCCAGAGACTTCTTCCTCCCATTTTCCCTGGGAACAGGAGACCTTGAGCCATTTGGTATGACCCTGCCCTGTGCTGGGGGCAGGACGCTCCTTGGGACAACATGGTGTGACTCCTCCCCCGCAGAGGGCATGCTGTAACACAGGGCTACTCAATACGCAGCCCACGGCCCGTTTTTTTGTGGCCCATGGTGTGGTTTGGGTTTACGCAGGGCTCAACATGCGACCCGTGGGTGGGAGCCAAAACAAAAAGTAGTCAATATAATGGTCTTCAGTTGAGATGCATTTTAATAGTTAAATTCCTGGACTGTCATTGCTCATTAAAAGTGTTGTCATGTGGGTGGAAATGGGGTAACTATTGCATGTTATTAATATCAGCAGAACTGACTTAAATGGGGCCCGTATGTTGTGTAGTCTTGCCTTAATCTTTGTATTCATGCCTGTTAGTGTGGATCTGTTTGCATATATTTGCATGTATATGCCACCACAATTAACTTGTGGCCCTCGGCGTGTGCAGTAAGTATCATGGCACCTGGGGCTTCCAAAGTTGAGTAGCCCTGGTGTAGCGCCACCCTGACCCTCTAGGCCCCACCCTCAGTCCCAGGGAATGCATCCTCTCCAGACTAGGGACGTTAAGAAGCAGGTTATCAGCTAGTTGTGTCGTCGACAGAATTTCTATCAACTAATCGTGTAGTCGATAAGGCAGGAAGCCTCCAGAGCGACCCCCATTGTGGCTCTGCAGTTTAAATGTAGTAAGAGCAGGGCGGGCAGGCAGAGATAGTGCTGTGGGGAGCCGGCTTTTAAGCCCTCTCCACCCAGCACTGGCTCCTGCTCCCCTCCACCTTGCTGCCTCTGATACAGAGGCAGCAAGCTGGGGGAAAACGTGAGTAGTCCACTATTTGCTCACATCCCTACCCCAGACACTGGGCCAGAGCCCAGCCTGCACACAGAGGCACTTGCCTGTGTGGCTGTCTGGGCTTGCCCTGCTTCAGTGGGTCCAGCAGCAGAAATGCAGCCACCAGGCCCATGGGAGAGGCTGGTGGCTGGGCCCAGCAGGCGGGCTGCCTACCTGTAGGCCTTCTTGATCTCGTCTGCAGAAGCCCCTTTCTCCAGGCCCAGGGCTCTGTACAAACTCTCCCCAGCCCGGGACATTTTCCGCTGGGGTCGGCCGGGCTCCGCCATGTTGCTCTGTGCGGGAGAGGAAACCGGGGCTGTGAGTCTCCATCACTCGACGCCGTGGGGCAGGACCGGTGAGAGCGGGGGGGAGCCGGGCGCCCCAGCGCGTCCAACCCCCCCCAGCAGGACGCGGGTCCCATGGGGCAGGATCCCGTCACCCGCTGCGGGGCCACCACCCTGTGCCGACCCGGCGGCCCGCTCCGAGCACGGGGGGGGGGGGGGGGGAAATTGGGGCCCCTCAGCAGAACCCCGGGGGGGGGGCCCGCGCACACAGCCCCCCCGGGCCGGCCCAGGAGCCGCGTCCCACCACGCGGGCGGGCGGCCAGGGCCGGGGGACCCCCCCCGACACCCCCTCCGGCCCGGGGGACCCCCCCCGACACCCCCTCCGGCCCGGGGGACCCCCGCCCCCGACACCTCCTCCGGCCCGGGGGACCCCGCCCCGACACCCCCTCCGGCCCGGGGGACCCTCCCCCCGACACCCCCTCCGGCCCGGGGGACCCCCGCCTCCCCCGGCCCAGGCCCAGCACCAGCACCGGGAAGGAGGAAGCGAAACGAGGCGCCGAGGGGCGGGGCTCAGCGCAGGGACAGACCCGGCCCGGCCCCGAGATGGGGGGGGGGGGAGCGGACACCCCGCCCCGCCCCGCCCCTCACCGGCGGCTCCCGCGACCCCGCTCAGCCTCGGCCTCCGACCCGGTGCAACCAAGCCTCCACCCAACTGCGCCTGCGCAGCCCGACCCCTGCGCAGGCGCACTTGCCACTGCCGGGATCCCGGCCCAGCCCGCTCCCTAGGGGCGCCCCGCCCGGCATGCCCCGCCCCGCCCAGTCCCGTTCCCGCCATGCCCCGCGCCCGCCACTCCCGCTCCCGGCATGCCCTGCGCCAGGTGGGCGCCTTCCAACGGTGTCAGCGCGTGGAAAAGCGGCGCGCGGCCAGGGAGAGGCGCTCGGGGCGTCACGTGCCGCCTCGAGGGGGGGTCTCCCGGGTCGCGCGGGCGCTGCGTCCGTTGCGGTGACTCGCCCCCCTCCCGCTCGGCCGTTGGGCGCCCCCGGCACTAAGAGGCGGGAGCGAGGCCGGCGGGGGGCTGCGGGTCAGGGCTCCCTGGCGGGGCTCCAGGCGAGGGGCTGCGGCCTGCCAGAGCCTGGAGGCCCCGTGGCTGTGCCGGCGCGTGGCAGCGGGAAGGACGAGGAGGCGGGTGGCGCTCGGCGGACTAACGAGCTGGCGGAGGCCGGCGCTGCCTCAGACGCTGAAGGGGGAAGAGCAGAGGAAAGGCCGGGCCGCGGCGAGGGGCGTGTGACCGCGGTGCGAGAGCAGCAGAAGGGGACTTACCCAGTTATTTCTCCTAGCCATCCATAGTCTCTGTGGGGGCACCGAATCCAAGAAACGTCTTCGCCACCTGCTGCCATCGCCTGGTCACTGGCAGACGGGGCAGGAAACGGAGCATTCCCATCTGGCAGCCCCCCGAAAACCTGAGGTCCCTGTGTGCTACCCCGGAGTCCTTCCGAACCCAAAGAAAGGCGATGGTATGCAGCTCGCCGCTGGAGACGGGCCCCAGCCCCACGGAAAGGCCCTGCCTTCTTCCAGGGTTACCCTGGGGAGCTTTAGTTAAGCAACCGTGTTGCTCCTTGTGCTTCGTAGCAGCAGTAATCACAAGGCCGCACCATGAGACCGCAGAAAAAGCTGCATGTAACTCAGCAGTGCTGTGTGCGTGGGGTGGGAGGGCTGCGTACACTGGCCCAATGCATCACCACGGCGTAATGTTAAACAGTTGCTGTCGGTGGCTTCACTTTCAGAATCAGTGATTTTCTTTCTTTAACATATTGTTGCATAATTAAAGTGACAGTAATTGCGTGGTATAAAAAGGAAAAGAACTGTTGAAAGGTATCAGCACCCAGCCTATACACAGTGTTCAAATGTGCGTCCCACCCCAAGGCCGAGGTGTGAGTGACTCAAGTCAGAGGGGGCTGAGGGGAGTAGAATGGACTCCCCGGCATGCATTCAGATGGTCCAGCCCCCACTAAAGGAAATCTCACCGGCAGCGGCACTGTTAACACCCTGTCCGGATGGTGGCGAGACATCTTGTACACACTCGCTAACCACATCTGCAGAGGACGGAGACGAAGCCTGGTGAAGGGAAAATGTGGGTGCAGGAAGCCATGGGCCCTAACACCCTTTGGTAGGTCCTGGCTGTTGTAGTAGTGTGGGCCCTTAGACCCTGAATCAGTCTACACGTGCTCTCAAAATGGGGAGGGAGGCCTTGGCAGCCTGGACGAGCCCCGATGAACTCCATGACCTGTGTAGGTGACAGGGTCAACTTTTGAAGGTTCAGCAAAAGGCCTAACTGGCTGAACATGGTCTTGGTCAGTTCTGCATGGGCCCTAACCACCGCTTCGGGGGGGCCCTGGATCAGCCAGTCATCTAGATAAGGGAAGACCTGGACCCCTGTGTCGTGCAGGAACACCCACACCACTGCAATGCACTTGTAAAGAATCTTGGTGCAGCAGACAGGCCAAAGGGGAACACCCTGAACTGAGAGTGGGTGACATGGAGGGACCTTCTGTGAGGTGGAACAACGGCTGCATGAAAGTACGTGTCCCTCAGATCGAGGGTGGTGCACCAGTCTCCCGGATCTGGGGAAGGGATAATCAAGGCCAAGGATCCCGTTCAGAATTTTAACTTTTTCAGGTATCAGTTTAGACTGTGTAGATTTAATATGGGATGTAACCTGCCATTGGCTTTCAGAATAAGGCAGTAACAGGAGTAAAACGCTGTGCCCCTGACCTGTAGAGGGACCTCCTCTACTATCTTTGTCTCGAGGAGCAGCTGCACCTCCTGTCGCAGGGATGGGAAGGCAGGGTAGCCAGAAGTTGGATATAATAACCCCTCTTTACTGGGTCTAGAACCCATCTGTTGGACGTGATCCTGGCCCAGGCATGGTAAAAATGGGATAACTTGTCCCAGGATAGGATCCTAGAGGGAGAAAGGTATGTTGCCCTCGGGTAAACTTTCAAAAGTTCTTCTTGGGTCCTGGCAACTGCCATGAGTACTGCGTCTGATTAGTGCCCACACTACCACTACTGTCACCACTTGGGGGGTGGTGATGACTTCACCTGCTACCCCTTCTGTTCTGCTGTTTCTGATGGGGAGTATCGGAGTGGTAGAATCAGCTTGAAAGGCCTCTGCTGAGTCATAGGTGTGTGAAGGCCCAAGGACTTTAACGTAGCCTTTGTGTCCTTTAAACTATGAAGCCTGGAATCAGTTTGTTCTGCAGGCAAGCTGGAACCATCAAACGGAAGGTTTTGTATCATGTTCTGGACCTCTGGGAGGATTCCAGACATCTGCAGCCAAGAGTTGCCTCTCATAGTGATGCCTGTAGACATAGACCGGACCGCAGCTTCCTCCTTGACTGTACAGGGCCTGGTATTGGCGATGGTGCCGGAGGGCCCAGAGGGGACTCTCGGTGACACTGATCGACCCCATGTCAGCTCAATGAGGTCTCAGTTGCCTCATACATCTCAGGAGTGGATGGCATATCCACATCTCCCATTTGACTCGGGATGGGGAGTAAATGTTGTACTTAGAAGTACTCAGGATCTTTTTCAGAGGGATAAGGCAACACGCCACGTTTATTGAACACACATAGAATAATCAATACTTATCATATGCATATGATACATATATATGTCACTCATGCACTCACACACATACACACAGGCGAGCACACTCTGTCTTGCTGTTGTTACCAACTAGTTGCTCCCCTTAACTTCACTGGCCAGGTGAGTTAGATGGGAGAGGGGTGGAGCCGGGCTTCTGCTGATTCGGATTGATGTTCCGATGGTGACAAGACGAAATCCGGGGTACTCTGCAAGACACCTCATTTTTATAGCAGCTTCCCTCTTATGCAAATCTATCCCAGATTCAAAATCTGGGTCTGTGTCCGTTGGTCCCTTTGTGCTGCTTCTCTCTGGGTGGTGTCCCAATGCTGTTCAGAGAGGGTGTTTTCCAAAGAAGGTGCTTGCCTCTAATCCCCAAGGCCATCAATATGTCTGCTCTTATTTCTTGAGCCCACTTGACACCTTGGGTCTGGCTTCCACCCCCTCTTCAACTGTTGTAGCTGTCTGGAGGTGCTTGGCTCCCAAGTCTTACTCATTCACACCTCATTCATTCAACAGGGCAATTGATTACAGAGTAGGGGGAAGAGAGTGGGGGGAAGATCTTATTCTACTCCTAGCAAAAGACATTTTTTACCACTTTAACGATATACTCAGTTTTCTACAAGTTTTCTATATAGGGTTCTAATACAAAGTTACAAGGTTATATGGATTCAGGTTCTAATACGAAGTTACAAGGTTTTATGGAGAGGCACAATGCCAAGTCATATGAAATAATATACTTAATACGTAGATTTAGCTACATCCACCTGCATTGGCAGTAGCACCAGAGTCGATGGTGCGGTACAGGTGAGCTGTTTCGAAGGGTGCGCCAACTCAGGATGCAACCCTTTAAACTTCTTAGCTTTCAAAGTGGGGGACCAGCCCTTCTCCCACCTCTGTCTTTTCTTCTGCACTGGAGAATGGGATCGGTGCCAGGACATAGTCTTCAGAGTACTTTGGTGCCAGGATGGCTTATTCCACTCTTTACACGGAGCTGGCGCACTCTGCACCATTGATGGTCTGTGCCGCACCAAAGCCGAGATCTCCAGGCCTGTAGCTTGCAGGGCCGGATGGGGATCCAGGGAGGCCTGCATTAAGATATTTCAGAGATGAAACTGTCCCTTCGTGATCTTGAAGGAAAGGTCCTGTTGATCTTGCACTTATCTGCTTAATGGGCCACTCACAAACACTTAAGGTAGGAGCTGTAGGCATAAACTTCATGCACTGTGGCCTGCCCCAGCACCTTGGGGGGAGGAGGGGAGGACCCGGTGACCCTGCTGCAAGCTTAACACTCAAGTATCAGCTAGTTAACACTTGAAAGAACTATGTCGAACACAAACTAGGGAAGGCATGCTTGCTCAAGGCAAGAGACGCTAGCTCTGACAACCATCACTGGTGGTGAGAAGGAACTGAGGGGGGAGAGCAGTCGCTATATGCCTATATATACCTAGCCATACTGGTGCCACTTTGGGGGTCTCCCCTGCTGACCTACGGTACCCTGCTAGGGAAAGAGTTTCCTGCCAACTGTGCATGTGGCGTGCACCCACCTAACTTGGAATGCACATGAGCAATCACTCAAAGGAGAATGCTGGAGTCTAAATTAGCTGTGAGAGAGATCTTGAAGTCACTGTGGGTAGTTCTCTGAAAACATCTCAGTGTGCAGCAGCAGAAGAAAAGCAAACATCACGTTAGGAATCATGAAGAAAATGATAGAGAATATGACAGAGAATATCTTATTGCCTCTGTGGTATGCCCACATCTTGAATAC
This sequence comes from Pelochelys cantorii, assembly GCA_032595735.1. Classification (NCBI taxonomy): domain Eukaryota; kingdom Metazoa; phylum Chordata; order Testudines; family Trionychidae; genus Pelochelys; species Pelochelys cantorii. The sequence goes on from CM064328.1 coordinate 2,860,065, forward strand.
TACATGCAGATGTGGTCACTCCATCTCTAAAAGATCTCTTGATATTGTAAAAAGTTCAGTAAAGGGCAACAAAAATGCTTAGTTCTGTCCTTTTTTCACACTTCCCTCTTTCTCAAGCTGCTGACTCAGAAAGGCTATTTGGACAGCAGTTTCAGATCTGTAGCTTGCTGAGAACTTGCTCCTGATTTCCTGCAAATCAGAACATTTTTTGAAAGGGTGAAAAATGTAAACTGCTGTCTGAGCAAAGTTCTGACTGGAGTAGCAGGTCAGATGTCAACTGCGGGCAAAACTTAAAAAACTACAAATAGTCCTACAGCACTTAACTACTAACAAGAAGTGTAGATAGTATCCCGAACTTTTGTGGGTACAACCTAGTTCTTCAGATGAATGCAGCAAGGGACCATCCAATGCCACAAGCTCTTTCAACACCGTCTTCTCCTGTGATACTGTTTCTCCCTCATCACTGAGCAGTGGGCCTGTCCTGTCCTTGGTCTTCCTCTTGCTTCTAATATATTTATAGAATGTCTTCTTGTTTCCCTTTATACCTATAGCTATACCTGTAGCTAGTTTGAGCTCATTTTGTGCCTTTGCCTTTCTAATCCTGCCCCTGCATACCTGTATTGTTTGCCTATATTCATACTTCATAATTTGTCCTAGTTTCCATTTTTATAGGACTCCTTTTTTATTTGTAGGTCATGCAAGGTCTCCTGGTTTAGCCAAGGAGGTCTTTTGCCATACTTTCTGTCTTTCCTACGCAGCGGAATAGCTTGCTTTTGGGCCTTAATAACATCCCTTTGAAAAACTGCCACCTCCCTTCAGTTGTTTTTCTCCTCAGTCTTGCTTCCCATGGGACCTTACCTACCAGCTCTCTCAGCTTACCAAAATCTGCCTTCCTGAAATCCATTGTCTCTATTTTGCTATTCTCCCTTCTACCATTCCTTAGAATCATGAACTCTATGATTTCATGATCACTTTCACCCAAGCTGCCTTCCACTTTCAAATTCTCAACCAGTTCCTCCCTATTTGTTAAAATCAAATCTAGAACAGTTTCCCCCATTAGCTTTTTCAATCTTCTGAAATAAAAAGTTGTCTCCAATGCAGTCCAAGAACTTATTGGATAGTCTGTGCCCCGCTGTGTTAGTTTCCCAACAAGTGTCTGGATAGTTGAAGTCCCCCATCACCATCAAATCCTGCGCTTTGGATGATTTTGTGAGTTGTTTAAAAAAAGCCTCATCCACCTCTTCTGCCTGGGTAGGTGGCCTGTAGTAGACCCCTAGCATGACATCACCATTGTTTTTACCCCCTTTTGGCCTAACCCAGAGACTCTCAACATGTCTGTCTCCTACGTCCATCTCAACCTCAGTCCAAGTATGTACATTTTTAATATATAAGGCAACACCTCCTCCCTTTTTTCCCCGCCTGTTCTTCCTGAGTAAGCTGTACCCTTCTATACCAATATTCCAATCATGTATTATCCCACCAAGTCTCTGTAATACCAACAATGTCATCATTGTATTTATTTATTAGCACTTCCAGTTCTTCCTGCTTATTACCCATACTTCTTGCATTTGTGCATAGGCATCTAAGATACTGATTTGATCTTGCCTCCCAGTTCTGCCTTGTCCCACCTTTTTCTCTGCTATTATGGCCGACGCCCCCTCCCATTTCCAACCCATCTTCCATGTCTCCATGTTCTTCACTTACCCGTGGGCTTTTGTCACCTGCCCCCGTTGAACCTAGTTTAAAGTCCTTCTCACTAGGTTAGCCAGTCTGTATCCAAATATGGTCTTCCCCTTCCTTGAAGAGTGAACCCGATCCCTGCTTAGAAGTCCTTCCTGAAATAGCATCCCGAAATCAAGGAATCCAAATCCCTGCTGGCAGCACCATCTTTGGAGCCAGGCATTGACCTCCAGGATGCACCTGTCTCTGCCTGGCCCGACCTTTGATAGGAAGGAATGAAGAGCTCTCCTGTACTCCAAACTCCTTCACCCATACTCCCAGAGCCCTGGAGTCACTCTTGATCTGCTTAGTCTCACACTTTGCAGTGTCATCAGTGCCCACATGGATGAGTAGCATGGAGTCGTAGCCAGAGGGCCGGATAATCCTCTACAACGCCTTCGTAACATCTTGGATACGGGCCCCTGGCAGGCAGCACCTCCCGAGATGATGTCAGGGAAGCAGACGGGGGCCTCGTCCTCCTCAGAAAAGAGTCTCTGACCACCGCTACCCTACATTTCCTCCTGCAGTGGTGGCTGCAGACCTCTCAGCCTTGGTGTGTGGGGGGGTATGAGTCTTCTTCTCCTCTGTTCTAGGAGTGACATGGTGGGCAGACCCTGAACTCGAATGGGAGGGTGAAAACCTGGGTGGAGGAAGTTCCACTGTTTCAAGCAGACTGGGCATGCTCCAAGTGCTGGGGCAGTATAAAAGGCCAGAGAGCAGCTCAGTCTGGGCTGGCCAGCAATGGGGAAGGTACCCTATTTGGAGCTCTAGCATGGTTACAGCCCATGGGCCAGATAGAGGGAGCTGAAAGGCTGAGAGGCAGCAATTGTTCAACCTGTATGGAGATCCAGGCAGAAACCACCTCTGGGGAACGGGGAGACCCAATAGCTACGTGGGATGATGCCCCAACAGGACCAGTAGGAAGCGACCCAGGGAGGGTGCAAGATCCGCCCCTCATACCCAGGTATCCTTGGCACGTTTCGGCAGGAGTCCCTGCCAAGAGGGAATGGTAGGCAACCCTGATGCTCATAGGGCCCTGGGTCAGGACCCACTGGAGCAGGGGAGGCTCAGGTCCACCTACCAGGGGCAAAACCCTGACTCACTGACTCTGGCCATTAGGCCTTACTACCCTGCAACCAGGGACACTTATTGACTCTGGCCATTAGGTCTTATTGCCATGCAACCAAGGGCACTTATTGACTCTGGCCATTAGGCCTTACTGCCCTGCAATCAGGGTTACTTATAGACACTGGCCATTAGGCATTACTGCCCTACAACCAGAGGCACCCACTGGTTCAGGCTATCAGGCCCTACAACCCAGAATTAAGGGATCCTCTTTAACTCTGGCCATCAGGGGTCAGGACATCTATTGATTGTGACTAGGAGGCCGTTAGCCCTGCAGAGCAAACCACTGGTGGACTGAGTCCTGGGCGGGGCAAGGGAGTTAATGGACTAGCCAGTGGGCCGGCAGTCCGGTGCCCAGTCAAGTATGGCGACCGCGCATTGGAACAGCCCTAGTCATGTGATGGGGTGGGCAGACCCCGCCACAAGGGGATGATTCCTTATCTCCTGTATCCAGAACAGCATAACAGTTCTCCGGTTGGGAGCAGGATGGAGCACAGCCTGTTGACAGAAGTGACCAGCTGCCAGTGTCCCGCCCCTCCCTGAGCCATCTCCCCCACTTGTGCTGTGTCAGCAGTCTTGTATAGTGGGACAGCTACCTCAGCCTCAGCCATCTCCACGTGGATACTCTTCACAATGGGTTCTACCAGGAAGAGCTGTGTGATTGGCAAGGGGAATATTCTACTTCTTGTTGCCTGCTTTCATGCTGCTCGCCAAGCACGGCGCAACCTCCTGCTCCTGGCCAGACAATGTCAATTTAAACCTTTTACACCAGTTCATCTATCAGAGAAGGGTTAAGAGCCTGTCGATGCAGCCCTCAATGTGCTACAGCTTCTCTGAGCATGGTGACTGCAGGGAACACCAGACACTACAAAAAAGGACACTAGGCCGGGGGAGCCCTGAATCTCCGGACAGCCCCAGGGACCCAAACCTGCTGTTCACTTGGAACAGGAACAGTGGAAACCTCTGTCCCTAGGGAGACTGCACCCTGCCAGACCATATCAAACACCTTGCCCGGAGCCTCTGTCCTAGAGGCTCCTGGGACCCACCAGGACTAGCATCTCTGAGGCCGACATCTGGAGCAGGGTTCTAATGAGACTCCCAGAGGGACAGACAGGCTTTGTTGGAAACGCCCTCTCTGCTCCCAGGGAAAATCACCAGCAGCCAGCGTCGCCCCTTCTTTCTCCACCACAGCTCCCTTGGGGCTCCAGTCCCTGCTCTGACAGCGCACTCAGCTTTCTCGTCACATAGAACAACTCCTTCTTCCACTCAGCCTATTGCTGCTTGGGTACCCGGTTGCTGTCTCAGCTGGCTCCTGCTTTTACATAGCCCCTGACCCCCGACCTTCCCTCAGACCTGAGCATTCCTGTGTGGTGTGAACTGTTCCCACAGTCCTGCCTGTCCTCCAGTTCTGACATACAGGTGCTGTGCGTTTCAGCAGGGGTGAGGTTCAGGGTGGAAGGGGATACAGGACACTCCCAGCCACCGTCCACACATAAAGCCAAACATGAGATGCCACACGCTGTGACTGTGGAAACCTGCATAACAGGATCATCCTTTTCCTTCTGATCTGCTTTGATCAGAAGAAACAGTGACTGATGCAGGAGCGTCAGGAGGTCTCAGAGTTGACGTTCAATTGATGAACGGAGCGGCTCATCCTTGTCAGTGTTACAGTTTCAAGCTAGCTCCAGACTCAAGAAGATGTCACTGCGTTGGCTACATGGGGGTCACATTTAAAAGTGGCATTTTTTTCCAGCCATGTAAATCAGAGGCGGATGTTTGGTTTGAATTAAAACTTTGATTCTAGAACAGAATATGTAGCAAACCCCAGAACCGTGTTGGGAGTGTAGTAAGTTGAGGGTCAGTAACATGGAGTCAGCAGGCCTGAATAGAGGCCTGTAACATGAAAACAGCAACAGGCCTGCAATCTCATGAGCAAGACTTTGGTTCAGTAACAGGAGCCAAGAAAGAGGCCCTACTGATAACTGTAATTGTGTAAGTTAGGTCGAGCACGGAAGGACACAGGGAGGCTCTGGGTACAAACTGTAAGCCAAAGGGGAGTAACAGAACATCTTAATAAGAAATGTCTTGGTACAAAAACTCCCTAAAAATGAATGCACATACCGACCTAGGTTCAGGACCGGGTCGAGATTGACAGCATGAAAGATAGTAAGTGAGCCCCCCTTCCATAAGGTGAGGGGTTGTAACTAGGCAACAGAGGGTGGTAACCTGGTACGTAAAGAAATGATGTAAGTTGTTTGTACCTGTCTATAAAAGGAGACCGCAAAGGGTGCTCTCCGGCCGACCTTGGGGGGTGGTGCACTAGGCGCCTGAACGGCAGGTGTCATTGCCTGAACTTACAGAATGGGCAGTAGCTTAACTTTGACTAACTGCTGTTAATATCTGTTATATGGCAATAGGCCTGCCCGGTGTTGGTACCTTGTCAACGCGGGGCAGAGTGCCCAGTGGTGTAACAATGTACTGATCTCTGTTACCAACTGCTAGAGCTTCGCATCTGACAATAAACCTGCTCGACTGATTTCAAACCTTGCCTGCATCTGTTGTTTCCGGGGCCTCTCAAAGGTCTCCTGTGTTGACCCAAGTGCACGGGGTCTAACACTCTAGATAAAGGGAGCACCGATTGTTACGCACGCAGCCGAAAGTTTATCATCACCGATGGAGTAGAGGTCCTGTCAGGAGCGGCCAGGACGACCCTGACCAGACGACGCTGACACTGACAGTTCAGACCACCGAAGGTACCGAGGTACAAGACACCGAGGTACGACACGGAGCAGCACTAACCCCTCATCCTCCCGTTCGTGTTTGGCAGGTCTTGAGTGCATTGCTGTGCAGCTACCTATTCTCTCAGCAGGGTGCCTGTTTGAAAGGAAGAATGACTATCTGGTCCATAGCCAAAGGAGAGAGAATCATAGAATACTAGGACTGGAAGGGACCTTGAGAGGTCATCGAGTCCAGTCCCCTGCCCTTATGGCAGGACCAAATACTGTCTAGACCATCCCTGATAGACATTTATCTAACCTACTCTTAAATATCTCCAGAGATGGAGATTCCACAACCTCCCTGGGCAATTTATTCCAGTGTTTGACTACCCTGACAGTTAGGAACATTTTCCTAATGTCCAACCTAAACCTCCCCTGCTGCAGTTTAAGCCCATTGCTTCTTGTTCTATCCTCAGAGGCCAAGATGAACAAGTTTTCTCCCTCCTCCTTATGACACACTTTTAGATACCTGAAAACTGCTATCATGTCCCCCCTCAATCTTCTCTTTTCTAAACTAAACAAACCCAATTCTTTCAGCCTTCCTTCATAGCTCGTGTTCTCTAGACCTTTAATCATTCTTGTTGCTCTTCTCTGGACCCTCTCCAATTTCTCCACATCTTTCTTGAAATGCGGTGCCCAGGACTGGACACCAACTGAGGCCTAACCAGCGCAGGAGAGAAGAGCTACCTCTGAACCAATTTTCCCATGTGGACTTTGCCCGGCAAAGAGAAGAGCAGAAGCGTATTGGTACAAATGCCATTCTCTCCTCTCGCCACAGAGGGGCGCCCTGTGCATGCCTCAGGCACAGCTCTGCACCTCCCACCCACCTGGCTTTTCCTTCAGCCAGCGGTTACCTGAACGTCTTTCTAGAGCTGTCGGGTGATGCAGATGCAGCCCAACAGGGTGACAAATTGAGATGGAGCATAAGTGGTGTCGAGGGCTCATGCCTGCCCAGTGCCAGGGGAGAATTTCAAGGGGCAGGACCCGCTGCCTTCACAGCCACAGCCTTCTTCCCAGCAGGGAACTGCCTGCAACCAGACTAGTGACAGAAATGTACCCGTGTTAGTCTGGTGTAGCAGAAACAAAAGACAGGACTATGCAGCACTTTAAAGACTAACAAGATGGTTTATTAGGTGATGAGCTTTCATGGGCCAGACCCACTTCCTCAGATCAATATGTGGAAGAAAATTGGCATGACCATATATACCAAAGTGATACAATAAAAAAAAAAGTGAACACATATAAAATTGACAAATCAGATTTCAGAACAGAAGGGGGATGGGGGTAGGAGGCAAACGTCTGTGAGCTAATGATATTAGAGGTGATAATTGGGGAAGCTATCTTTGTAATGGGTGAGATAATTAGAGTCTTTATTCATACCTAAGTGTAAAGTGTCGAAATTTCTGAAATTTGTTCTGAAATTTGATTTGTCCTTTTCATATGTGTTCATTTTTTTAATTGTATCCTTTGGTATATATGGTTGTGACAATTTTCTTCCACAATTTGATCTGAGGAACTGGGTCTGGCCCACGAAAGCTCATCACCTAATAAACCATCTTGTTAGTCTTTAAAGTGCTACATAGTCCTGTCTTTTGTTTCTGCAACCAGACTGTGAGGTTTACAAGTTCACTGGCAGCAGTGGCTGGTCAGGGGCACGTTATTGTAGTGAAACCAGCTCAGGCCCCTGTTCCATTCACTACCAGGGTGGGTGTCTACTGCTCAGAAAGCAGGTGTAGGTGGGTTGGATTTAGTGCAGCTTACACAGATCTGGCTGTAGTGGAGGTGCACAAGGCATCCAACTCCACTCCTGGTGTAACTCCACTCACACTATCAGGGGGGTAGCCATGTTAGTTTGGACCTGCAAAAGCAACAAGGAGTCCTGTGGCACCTTAGAGACTAACAGATGTATTGGAGCATAAGCTTTCGTGGGCAAAGACCCACTTCATGCATCTGACAAAGTGGGTCTTTGCCCACGAAAGCTTATGCTCCAATACATCTGTTAGTCTATAAGGTGCCACAGGACTCCTTGTCACTTCCACTCACACTAGTCAGTCACTACGTGCCTTTGGCCCTCAACATCCAAAGCAAAGGCTAGGAATAGGGGTGAGACCATACAAAGAACCCCCCTGTGTTGTGCTTAAAAGAAGCACCCGGGATCTTTTTCACACATGCCACATTTATTGAGCATACATAGATCAATCAATACTTTATCATATGCATATGATATACTACACTCATGCACTCACACACACAAGCACACTCCATCGTGTTGTTACCAATAGCTGCTTCCCCTAACTTCATTGGCCAGGTGAGGTAGGTGGGGGAGGGGTGCAGCCGGGCTTCTGCTGATCCGGATCAATGCTCCAAAGTTGACAAGATGAAAAACCTGGTGTCCCCTTGCAAGATGCCTCCTATTTATCCTTCTCATGCAGCCAGTTAGTCATCACCTACATATACAGAGAGATACTTGTGACACCTTTCTTAATGCTGCTTCAAGAGGGTCCTTCAGGCACCTGCTGCTTGGCTCCCAAGGCATCTCTATGTCCAATCTTCTTTTCAATGAGCTCACTTCGCAAGTCGTCTTGTCTTTGGATCCAGCTCCCAGCCCCTCTTCACCCTTGCAACTGCTGCTGGAGGGGCTCACCTCCCAAGGCTTCTCCATTCATGCCTCATTCATTTCAACAGGACAATCAATGAAAGGGAAGAGATCTAGTCTACTCCTAGAAAAAGACAATTTCCTATTCCTAAGGCCTATAACATAAGGGGCTTATTACAAGGTTCTATGGTCTATAAGAAGCAAAAATCTACATAAGATCTATCTATATAAGGACTTATAAAGTTTCTCTTAATACAAAGTTATATGAGAATGATGCATGGTTATATGGAAATGTTACAGAGATTTATCCACACCTGTGTCCCTGAGGGGACCCTCACTCCAACCATTGAGAGGATGAGCAATAAAAGACTATATATCTTACTGAGCCAAACCCTGGTTTATTCAAAACAATGGCAAAGACCCCACCTCAGGTGTAGCTTTATTAAACGCCAATACAGAAACATCAGTGAAAAGCTGTAAGCAGGTGTGTGTTAGTGGGACACTACTGATGGCATTTCATTTAGGACCAGCTGCTGAAAAACAGGGCAGCCACAGTTCAAGACTTGTGATCGTCCATTACAAGGCTCACCAAACCAGTCCAAAGGAGAGCGTCTGTTTCACTGTACTGGCTAAGGAGAAGTCAGAAAACCAATGCCCTCAGGTACTTTCGCTCCACTGCTCAGAATCATAGAATACTAGGACTGGAAGGGACCTCGAGAGGTCATTGAGTTCAGTCCCCTGCCCTCATGGCAGGACCCAATACTGTCTAGACCATCCCTGATAGACATTTATCTAACCTACTCTTAAATCCTACTCAGGGATGAGTGGTTATGAGCCTCCTCAAATAAAAGCTGCTTCCCATACCAAAGGACCACACTCTGGTCAATATACAGCTCAGACCAGGACCAGGAATCATGCTGTTGCCAAACCTTTTAATGTCTAAAATCTAAAGGTTTATTCATAAGAAAAAGAAAGTAGAAGTGAGAGTTAAAATTGATCAAAGAAACAAAATACATACGCCGGTCTCTAGTTTCTTCAAAGTCATTGGCAGGGCCTCAGTCCTTTTATTAGCATGCTTTTATGGGTGTGAGTCCCTAGACCAGAGGCTGAGCAAGGGACAAGCTGGAGCAGGAAAGAGTTCCCAGGGCCTTTTATATCTAGGCCCATGAGGAGGGACTCCCATTGTTTTTAATATGGAAAAAAGTACAGTAAGAAGATGGAGTTTGTCATATCAGTATCAGATGGGCAATTTACCTGTTACTATTAAAATAAGTGTTCAGTCCTTTTCTGTGTACAGAACTATAGGCTAGACTTGATTTCTCTCTTGCAGTGTTTTGCCAGTACCTGATTTTCTCTATATGTTGAAGAAGTAGTCCCTCCCTTTCTCACACAATGTCATAAAGAAAGAGAATGACACAAGATTACTTTTTATAGTGCTTTGTTTTTGAAAGAGTCCTTGAAATATAAAATATTTTGGGAAGTTTGTGAAGAATTTCTCCCTCAAGTCCTACAAGAAATATTGTTTTTTTAAAGTAAAATATGACAAACATTCCACACACACTTCACTTTAATTTTGATTGAAAACGTTCCTTCCTAAAATTATTCAAACAGTACTGATTGCAATCTTTCTTTCATATTCTTTTAAAAATAAAAATTTGTGTCAGCCAATAGATTTTTATCATCAAAAAATATGCCTAATATATCCTTGGCCACATCATTCTTGTCTAAGTTTTCCCATTCTGTTGGGATTGCCCCCTTGCCTTCAAATTTTCCATTATAGGCTTTTTCTAAGTCAGATCTGAAATGACTGACAAACCATTTCCAATAAGACATTTCTGAGACATCTGGTTTGATGTTCCAATTTGCAAAATCAGGTCCTGTTTCTCGATATTTTTTGAATGGAATTGTTTGTTCACCAAGGACTATTTTGGAGTCACTTCCTGCAAGACTGGAGCAAATGTCAGTGACTAGATGGTGTGTTCCTTCCCATTGGATGCCGGCCACAGCCTGGGGACGGTGGAAGTCAGTGCTGTGGTCTCCATCATGACCAGGAATTGTGTTTGTGCAGACAGCCTTGCAAAAGGGACACTGCTTCAAACACCCACGGAATTGCTCAAATAGGATTTCATGAGGTTTTGCGACAAATGGGTCCAAATCAATCTCAGAGAATGTTTGTTTCAGCTGTTCTAAGACAGGAATCAGTGACTTACTCACCACTTCTTCAAGAAATTGTATGTCTGTTATCTCTTGATGTTCGATGCTTTGCAGACTGCTTCTGGGAAGGCACAAATCATCTCCAAGCCTGGTACAAAATTCATCCAACCACAAGGCTACATTGCCATGTTTGTCTTTAACAACTTTCGTTGATTCATGAACCGCTGAAAGAACGAGAGCTTGGAAAGAATCAAGGTTTGAATTTAAGAATATTTTCAATTTTGGATTTTTTTGATCTAAGCAATATCTATCAACAACTCGTCTGATAAAATCCTCCATATGGTAATGTGGGTTATAAATATGCATTTGGTATCTTTCAAAATCTTCCTGAACTAAAAGATAATGTAGTATGAACATTTCCAGTTTGCTTCTATTGCCACTGAAGACTGTATGGTTCAATTTCATCTCATTTGCAATGTCAATGGCAGTCTTGTCGTAGACTGCGTCACGGATAGCACATTTCAGATTGCTGCATAAAATATCTGCAAAAGTTGTGGTGGATGTTGCTCCTTGGCAAGCAATTTTGAATGAGCTAAAGAATTCCTCTTTCTTACTTTTAAGATATAAGGCTGGATTATTTGATTCCTGGAATGCTTTGAGTGTTTCTCTAAACTTTCTTGAGGCCATTTGGCAAAAATATAGAGATATATCCACTTTGTATGAAGGTGTTAATGTAAAATTTATTTTTTCTGAATCAGATTCTAACTTTTTGCTTATTAACTCCACTATTTCATGAAAGTAACTGGAACTGTAATTCATTATCTGTCTTGCTTTGGACTCAATGTATTCACAGATATGCTCCTTTAGTGAGTCTGTCATTTTCAGAACATCACCTTTATCAATCTTCTTCCGTGGATTCTGTGACTTCTTCACATGCTCAGAAAGGTCCAGAGGAAAATCAGTCCATTTGGAGGATGTTGCTATCCTGTTACGTATATTGTGTTCTGATTTAAAATGACCCAGAAGGAAAGTCTCCATGTCAAGATGAATATTGGGCTGATCAGCACGATGGGCAGCAGAGGACACGTCAGTAATCCATGTGTTCCACATAGGGATAAATCGAGTTCGAAGTTCACTTTCACTCAATTCCTTATCTCTGAAATCTCGGGCCAACTCTTTGCTTTTTCTAAGCAACTCATCTTTATAGATTGATTTCCTTTGTTCAAAACAGTTTTGACGATTTTTCAGATCAATCTGTTCTTGGCCTGTTCTACAAATGTTGTCAATCAGATCCTGTCTGAAAAAGTTCATTCTACTTTTAATATTTGCTTTCCACTGAATCAGTATGTCACAGTACTTGTCCTCCCTAAAATAACTTTCTAGAGCCTTTTCAGTAGCATCATATTTTTCTTGAACTCTTTTCTCAATATCTGCTCTATCTATTTTGGAGATTTTTCCATTCTCAATTTGGATGTTCAGCTTGTTCTGCAGACCAAGCATGAAACGTCTCAATTCCCAGGTCCATTTGCTGTAGTTGTTTTCCAGTCTGGTGTACACTTCAATCTCCAGAGTATTTTTAAAACTGAATACAAAGCTCTCATTTAACAAAGCTGCCCACAGGTCCTGAGTACGCTTTTTTAAGTCTGACAGACTTAGAAATCTATGTTCAGATTTTTCCTTGGCAGCCATGAGGATCTTGCTCTTTAGTTCCTGCACGCTTCTGCTGTAGCTGGGGTTAGGAGGTGCCATGGGTGGGTCCCCTTCCCAGAGGTGAGGAAAGTAATGGATGTGAGTGTTCACATCAAATTGGATAACGTCACTAAAGCAGGTTACATCACAGGACTCTTGCTGGGCTGCAGTAACGGCCATTTCATCTAACTTTTCCTGAAGGCATCTTCGTCCTCCCATATTTTTTTGATATGCCGTTATGTCGCCAACATTCTGGTGCACGAACAAGCAGCTTGGGGAGAGCTTGACTTGCTTCATCCTCAGAAATGCCTGGACAGCGATCTGCAGGATATCCTGCATTTCCGAAGGGTTCTCGCCAAAGATATTGATCAGAGTCATGTTGCCCAGACCAATGACAAAAGTGGCTAGCTCATTGTCATGACTGAGTGCTGATCTGTTTTCTAGCTCTGTGGCCCGAAGTCCTTCAGTGTCAATAACCACCACAAAGTCAAAGTTCAGCTCTTCTCTGAGCTCATCATCCACCTTAACTAGCTGCATGAAGGCTCCCCTGGTGCACTTCCCTGCACTGACTTTAAACTGGAGGCCAAACATGGCGTTCAGGAGGGTTGATTTCCCAGTGCTCTGGATGCCAAGCACAGAAAGAACAAACACCTTTTTGTCTCCGAGCTTCTCAATTAACTTGTCAAAGATGGCTCCGATCCATTTCAATGGCACACAAGAAGTGTCACCATCCAGCAGCTCGATAGGATACCCTGAAACTATCAAATCAGCTACAACCTGCGGCAGTTTAAGATGGCATGCATCCTGTCTAGGAAGAGCATCTAGAGCTTCATAAATCTGACCCACCTCTCTCAAAAGATGCTCAAGACCAAAAGTAGATTCATTTATTTTACGTGATAATTCTTCTAATTGTTTTTGCAAGTTATTATTTTTTCTTCTTTGGTTTTGTGACCACAACTCATGGTATTTTTGGTGATGCTCCGGAAGAAAATCAGAAGACAGATCAGCTATAAATATTTGCAGCCACTGTAAAAAGTAAATTTTAGTTTTGTGGGAAGGCAAATTCAGAGTTGAAAGCACTGACCTCATTAGTTCCTTCAGGGGAAATGCTTTCTGTAACTGATCCTTTCGTATTGCATGCTTTTCTGATTTTATTTGGCTTAGCTGCTGTTCTATGCTCATGTTCTCATTGTCCTGCAAATGGGCATGCTTTTTATCCATTTTACACCACTCATGCCACAATTTTCCTTGGAGAGGTAATAATTCATCCTTAACATCTAAAATATCTTTCTGTTTCAGAAAACCTATCACTTTTTGTGCCAGTTCTTTGCCTTCCTTGCATTCTCTTTTGTCTTCGTCAATGTGGAATCCTTGCTCTCGTGCAATGTTTGCACACTTACCAAGGCTACAAGGAATATTTGAAGTTTCTATGGCACTTTTAATTGCAGTGGTCAGTGCATCCATTAATCGTGCCTCATTCTGGTTCTTTACAGCTATTTTTACTCGATTTCTAGTCTTATTAACTGATGTTTGCTGTTTGTCAGTCCAGAGAAAGATGACAGGTTTGGGAGATTTTAGGAGGTTTTGTAAAACCTTCTTGCCCTTTTCATTTCGATCAGCCTCTGACAAGAGAACCACACTGACAGAGGCTATTTCCTGTAAAAATGTGATTTGTCGCTCATGTTCTCTTGCATCTCCATGAAGATTGGTGAACGCGATGCAGTTCTCAAAACTGTCATCATCCTTTCCACCTGGACAGTACCAGGTGATTTCTACAACACCTTCCATCAAGAGACAGTTTTTAATACTGCCTCTACAGTGACGATGGAAAAAAATATTATGCTTTTGCTTACTCAGCAGTGTATTTAAGAGCTGAGATTTAGAAAAAGAAGATGCACCAAATCTCATGAAGGACACCACTGGTACGTCTGCCTGATATATCAATTTATCTTCACATTTCCTAACCCCAGCCTTGTTTTGTGATTCCTGACAACTCTGCCATTTCTTGTTAACTTGGCAAAAGGACCAAAGAGGAAGTTCTATTTGTGGAGAATGTGGATCTGGCACCAGAAGTGGGAGAGCAAATTGACATAAAGCGAGCTTTGTTGAAATATATTGCCTCATGAAATCATCTGCACAGAGAAAAATTGCCATCTGGACGTCCATAGGGTGCACCTGATCCTCATTACTTTGAGCAAATTCATTAGATTCATCATCATCATCATTAAAAAATTCATCTAGATCATCTAAGGGTTCGTTCACATCATCACTGGTGTTCGGTGTCTTGGCCATGACTTGTTCTGTTTTACTGTCATTCTTGCATATGAAACCTCTTGCCCGATAGTCCAGCATCATCAGCTTATCCAAAAAATAAAATGGCAGCTCACTTTCATTGCTGGGGTAGTGGTCATTTAAAGATGTTTTGTAAATTTTCTGGAAGTCTACCATCCCCATTTTATTTGGATAGTAACTTTCAAGGTTAAGTCGCTTGATTAATTTTTGAAATCCTGCAGTTTGAAGAAATTCCTTTGTCTTAGTACTTGTAGATTGCACTTCTTCGCATGTTGACACTGCTGAATTTACCAGCTTACTTTCTTGAAAAACATTTTCTAGTTCTTTTCTTATATATTCCTTCTGCTGATCATATTTTGTGGCTTTAAATGTTCCATTTACAAGGGAATTCAAATCTCTTTCCAGTGTTTTCCAATCAGTGAGCACCCTGTGCTTTGTAAGGACAAAAGTAACTTCCTGTGACAGCGAGTTGCCCATGTGATCTTTAATAAAATTCAAACGTTTCTTCTTCTCTTCGGGGGCCATAATTTGATTTTTAGTTGCTACTGTGAGACCTGTCAGCAGCAAGAAAGCCTGAGCTCTGGAAACACTCTGATCCCTAAGGGTCAAATATGTCCCATATGCTGTTTGCATTTCCTTTAGCAGGAAGTTAATTTCTGAGCATCCCAGGAGATACTGAAAAGTGTGACTGTCCACACGGTAGCCTGCGCTGGCTGCAATTGAGAGTAGTAACAGTTCTATGTCTGTCTCAGCTCTCTGTCTTAGAGCCTGCAGTAATGAATGGATGGATAAGCTGAAAGTCAGAGTAGCTTTTCTCTTCGTTTCATGCTTTGCTGCTGGAGAATTCATAGAGACACTGGTAACATCCCTGAGATCACTTTCCATTTGCTCTAAAACTTTAGTGAAATCTGTAAGCTCAGAGCTGGGGCTGGAGCTCTGATTTGCTTGTTCTGCTGCTGACGGGAAAATCCATTGCATAATGAAAGAAGACTTGGGGAAATTCTGAACTGAATAGATGTAAGGATCCAGAAGACAGTACAGCAAAGATCTGATGTACTTCTCATTTGGGACAGGTGACTCTCTGCACCATGAAACTGTATGTTCCAGGAAATCTTGAAGCACTTTGTCTGAGAGGCAAATGTCAATCCACATACTCGGGCTTCTTGTTTTTTCATTCAGCTTCTCTTTGAACTTGAGCAGCGTCACCAGCTGCCCTTCATCCCCCGTGACTTCCCAGGTCTTCACCTCCTCTAGAAAGGATCTGACCTCTTCCACTGCACTGACTGTTGCCGCCTCAGCCAATGGTAGGTCTGTTAGGGCTTCATAGGCCCTTGAGAGGCTGCTGCCCATACGAGAAACGTCTTCAAAATCTTGTCTGTGATTGGCCAGGATTATGTCCCACACTGGAGTCAGCTGAGAGCCTCTGTCAATCACAGACCAGGTTTTGTTACTGGCCAGCAGCCCAGATTTCCATGCCTCAAGTGACTCCACTCCTGCTGGGCCGCCTGTCTTGGTCACAGACAGCTGAATCTCTGCTTTATTTTGTTTTCTGTCTGTGCTCTGAAATGAGGCTTTGGAATCTGAGTTGGATGTAGTGACACCGGCTGCAATGCCCCAGCCAAAGCCGCTGTAGCGGCCCCCGACGTAAGAGCTCAGCGCGTCAGATGCTTGTTTCTTCACCTCCTCCAGCTGCTCTGCCCGGAATCCCTGCGACGTCGCTTTCCACCAGAATATCCCGCCCAAGTGAAGGGGGCCCTGGTTCACGTGAGACCCAAACTGGTTGAAGAATCGCCTGCCCAGGCTCTTCAGCATGGTGAACTTGTCAGGCCCTGGGGTGTGATTCAAAAGCTGCTCGATCTCTTTTAACTCCTGCAGCGCGGCGCTGGATAGTCGGAGCCGGTCCTTGGGGAAGTAGCAGGAGGCCAGGGGGATGTAGCTGTACTTGGTGGTGCAGAGGTAGGTGCGCTCAGAGCAGGGCCTGTGGGTGCCTTCGGACTCTGAAGAGCTGCTGCAGTCGGTGCTAGTTTCCGCACCAAAACCCCCAAACCCATCCTTGGCTGAGAGGCTCAGGCTGTAGCCCAGTGTTTCCATGGTCCGTGTGAACATGGACTCTGTTGCGGCCGATGAAAACTCCTTCGTCTCACACAAGGGCCCTTGCTGTGGGCCAAAGAGCTCAAACCCGTCTGGGACCTCTAGGAGCTGCTCTCGCTTCTCCACCATCTCGGCAAGCTGCTTGGTTTTGTAAATGCCCTGCAGGGCCAGCCCTCCCGACGCCCGTCTCACAACTTCCTCAGCAGGGAAAGTCTCACTCTGGGACACTGACTGCTCCGGGAGGTCTAACTGCTTGTGTGCATTCTCCACCACCTCTCTCAGCGACTTCTGAGATGGGGCTGGATACTGGGGGGCTACGTCCATCGCTTGCTGCAGCTCCTCCTCTTTCTTCTTCACAGCTTTCTCCTGCATTGATTTTTGCTTCTGCACTGCCAACTTTGCCAGCTCCTGCCTCTTCTTCAGCATCTCCCCATGTTCCCTCTGCTTCCCTAGCTGCTGAATTCTTGCCTTGCTGTGTGTACTGCATAGTTCTTGGAGTGCCTGCTTTTCCCACTCGTGTCGTATGTCACATTCTAACTTCACGCAGTCTTCAGACCGCAGGTGTTTCAAGGCTTGGGCAGAGGTAACGCCCAGCTGTGTGTGCAGTTTAGGCAGCCAGTACTCTGCACTCAGACCTACGGCTTCTAGTCGCTTGGCTAGATCGGCCTTTGCAGCATCTCCCTCAGCGGAATGCCTGGGGCTTTCCTCTCCCGTAGACACAGCTGGGAAATGGAGCAGACAAACAATATCAGGATTTTCATGAAGATGTCCCACCCTTCCTGCCTCTGCATTCCAGCATTATGTATGTAATATACAGTATATATATATATATATATATGATACACTGAGGCACCTAGCTACAGCCAGGGTGGATAAGAAATTATGATTTTAATTAAATTTAAAAAAATTAAGGACTTTTTGTGTTTAAAACATTTTTTCTTTTTAAAATTAAGTGCATTTGAAAGTATTACAGAACATATTAAAGCCTAATCTTAGTGCAAGTTATTAAAATAATTTAAATTAAATAATATTATGCTGTATGTTTGCTGCCTAGTTTTTCATAGCACCTGGAATCAGTTTAGTACATTTCCATTAAAATTCAGTTTGACGTAAAAAAACTAAAGAATCTCAGAAATAAGAAATGCATCATTCACTATTTTTCTAATATAATGAAGAAATGCAAAAATTAAGAATCCAAATAAATGTATATTTGCTATATAACTGCTCAAATAACTTGTATAAAAACATATGTGCGGCCAGACGGGGTCAGACCAAGGGTCCATCCTTCCCAGTGTCCTGTCTGCCCACGGTGGCCAATGCCAGATGCCCCAGATGGAGGGAACAGAACTGGGAATCCTCACGTGATCCCTCCCCTGTTGCCCATTCCCAGCCTCTGCCAAACAGGGAAGCACCCGTTCCTCCAAAGTCCAAAGCCCTCCATCACGGGGTGTGACCTGGGGGACGACTGGTGCAGGACCCAGTGCTGGCAGCAGGGGTTGCCCCCTGCACTCACCAGGGGTGGCAGTGGGAAGCAGAGGAAACTGTCGCCATTCTGCTCTGCTCCCCCAGCTCCCAGCCATGTTTCTCTGCTTCCTGTTGCCTGGGAGTGTGGGGGATGGTTCCACCCCTTCGTGCAGGTCCCCTCCCCCAGGAAATGGGCCTGGGAGCTGGCAGAGTGGGCTGGGGTCAGGTCACTCTGCTTCCTGCTGCTGGTGAGCACAGACGGACCCTGACCCCTGGAGCCTATGCCAGGTGCAGCACTAGTTCCTGGGCCATGTTGCTTGGGGGAGGGGGCCTAGGAGAAAGGGGTGAGGCCACCCCCTGCACTTATCTGCAGCAGCAAATGGAGCAATGTGGGTGGGAGCCAGGGGAGTGGGGCTGGCTGGGGCTAAGCTGCTCCACTTCCCAGCACTGGACTCTAATCTTGATAAACAGAGGCGTTGCCACAGAGACTGTGGCTAAACCCAACATGCTAACGCGTGCTTTAATTGAAAAAGGAAGTAAACATGACTGCCCCAAGGTTACTGTAGAGCAAAGAGTAGCCCTGACACAGGCACCCCCCCTAGAAAAATTAGACCCTGATGAGAGAGAGAGGCACGTGTGGTTCACAGACGGTAGCTCAGTGGTAATAAAAGGTATAAGGAAAATTAAATATGAGGCGATCAATTGAGAAGAGGAAATCTTACAGGGCTATTAGGACCATGGGTCAGCACAGCATGCTGAACTCCACGCCATCTATCGGGTACTACAGCAAGATGAGAACGACCCCAGACCCGTGTTTATCTGTGCAGTCAGTGATTTCTGTGTCAGGGGAATAGAGTACTGGGTGCTTGACTGGGGAAGGAATGGGTGGAAGGCAGCAAATGGGAAGAGCATTGTGTATGTAGAGGAATGGGAATGGATTTACCAGTGGGTAGTACAACATCCTGGCTGTCTGAAGGTCAGGCATGTAAAGGCACATAACAGACAGGCCACTCTGGAGGCTTTTTGGAATAGCAGAGTGGATGGCTTAGCCCGGCAGTATGATCTAGCCGCAATTGTAACTAGAAGCCAGGCAGGGAAGATAACGGAGGGGCTGCAGTCCATTGATGGACTTATTAATGACAACGGCCCAGACTCCCCAAACAGAACCCCAGGAAGGATAGAGAAGCAGGAGTTGGTTAATGGTGCCCACCAGTTCATGCACAAGGGAGTGGAAGGAACATTAAGGAGACTGAGAGAGGTAGCACAGTGGAAAGGTACGGAAGATGATGTTAAAACATGGGTTCAAAATTGTATTCAGTGTGCTCAGGATAAAGCCCGGCCCCCACATTACCAATCCCTTATGCATCAAAGACGAGTGGGTCCCTGGCATAGAATTCAAATTGATTACACAGACAAACTGCCATGGAGCCAAGAGGGGTTTCGGTATTTACTCGTAATCACAGATGCCTTCTCTGGCTGGGTAGAGGCATTCCCCACTAGGAGAAACTCCACCACTGAAGCTGCAAAAAAGTTATTCACTGAGGTGGTCTGTCGGTATGGGACTCCTGAGATAATAGAGTCAGACAATGGGGGCGGGAGGGCATTTGTAGGCGAAATGTTTACTAGCTTGTTACGAGCTTTAGGCATTAAACAAAAATTTCACATCCCTTATCGCCCTCAATCATCAGGCCATGAATCGCGCTATTAAAGAAGCCCTAAGGAAAGTTGTGAGCAATACTGGCAAAAATTGGCCAGATAAGCTACCTTTAATTCTGGCAGCTATCCGTAGCAGCAACCAGTTGAGAACAAAAATACAGCCTTTTCAAATCCTGTTTGGACAGCCCATGAGGCTGATGATAGACCCCACACAGATAAGTTTAGGATCAGGGGAAACTGATGTAGTAACACAGCAGCATGATTATTTTCAATGGCTCAAACAATTACAGGAGGACAAACTGACCCTGCAATATTGAGTGAACCAGGCCATTAATAAAATAAATGATACACTCCATAAACAGAAAGGTGGTAACTCCCAGCTCTGGGAGCCCGGAGACATGGTCACGTATTTCAAACTGGGTAAAAGGGAGCATACTTTAGAATCTAAATGGGTAGGTCCTGTAAAGTAATTGTCTCGTCTCAAGGGTTGTCACCATGCTGCCACCATTTATTGCGTGTAAGCCCGCACCTTCCCCCGCGCACGCCCCCAAAATATACAAAAAAGAATGGCTCTAGTCCTCCCGATGAGGGACCGCCGTTTTCAGTCCTCGACTCAAATTCACTCAGGTTTCCGTAGGGGTAAGGGGGTTCGGGCCCACCCTCTCTCTGAGCCCCAACCCAGGGTCCTAAGGCAGGGATGGAATATCCCTGCATAGCGGATGGGGTAATTGCCCCTAAACCCACCTGCTCTTGGGTTCCACGGCCCAGCCCTGGGCTGCTTCCTACTCCTCCACTGTGGTCCTCCCTCTCAAATGGGAGCTAATCACTCACCCCTCCAGGTCCGTTCTGTCCGTCCCCCCTATCTGTAGTGTTCTGCAGGCACTTTTCAATTGTCCCGCCGTGCTGACCTGTGATGTCATCTGCCCGCGCCACCGCTGTGCGCCCAGTGATGTCATCCTCCGCGCCTCTGCGGCGCCTCCCGTGACGTCATCTCACTGCGGCCTCAGGCGCATGCGAACCCCCGTCCCACAAACGTCAGGCGCGTTGCCTCTCGGCCGGCCTCCATCCATCCCCGCCTTCCCTAGGTAGCCTCCCTGGACCATCGGGAATGCGGGGCCGGAGTGCCCCGTCACACCATTCCCCCCCCCACTTTGTCCCCTCTACTCGCTCTTTCCCCAGTGTCGAGTTCTGGTATCCGTGAAAGGCAGTCCGCATTCAGGTGTTTCGCCCCTGGCTGGTGAACGACAGGAAACCGATAGGGCTGCAGGCTTAGGTACCACTGGAGTATCCTTGGGTTTGCGTCCTTCATGGTGTTGAGCCACTTGAGAGGGGCATGGTCGGTTACCAACGTGAAGCGGTCTCCTGCAAGAAAATAGCGTAAAGCGTCTATGGCCCATTTGATTGCCAAAGGCTCTTTTTCTATGGTGGCATATCCCCTTTCCCGGGGAAAGAGCTTACGGCTTGGGTACAAGACCGGGTGTTCGGCTCTTTCCATCTCTTGTGCCAAGATGGCCCCTAGCCCCACTTCTGAGGTGTCGGTTTGTAGCACAAAGGGCTTAGAGAAGTCGGGCTGACTCAGGACCAGGGCCTGGACTAGACTTTCTTTCAGGCTCTTAAAGGCCTGGTCACATTGTCTTGTCCACCGTACCTTTTGTGGTTGTCCTTTGTATGTAAGATCAGTAAGGGGGGTGGCTAGTGAGGCAAAGTCCACCACAAACTGTCAATAGTATCCAGCGAGACCCAAAAACTGTCTTATCTGCCTTTTTGTGGTGGGTGTGGGATAATCTCGGACGGCCTGGATTTTATCCACCAGCGGTTTCACCTTACCCTTACCCACCGTATAACCCAGGTAGGATATCTCGGTTTTGCCGAAGTGGCATTTCTTGGGGTTAGCCGTTAAGCCTGCTTGTTTTAAGGCTTCCAAGACCACCATCACCTGTTCCAGATGTTGTCCCCACGAGTCGCTGAAGATTATAATGTCGTCTATATAGGTGGCCACGTATTCTTGGTGTTCTCTCAGGGCCTGGTTTATAAGGCTCTGGAAGGTAGCGACGACTCCGTGGAGGCCGAACGGCATAGTCCGGAATTGGAAAAGGCCGAAGGGTGTAGTGAAGGCCGTCTTCTCCCGGGAATCCTGCGCCAGAGGGATCTGCCAATAGCCCTTCGTCAGGTCAATTGTGGACAGGTACTGGGCTCTTCTGAGGAGTCCAAAGAGTTCATCAGTGCGGGGCATGGGGTAGGCATCGAACTGGGAGATGGTGTTCACTTTATGGAAGTCAATGCAGAATCTCAGCGACCCATCCGGCTTTGGAACCAACACAATGGGGCTCCGCCACCCGCTGTGTGATTCTTCAATCATCCCCAGTCCAGCATAGCCTGCAACTCCTTTTTCACCGTATCCCACAACTTGCGGGGAAGAGGGCGGACGGTCTCCATTATCTGCTTCCCTGGCTCAGTCATGATTTCGTGTTGAATCAGCTTCATCTGCCCCAGCCTGCTGGTCAAGACTTGCTGACACCTTTCCAGCCTTTGGTTAAGCTCCTCTCACTGTGTTTCGGTGAGCTCCTCCCCGATTCGGGCTTCTCCACTCAGTATCTTCGGGTCTCCCCATGGTCCAAACTCCACATCCGCCGCTTGAGGTTCTATAAGAAAGGACTCGCGGGGAATCCATCTCTTTAAGAGATTTACATGGTATATCTGTGTGCCCCTTCGAGTTCCACTCAGTTGGATTTCATAGTCCACCTCCCCCACCCTCCTTAACACTCTAAAGGGACGTTGCCATCGGGCCATCAGCTTTGATTCTCCGGCTGGGAGTAGTAGGAGGACTTGGTCCCCAGGTGTGAATTCCCTTACTTTGGCCCTTTTGTTATATTGCTGACATTGTCCTTCCTGGGCCTTCTGTATGTTCCCCCGGGCCCATTCTGCTAGGGAGCGTAGCTTCTTCTGAAGCTGTGCGACATAGTGTGTGGCGCCTAAGGCTGGGGTTACCTGATCTTCCCAGCCTTCCTTGACGAAGTCTAAGATCCTTCTAGGCCGGCGCCCATATAGTAATTCAAAGGGGGAGTATCCCACCGAAGTCTGGGGAACCTTCCTGACCGCAAACATAAGTGCGGGCAATAATTTATCCCAATCCCGAGGGTCCTCCTGGACAAATTTCCGCAACATACCCTTTAGCGTCCGGTTAAACCTCTCAACGAGCCCGTCCGTCTGTGGGTGGTATACTGAGGTCTGGATCTTTCGGATTTGTAGAAATTTACACAGATCTGTCATTACCTTGGAAGTTAAGTTCGGCCCCTGGTCTGTTAACAACTCCCTTGGCAAGCCCACCCTCGAAAACAACTTTACCAGTTCTTCGGCTATCACGGGGGTGGTTGCCTTTCGCAAGGGTATGGCCTCCAGGTACCGTGTTGTGTAATCTAGTATGACCAATATATATATATAGCCCCTTACCGACTTCTCCAAGTGTCCGACTAAGTCCATGGCAATTCATTTGACGGCACCCCCACTATGGGCAGAGGAACTAAGGGCACTGGGGGGACATTCCATCGCGACGTCTTCTGGCACTGAGGGCAGGAGGCTCAGAAGTTCTTAACCTCTTGAAACACCCCTGGCCAGTAGAACCGCTGCAGAATTCGTTGTTGGGTCTTTTCTTTCCCTAGGTGTCCCGCCCAGGGGTGGTCATGGGCCAATTCCATGACTTTCCATCTATATGGTTGAGGAACCACTAGTTGGGCATTCTCCTGTTTGCCCGTCCCCATCATGACCGTATAGAGGTGCTCCCCTCGTACCTTGAAGTGCGGTCCCTGCTGCCCAGGGCGTGTGGCATCGGTCGGCTCTCCCTCCACCACTCGTACCTGTTCCCACGCCTGTTGCAGTGTCGGGTCCTCCTGTTGCTGCGTCAGGAAGTCTCCCTCATCCAGGTCTAGGTGGACGGGTGTCTGGAGCTCATCTCAGGTCTCTTCCTCGATACGTGTCGGTTGGGGCACCTCCTCTCCTTGCACTACTACAGTGGGGTTTCCTCGTCCCCCTTGACCTGTAGGCTCTTTTACCTCCCCCTATTCCCAAAGTAAATGCGCCAGCCCCAGCCAATTTCTCCCCAACAAGGTAGGGGAGCTTGGGGGAGACCGCCACCTCACAGGGCACTGCCTCCTGTCCATCATTGATCCACACCCGGGACGTGGGGTACGAATGTACGTCTCCATGCACGCACCTCATCCATACCCGTGGCCCCCAGGGCAGATCAGGTGAGAGGAGGTCCGTTCTCACCATTGTCTGTCCACACCCAGAGTCTACCCCCGCCATCACCGGTGTCCTATTGAGGTATACCTGTCTTATTACCTGGGCTTGGCTCTTCTCTCCTCCGGTCGCCCCTTCTGTCTTCCTTTGCCCGAAGGTGCAATCCATCATTGGACAATCTTTCTTGAAATGCCCCTCCTTGCCACATTGATAGCAGGCCCCCCTCTGTGCGGTCTTGGCCTTTGGGTTCGGTTCCCGTGCTTCGCCCCAGGCCCATGTCGGACTTCCCTCGGTCTCCGGTTGGTTCCATATGGGTGCCAGCCTCTGCTCTATCAGCGGCCCCGTATTTGGCCTGTGGCTATGTCCAAGGCGGGCTGTTTGTCCTGCCCCGAGGGTAGGAGGAGCCCCTTTCCGAGGGGCTTTTAGGGTGTGGGTCGGGCCCTTACCTTCTATTCCTTCAGCCGCCATAAAGCGTTCCATTAGTGTGATCGCCTCATCGAGGGATTCTGGTAAGTGGCGCCTCACCCACCTCTGGCCATCTGGGGGTAAGATCCTGATGTATTGTTCAAGGATAACATGCTCAGCCACTTGGAGCCCTGCTTTGTTTTCGGGCTCTAACCATCTCATGCCAGCTTCTTTTACCCGCTGCCCTATCACCCTCGGCCGTTCCTTCGGGTCAGAGTGGGTTTCCCGGAACTTCTGTCTATACGTTTCTGGCGAGATGCCCAGTTGATCTAAGATCGCCTCTTTGACCTTATCGTATCATAGGGCATCCTTATCCGACATGCCGCGGTACACCATCTGGGCTGGCCCTGTCAAGTAGGGCGCCAGAAGAGTGGCCCAGTGTTCCTGCGGCCACTTTGCTGCCATGGCTACCCGTTCGAAAGTGACCAGGAATGCCTCCGCATCATCTTGGGGTCCTAATTTGGATAGGTGTATGGGGAGTTGGGTGCCCAGGTTTAGTCCTCCCTCTCCGGTCCCCGGACCGCTGGTTGTCCCACTCTGTGTCCCTGTCACCCGGGGACCCATTTCTCGAATTTCCCTTATTAACTGGCGCTGTTGTTCTTGGAATTGTGCCACTATTTGCTGCAACACTTGATTTTGTTGCTGTTGTTGCTGCTTTTGGCTGTCCATCAGCCACTCCAACACCTTGTTGACTTCCATCTTGCCCCTTTTGACAAATGGAATGTTATCTAATGACCCTTTATTGTGGGGTTGCTACCCCCTCCTCGACCCCTCCCCTCAGGGTCAGGGTCGTACCCACATTCTCTACCACGTGTAAAGTAATTGTCTCGCCTCAAGGGTTTGTCATCATGCTGCCACCATTTATTGCGTGTAAGCCTGCACCTTCCCCCGTGCACGTCCCCAAAATATACACAAAAGAATGGCTCTAGTCCTCCTGGCAAGGGACCGCCGTTTTCAGTCCTCGGCTCAAATTCATTCAGGTTTCCCTGGGTGGAGGGGTACGGGGACTCGGGCCCACCCTCTCTCTGAGCCCCGACCCAGGGCCCTAAGGCAGGGATGGAATATCCCTGCGTAGTGGATGGGGTAATTGCCTCTAAACCCACCTGCTCTTGGGTTCCATGGCCCAGCCCTGGGCCACTTCCTACTCCTCCACTGTGGTCCTCCCTCTCAAATGGGAGCTAATCACTCACCCCTCCAGGTCCGTTCCGTCTGTCCCTCCTGTCTGTAGCATTCTGCAGGCGCTTTTCAATTGTCCCACCATGCCGACCTGTGAAGTCATCCGCCCGCGCCACCGCTACACCCCTGGTGACATCATCCACTGCGCCTCCACGGTGCCTCCCGTGACGTCATCTCGCTGTGCCCTCAGGCGCATGTGAACCCCCGTCCTGGCCGAACTGGCAAACGTCAGGCGTGTTGCCTCTCGGCCGGCCTCCATCCACTCCCTGCCTTCCCTAGGTAGCCTCCCCGGACCACTGGGAGTGCGGGGCCGGAGCGCCCCATCACAGGTCCCTATTCCATTGTGGGCTGGCTTAGCCCTTTGCTGTACCGAATAGATAAAGATAGAAAACTAAAATGGCTCATACCTCGCAATTAAAACTGTTTTCTTCAGTTACAGATATCCATGTTATGAAGAGAAGCCTGAAAATGGTGCTCAAGGCAGGGAGCATTTGGATTCCAATGACTCTGATGGCAATCCACGCACTGGAACCAGAACAGCAACGGGACTCCCAATTGGGAATAGGTGGCGAGTTATATGGGCTCGTGGTGCCCGTGCTCCAGGAATATTCAGAGCTGGGGGCCCTGTTCCACCAATATTTGGAGCTGGGTCTCTCCCCCGGCCCTGCCTTGAGCAGGCTCCGGCCCCCACCTGCTGGCTAGAGCCATTCTTGTGCCCTGGGTGCGTGGCGCATGCGCGGCCCTGCCCCCAGGCGCCACCAAAAATTCTATAAACCTGCTGCCCCTGCCAATGGGGAATTCAGTGGTATAATTGGACCAGCTGGAACACAGCACAGGAGATACCAGTGGCCAACAACACACTGCAGGGAATCTTCATACTCCGATCAGTCCAAGTCTGGGTAAATATCACCCCTGGTGATTATGGATGCATCTATTCTGTATCAGCTCCAGGAGACTCTAGATGGGGCTCCAACCCCTCCTGCGATCCTGGTCAGCTGGAAACCAAACTACACCCCCTTTTAAACCTACCTATCTATTTACCTTGATCTGCTTAGGTTTAAGTACTCATTCTCTAGATACTTAATGATGCCCTGTCTCACCCCCCCCCTTCCTTTTTCCTTTCTTTCTTTCTTTCTTTTTCTCCCCCCTCTCCTTTCCCTCTCCTATTTATTTCAAGTTTTCATATGCCCTACTCATAACTCTGGTCATCTGAAGAAGTGGGCTGTGCCCACGAAAGCTCATGATCCCATCTACATGTTTTGTTAGTCTATAAAGTGCCATTTGCATGCTGTTTTTTTCTAAAGGGTATGTCTACACTAGCCCCCTAGTTCAAACTAGGGAGGCTAATGTAGGCATTCAAAATTGCAAATCAAGCCCGGGATTTAAATATCCCGCGCTTGATTTGCATCTTCCCGGCCGGTCGCCATTTTTTGAAATTTACAAGTCCAGACTAACTGCCTGCACCTACACGCGGCGGGGACCCGGTAGTTCTAAATAAAACCCTAGTTTGAACTACCTGTCAGGGGTGGATGAGAGTGCCGTGGGGCCCAGGGCAGCGCCGCGGGGCCCCGGGCAGAGAAATTTTGTGGGGGCCCCCCCTCTGACACGGCGCATGCGGCGTGGCTCTACAGCGCATGTGTGGGGCCCTCGGGAAGCGCGGGGCCCGGGGCAGCCGCCCCGCTCGCCCTGCCCTAAATCCGCCGCTGCTACCTGTTATTCCTCCTGGAATGAGGTTTAACAGGTAGTTCAAACTAGGGCTTTATTTCGAACTACCGGGTCCCTGCCGCATGTAGACTCAGGCAGTTAGTCTGGACTTGTAAATTTCAAAAATGGCGACCGGCCGGGAAGATGCAAATCAAGCGCTGGATATTTAAGTCCCGGGCTTGATTTGCAATTTCGAATGCTTACATTAGCCTCTCTAGTTCGAACTAGGGGGCTAGTGTAGACATACCCTAACAGACTAACTCGGCTTACCCCCTGA
Source organism: Pelochelys cantorii (assembly GCA_032595735.1). Classification (NCBI taxonomy): domain Eukaryota; kingdom Metazoa; phylum Chordata; order Testudines; family Trionychidae; genus Pelochelys; species Pelochelys cantorii. Next base: position 2,887,486 of record CM064328.1, read on the forward strand.
AGCTCCCTTTAAAACTGGAGCCTACAGAGACTAGAACAGTAACACTCTGGGTGAATGAAACAATGATTGTTGGGAATGCTACATTTTTTGTTATAAATGGCCCAGAAGCAGAGACTGTGAAATTTCCCCACTTACTCTGGAGGCAACATTGTATTCAGGTGTTAGTGGCCCCCATGATCTCTACTCTACAGATCACAATGAGATGGGATCAGAACACCCTGGCTGGCCTTATTAGCCCTAGCAAGCGGTGCTGTGTGTGTGCGGGAGGGGAGGTAGGGGATACATGGGATAGTCTCCCCTCCATGCTGCTTGGCTTGTACTGAGAATGCTCAGTAACACTGCCGTCCTCATGTTGCCCTTCCCACTGCTGTGGCATGCACAATTAGCCCCATCCCCCCCATAATCTGAAATGGAGAGAGGGACATCAGGGGTAGCTGCTCCGGGGCCCAGCGATTTAAAGGGCCCCAGGACTCTTGGCCACCACTTCTGCTACAGTGGCAGCGGCAGCAGCTGAAGGCTGGGGCCCTTTAAATCACCATGCCCTGGGGTCCAGCAAAGTCTGTGGGCAGCCCTGAGTACTAGTCTTAACCCTCCAGATTCCTGAATTGGGGCCTGCTGACTTGGTCCTGAAGCTGGCCCCTTATATTTATCCCTTCCACTCTGCTCCTGCAGCTCTCCCCATTTTTGTCTCCTGACCTGATGCTAAATCCAGCCCCACCCAACATTTATCCCCCAACCTGCTTCCAGCCCCCAGCCCCATGTTTAACCCCACCAAGGTACTCCCAGCTCTGCCCTCTCCCCCTCAGCCCTGCTGGCCAGCCCTGACCCCAGGCCTCCATTCTAAGTCTTGACTGCTGGCTTATAACCCCCCCACCCCCGGCCCTGTGCCCTAGCTCTGCCAGCTGCTGCTTGTTTCTCCCATTTAGCCCTGCCAGCCTGCTCCATGAGCTCTGGCACCTCAGCCTTAGGTGCAAGCTGTCCCCAGCATCCTTTCCTGACACTCTAATCTCCCCAGACTGCTCCTGAACCTGCCCCCCATCTTCTCCTGACCCCTGCTTGCTCCCCACTCCCTACCAGCCTGTCCCTGCATCTGCCCCCTTAACGCCACCTGTCCTGCTCCTGGGCACATGCCTGCCTCTGCTCCCCTGAGCTCCTGTGGGCACTGATTTCTACACTGCACTGGAGCAGCTATTTTCTCACACCCGCATGGTCCCTGCTTGGCCCCCATCACCCAGCAGAGAAGTCTGTGATGGCTCAGCAAAGCAGGGGACTGCAGCTCCCATCAGCGCCCTCTTCAAGGTTCATCCCCTTTTTCCTGGCAAGCCAGAGCCTGCAGAGAAGCTGAAACAGCCTCCACATGGCAAGCAGGAAGCTGAATTGAGAGTAGAATCCCTAAGAGCTGTGCATGATACAAGCTGTGCGTGCCGGACGACGGGCCACAATAACTACTGTGTGTTAAACCGAGAGCAGGGGCCGAATGAGACTCCCAAAGGGACAGGCAGGCTCTGTCGGAAATGCCCTCTCTGCGCTCATGGAAAATCACCAGCATCCAAAGGTCGCCCCTTCCTTCTGCACCACGGCTCCCTGCTCCAGTCCCTGCTCTGTCAACACACCCGGCTTTTTTGTCACACAGAACAACTCCTTCCACTCGGCCTATTGCTGACTGGGCACCTGGTTGCTATCTCAGCCAGCTCCTGCTTTCACATAACCCCTGACCCCTGATCCCCCGATCTTCCCTCAGACCTGAGCACTCCTGTGCAGCATGAACTGTTTCCACAGCCCTGTGTGCCCTTCAGTTCTGACATGCACAAGAATGTAAGAGCAACCAGACTGGGTCAGACCAAAGGTCCATCTGGCCCAGTGTCCTGTCTGCCCACAGTGGCCAGTGCCAGATGCCCCAGAGGGAGGGAGCAGAACACATGATCCCTCCCCTGTCACCCACCTCCAGAGAAACAAAGGCCAGGGACATCATTCCTACCCATCCCGGCTAACAGCTGTTGATGGACATAACCTCCATGAATCTATCTAGCACATTTTGGAATCCTGTGAAAGTCCTAGTCTTCACAACATCTTTTGGCAAGGAGTTCCACAGGTTGACTGTGCTTCGAGTGAAGAAAAACTTCCTTTCATTTGTTTTGAACCTGCTGCCTATTCATTTCACTTGGTGACCCCTAGTTCTTATATTGTGGGAATAAGTAAATAACTTTTCTTTATTCATTTTTTCCACACCAGTCATGGTTTTATAGATCTCTGTCGTATCCCCTCTTAGTCTCCTCTTTTCTAAGCTAAAAAGTCCAAGTCTTTTTAATCTTTCTTCATATGGGACCCGTTCCAAATCCCTAATAATTTTTGTTGCTCTTTTCTGAACTTTTTCCAATGCCAGCATATCTTTTTTGAAATGAGGCAACCACATCTGTACATAGTATTCAAGATGTCGGTGTACCATGATTTTACGGGCAATAAGATATTCTCGGTCTCATTCTCTATCCCTTTTTTAATGATTCCCAACATTCGGTTTGCTGTTTTCACTTCTGCTGCACACTGACTGGATGTTTTGAGAGAACTATCCTCTATGACAGTTAATAGTTCCTCAATTTCACATTTGAGTTCTTTCAGAATTCTTGTGTGAATGTCATCTGGTCTAGTCACTTGTTACTGTTAAGTTTATTAATTTGTTATGGAAGACTGTTTCAATTTGTTTGCTTGAAGACTGAAGCAAAGAATTCATTTAGCTTCTCCTCAATAACTTTATCATCTTTGAGTGCTCCTTTAGGATCTTGATTGTCCAAGGGCCCCTCCGGTTGTTTAGCTGGCTTCCTGCTTCTGATGTACTTAAAAAACATTTTGCTATTACTTCTTGATTTTTTGGCTAGCTGTTCTTCAAACTTCGTTTGGCTTTTCTTATAATATTTTAAAAATTAATTTGATAGAGTTCATGCCACTTTCTATTTTCCTTACTAGGATTTGACTTCCACTTTTTAAAAGATATCTTTTTATCTGCCACTGCTTCTTTTCCTTAGTTGTTAAGCTACAGCGGCACTTTTTGGGGTTTGGGTTGTATAAGATCTGTGTTTTCTAATTTGGGGTGTACATTGAAGTTGAGCTTCTATTATGGAGTCTTTGAAAAGTTTCCATGCAGCTTGAAGAGATTTTACTTTTGTCACTGTACCTTTTAATTTCTGTTTAACTAACCTTGTCATTTTTGTGTAGTTTCCCTTTCTAAAATTAAATGCCACAATGTTGGGCTGCTGAGGTGTTTTTCCCACCACAAGGATGTTATATTACATTATGGGCACTATTTCCAAGTGGTACAATTATATTTACCTCTTGGACCAGATACTGTGCTTCACCTAGGGCTAAATCAAGAATAGCCTCTCTCCTTGTAGGTCCCAGAACGAGCTGCTCCAAGAAGTTGTCATTTAAGGTATCAAGAAATTTTATCTCTGCCTCCCGTCCTGAGGTGACATGTACCCAGTCAATATGGAGATAGTTGAAATCCCCCACTATTATTGAGTTTTTTAATTTGATAGCCTCTCTAATCTCCTTTAGCATTTCATAGTCACTATCACTGTCCTGATCAGGTGGTTGATAATATATCCCTTCTGCTATATTCTTATTCTTGGAGCATGGAATTACTATCCATAGAGATTCTATGGAACATTTTGGCTCATTTAAGATTTTTACTTCATTTGATTCTACATTTTCTTTCATGTATAGTGCCCCTCCCCTAGCAGCATGATCTGTCCTGTCCTTCTGATATATTTTGTACCCTGGTATGACTATGTCCCATTGATTGTCCTCATTCCACCAAGTTTTTGTGATGCTTGTTATATGAATATCCTCCTTTAAAACTAGGCACTCTACTTCACCCATTTTACTATTTAGACTTCTGGCGTTTGTGAATAAGCAGTTTAAAAATGTGTCAGGTGCTGTGCATTTCATCAGGGGTGAAGTTTGGGGAGTGGCTACAGGACATGCCTAAACCTCGTCCACACATGAAGCCAAAAATGAGATGCCCCCTTCGGTAGACCAGGGATGGGAAACCTACAGCCTTGATGCCCCCTGCAGAGGAGTGAACCATCTTCATGGCTGGAGAGGCAGCACCAGCTCCCAGCTGCAGGGGAAGCCCCAGCCTTGCGGGACGGATCAAGGCACCAGCCACATCTGGCGTGAGGATCAGATTGGTGGGGAGTGAGGGAGGCAGGAGAAGCAGCTCTTTGCACTGCCATTCCCCCAGGGCAGGGTGGCTTTGTCCCTGAACCAGCTTAAGGCTGCACCCCATCACTCCCATTGGCTGGGAATCACAGCCAATGGGAGCAGAGAGGGTGGTACCTGTAAGTACGGTGACATGGAGCCATGTACCCCCGGGAACTGTGCCAAGTAGCACCCCAATCCCCTGCCACACTCCACCTCCTCCCACCCACACCCCACACCACCACTCCAGCCTGCTTCTGCAACCCCTCCCATGCATTCCCTTCATCCCCATTCCATACCTGTACCCTACTTCCTGCCCAGATCCTGCACCCCACTCCACTCCTACACACTGAACTTATTATTTTGACCCCACCCGTGGGAGCCTCACCAGAATCCACTAGCCTGGGACCCCCAGAAGAGTTAATTTGCCCCTAAGGGGAAGCTCTGTGCCTGGCCTGTCCTCATGGGGCTGGCAGGCAAAGCCTATTTCCATGGAAACCGATGACAAAGACCCTACAGACCTGAACCCAGAGCTCCCAGATTAACTTCCCCACCCTGCTCCTGAATCTGGGCCCCATATTTATTCCCCCTTCACAGGCTTGAACTAGGATTCCTCCGTTATCTCCCCTGCTCCTGTGGTTTCCCCCAGGGCCGTAACAAGGGCAAGGCGAGTGAGGCACTTGCCTCGGGCGCATAGCTCAGGGGGTGTAGAAAAGAAAGCTACTATGCTGTCTTCGCTCGTGCCTCACCACATCAGCACCCCCCGCCCGCACCGAGGACGGTCTTGCCTCAGGCACCAAATTAGCTAGTTACGACTCTCCCGCTGTCCTCCCCCACACTCCAGACCTACCTCCTTCCCCTTAGCCCCTATAACGTGCTCTCAGCTCTGCACCACAGCCCATGCAGCTGCTGGATGTATTTACTGACTGTCAGTCCAGGATCTCTCCCCTCAGCCCTGCCAGCCTGCCCCTGACATCTTTCCCCAACACATTACTGTCCTCAGGCTACTCCTGAACTCCACTGCCCCCCTTCCCACTCTCCCAGCCCGCTCCAGAATCCCTTTCTCTTCCCAAGCTGGCTCCTGGGCCCATACCCACTTTTGTTCCACTCTTCCTGACTGGGAGCCCTGACTTCTTCATTGCATCTCACTAGCCTTTGTTCTCAGGCCTAAACTGCAGCAGGAGGGTCCCAGTATCCCTCCCTGGCATCCAGTGTAACCCAGCAGAGCAGAGGACAAACAGAGATCACATAGACATAGGCACGAGAGAACCCTCCCACCCCGCCCCAAGGGAAAATACCAGCTTCAGAAGACTGCTCCATCCTTCTCCAATGCTTTGCATCTCCCTCCTCAATCCCCACTTGCTTTCTGCAGCCTAGCTTGTTCATGTTCACTCTGCCTGACGTGGCTTCCTCTGAGCAGTTGAGTTCTGGTCTGCTGTCATATATTAACCAGCCACCCCACCCATCCCCCACAAGGGTGGAAGTTTCCCGTCAGACAGTATTTCCCAATTTTATTTGGCCACGGACACCCTAGGCTCCCGCTGCGTTTCATAGAGAAAGGAAAAAAAACCCGCAAAAACCTGCCCTGGCAGCCACATTTCATCAAGCAAAAACAAAAAAAAACCAAAACCAAAAATACCCGTGGCTGCTGCAACTCCGGCTCTGTCTCTTTAAGAGAGGGCAGGGGAGTTTTGGCTTTTCGTGGAACCCCAGGGAGCACCATTTGGGAAACACTGCTTTAAGAAGTCGATTGTTTTCCAAAGTGCACACCAGTCAGTTCGAAACACACAAATGCCTAATGCTATCTGGAAATTTCAGTAGGGGTCATAAGAACATAAGAGCGGCCATACTGGGTCAGACCAAAGGTCCATCTAGCCCAGTGTCTTGTCTGCCCACAGTGGCCAATACCAGAGGCCCTGGAGGGAGGGAACAGAACAGGGAATCATCAAGTGATCCCTCTCCAGTCACCCATTTCCAACTTCTGACAGAGGGCAGGGACACCATTCCTACCCATCCTGGCTAACAGCCATTGATGGACCTAACCTCCATGAATTTATCTACCTTTTTGAATCCTGTTATAGTCCTAGTCTCCACAACAGCCTTTGGCAAGGTGTTCCACAGGTTGACTGTGCACCGAGTGAGGAAAAACTTCCATTTGTTTGTTTTAAACCTGTTGCCTATTAATTTCATTTGGTGACCCCTAGTTCTTATTATGAGTTCTTATTATGAGAACAAGTAAATAAGTTTTCCTTATTCACTTTTTCTACGCTAATAATAATTTTATAGACCTTAGTCTCCTCTTTCTAAGATGAAAAGTCCCAGCCTTTTAAATCTCTCTTCATATGGCAGCCATTCCAAACCCCTAATAATTTTCGTTGCCCTTTTCTGAATCTTTTTAATGACAATATATCTCTTTTGGGGATGAGGTGATGATATCTGTACGCATTTTCAAGATGAGGGTGTATCATGGTTTTATATAGCGGCAATAAGATATTCTCTGTCTTCTTCTCTATCCCTTTTAAAATGATTCCTAACATCCTGTTTGCTTTTTTTCCTGCCGCTGCACATTGAATGGATGTTTTCAGAGAACTATCCACAATGACGCCAAGATCTCTCTCTTGAGTAGTTGGAGCTAAATTAGTCCCCATCATATGTTATGTATTAGTCCCCATCATATGGTATGTATATGGTATGGTATGTATAGTTCGTAAATTTCATTTGCCATTTTGTTGCCCAGTCACTTAGTTTGGTGAGATCTTTTTGACGCTCTATGCGGTCTGCTTTGCTGTTAACTATCTTGAGCAGTTTGGTATCATCTGCAGATTTTGCCACCTCTCTGTTTACCTCTTTCTCCAGATCATTTATGAATAAGTTGAATAGGATTGGTTTGAGGACAGACCGTTGGGGACCCCACTAGTTACCTACCTCTCCCCATTCTGAAAACTGTCCATTTATTCCTAACCTTTGTTTCCTGTCTTTTAACCAATTTTCAATCTATGAAAGAACCTTCCCTCTTATCCCATGACAACTTAATTTACATAAGAGCCTTTGGTGAGAGACCTTGTCAAAGGCTTTCTGGAAATCTAAGTACAGTAGATCCACCAGATCCTCCTGGTCCACATGTTTGTTGACCTCCTCAAAGAACTCTAGTGGATTAGTAAGGCATGAATTCCCTTTACAGAAACCATGCTGACTTTCCCCCAACAAATTATGTTCATCTGTGCGTCTGACAATTTTATTCTTTACAATAGTTTCAACTACTCTGCTCAGTACTGACATTAGACTTACTGATCTGTAATTGCCAGAATCACTTCTAGAGCCCAGTCATTAGGTATGGAAGCTGATTTAAAGGACAGGTTACAAACCATAGTTAATAGTTCCACAATTTCACATTTGAGTTCTTTCAGAACTCTTGGGTGAATGTCATCTGGTCCCGGTGGCTTGTTACTGTTGAGTTTATTAATTTGTTCTAAAACCTCCTCTAATGACACCTCTATCTGGGACAATTCCTCAGATTTGTCACCTAAAAAGATTTGGGAATCTCCCTCACATCCTCAGCTTTGAAGACTGAAGCAAAGAATTCATTTAGCTTCTCCTCAATGACTTTATCACCTTTGAGTGCCCTTTTAGCATCTCAGTTGTGCAGGGGCCCCACTGGTTGTTTAGCTGGCTTCCTGCTTCTGATGGACTTTAAAAACATTTTAATATTTCTTTTAACCTCAGTATCGTATTTCTTTTAACCTCAGTATCGTAGCCAATGAGGTTAATCCGAGGCGCGATTATTGCTAATTGAAAACTTTTCTTTAAGAGTTTTTGGCTAGCTATTCTTCAAACTCCTTTTTGGCTTTTCTTATTCGATTTTTACACTTAATTTGACAGAGTTTATGCTCCAGCTGGTGGAATCCGGGGCACCTCTGAGGCTGGAAGTCCCCAGTGAGACTCAATGGGCCCGGGACACTAGTTATATTACACTTGTTTACCGGATGTGCACGTACCTGTCTCAGCGCCATTCTTATCACTTTCATGAGCTGAGACTAAGGTCAAACTTTTTTACTGCTCAGTAGTTTCCCAGCTCAAGGCATGGGTTAAAGCTGATAAAGCCCAACTGCGGTTTGGGCTTGCAGGGTCCCACACTATGCTAAGCTGGGTACAGCAGAGATGGAAACTTCCGATCCAGGCCTGCTAAGCTGCAGAACCCACATATAACTTTTATGTGACACTAGTAAGAAGGAGAGGATGGAAGATGATAAAATATGGATAAGATCAGATGAGAAACAGTCAAATGAAAAAGAGTGCCTGTGATGGGGTTGCAAGTGCCTGTGCAGGGGCTAACGGGGAAGGCCCTGCATCCCGCACTAATGTGGCGCACCGCCCGGCAATCACGGCAAACTCCCGGCGATGCCAGGAGTGTTCAGCTGCAGCCACAAGTGCCTGCGCGGTAGCGCTCGGCTGCCAAGGGCTGGGGGGAGGAAGAGCGCAGGTGCCGGCTTCCGGAGAGGACGGCGCCACATTTGAAAAGGCCCGGTGGAAAGAGGTAAGGGGGAGGAGGTGTGGAGAGACGGGGGACCGGCAGGAAGGAGCCGACGGCAGTAGAGGTGGGCAAGGGAGTGGGAGTCCTTGGCTACGGGGGGGAGCTGTGCAAAGGGTCGTCCCAGTCTGCAGGAGGACCCGGAGGGGGCCCACGGCCCCTGCCAAAGGGGGGGTAGAAAGCAGTCCAGGACAGGGCAAGTACGGAGCCCGCAGGCCAGTGAGTTGCGGCACTCTCATCGGCCGGACAGGAAGGAAGGCTTCCTATCCTTAGGGTCCTGGGCTGAGACCTGGAGAGAGGGTGGGCCCAGGTCTCCCTACCCCTCCCCAACAGACCTGGACTATCCAAGCCACTACTGGATCTGGCGGAACGGCAGTCGCCCCAGGAGACGCCAGGGGTGGAACTGTAACAGTGCCATTCAAATACATCAAGAAATGGCAGACAGCTAAATAGTGACGCATTTTTAAAGTGCTTATATGCTAGAAGTCTAAATAATAAGATGGGTGAACTAGAGTCCCTCATATTAAAGGAGGATATTGATATAATAGGCAGTACAGGAACTTGATGGAATAAGGACAATCAATGGGATACAGTCATACCAGGGTACAAAATATATCGGAAGGACAGAACAGGTCATACGGGTGGTTGGAGTGGTACTATATGTGAAAGAAAATGTGGAATCAAATAAAGTAAAAATCTTAAATAAACCAAAATGTTCCATAGAATCTCTATGGATAGTAATTCTGTGCTCTAATAATAAGAATATAGCAGTAGGGATATATTATTGACCACCTGATCAGGACAGTGATAGTGACTATGAAATGCTAAGGGAGATGAGAAAGGCTATCAAAATAAAAAAACTCTGTAATAGTGGGGGATTTCAACTACTTCCACATTGACTTGGTACATATCACCTAGGCACGAGATGCAGGGAGAAAGTTTCATGACATCTTACATGACTGCTTCTTGTGTGTTACAGAACCAGCTGCTTCAAGAGGAGAGGCAATTCTTGATTTAGTCCTAAGTGGAGCGCAGAATTTGGTCCAAGAGGTAACTATAACTGGACTGCTTGGAAATAATGACCATGATGTAATAAAATGTATCATCCCTTTGGTGAGAAAAACACCTCAGCAGCCCAACAGTGTGGCATTTAATTTCAGAAAGGGGAACACCACAAAAATTAGGAGTCTCAGAGATGTAGCCGTGTTAGTCTCTAACTTAACACTTTTTTAAAATGAGTGGTCCTGTAGCACCTTAGAGACTAACAAAAAATATACACTATCATGAGCTTCCATGGGCACCACCTTCTTGTTCAGATGAGAGGGGGGTTAGTTAAACTGAAATTAAAAGGTTCAGTGCTAAAAGGAAAATCCTTGCCCAACTTAAATGTATACCCCAAATTCAAAAACACAGTAGGACTATGTCTACACTACAGGGTTTTTGTGTCTCCTGCACCCCAGTTCCCTACTCCATGCGCCCTTCTGCACCCAACCTCCAGCGTAGACCCCTCAACCCTCCACAGAAAAGTGCAGCCCTTGACCACTTACCAAAATCTTGGCGTGGCCCCTCACCAAAAATTATTGCCCGCCCCTGGTCTATCCCCTGTGAACGAATTAAGTGCTGAATGATCCCTGTGGGGTAGGCGTGATAAAGAGAGAGGAGGGGATGTTCAGGAGCAAACGAGGTGAGAGGTGATTGAGGGACTGATTACAAAAGAGGGAGAAATGGGGAACCCAACACAGATACAACAAACATCGAGCCAACTGGAGATGGTGACAGCAACAAACGGGGGCTGGAAGCCAGACCCACGAAATCCCATCCCTGGGCTCAGTGTTTTAAAATGGCAAGACCAGCCCCTAAGTGCAGGACCCTTTCTCTCCTGAGGACTGGCCGTGGTGCTGGGGGAGGCGCCCAGGACCTGCTCCCCTCAGGCTGATTTAGGCCCTGGGGGGGAGCACTGGGGAGTCCCACAATGTCCTGTCCCGCACTGCGGGGTGAAGGGGAGTCGCAGGCTGGTGTCAGTACGGGCAGGCTGTGTGTGTGGGGATGGTAAAATCCCCTTGTACCCCCCCTGCGGGCGCGGCTGGGGCTGCCCCTCGCTGCCAGGGGCAGAGCAGAGGGACCCGCCTGCTGCCACTAGGGCGCACGGCCCCGAGGCTGAGGCGGCGCAGCCCTGAGGGGACGGAACCTTCGCGGCCGCTTGGCGGGAAAATCCGGTTCCGACCGGTCTGTGGCGGCCAGCGCCTGAGGAGATCCAGCATGGATCCCTGGGCCAAGGGTCACGCCCCAGTGCGCTTGTTCAGTTACTGACCCAGACGCCGCCGTCACATGACACTTAACGAGCTAGAACAATTAACCCGTTCCGAAACAAAACTCCCTGACACCAGTCCCCCAGCTCTGTAAGAGAATGCGAAGGGGAACTCGGAACCATTTACACTCTTCTCTCCCTGCCTGTGCACTCGTGTGTCTCATCGCATGGCCCTGCACCTCCGCCACGAAGTGACGGCAAACTCCATCGGTCCACTTCTCTAACACGCATTTCTCCACACTCCCCCTTCCGCTCGGCTCGCCTTCCCCAGCCTGTCCACAGCGCCTCTACCCTCTCCTCGTTCAGTTCCCTCCTCAGACACACCTGGGCCACCGCCTATGAGACATTAGCCAGCTGCTCTGGGCTGGGTCGGGAGAGGTGACACTCGCCAATACCACTGTTATGTTTTGTTCCTCTCCACACCCTGTTTCTATCCCTGGGGCTCGTTGTTGGATTTGGATGTGATCCTGCAGAACACTGCTGCACCCATGGCTGTGGGTTTGCCCCAAATTTTGTACCAAGTGGGCCATGTGAGGTGTCTGTTGAAAGTTGATGTTTTGCTGACAGCTCCTCTAGGAGCCTCTGCTCCCCATTCTCCCAGACCTGGACTCTTCCTGCCGGGTTTTCTCTCCCAGCCCCACCCCGGGGCAGAGGGGACGAGCTCCCACAGTGGCTGGCCAGGGCTTTGTTCAGGGATCAGATCAGATGCCCAGGCCTGAGGCCATGGGAGAAGGAACATCCTGCCCTGCTCACCCTGCCCCGCTCCCACAGGCAGGCCCGGACCTGGGTGCAAAACGTGGACTTGGCACCGCTAGACAGAGTGACGCTGGGCTGGGCATGTGAGCAGAGACGCCTTTATAGAGATTGGGGGGTGACCTGTGCATGCCATGATGGGGGAGAGAGCGTGAGAGCATGGGAGGCAGACTGAGGACAGCCGCTTCAGCAATGTTACTGAGCACGCTCAGTACAAGTCAAGACCAAATGGGGAGGGGGTGCAGACTAATTCCTTCCAACCTCTCCCCCACACGCATCATCTCTACCCTGAGGCTACTAAGACACTGGAAAACTCTACTTTGTTTTTGCAGTCAACTTAGCAGTTAGCTGGCAGGAGCGCTGTTATCTATTATTTTTTTATTATTTAAAATATTTTTACCCCACCTCTCTATTTAAAATATTCGAGGCGGCTTACAATTTTTTTTTAAAACGCAATACAAATATACATAAAAGTTTAAAAATACGAGACCCCCAGAGGGACATAAAACCTGCTAAAAATGTCTTGAGAGGGGAACACACACATACAGACTCAAACACCAAGACAAGAACAAGTAAAACGGGCGGCTTAAGCCTGACGCTGAAGCAATGCCAAAGTTATTGCCAGGCGAATATCCTGAGGAAGAGAATTCCACAGCCTGGGAGCAAAAGCTGAGAAGGCCCCTGCTCTGCACAGATGTTAATCTTATCTCCCTAAGTTGGGGAACACAGAGCAGAGCCTCCCCAGCTGACCTCAATCCCCAGGCAGGTTCATACGGGAGGAGATTGTCCTTCAGATATCCCAGACTCAACCTGTTTAGGACTTTATAGGTCATAACCAAAACCTTAAATTGTGCCTGAAAACATACCAGAAGCCAGTGCAGCTGCCGGAGCACCGGCATAATGTGTTCCATATAACAAGTATTAGTTAAGACTTGAGCAGCTGCACTCTGGACCAGTTGAAGTTTCCGAAGGCTCTTTAGAGGCAGCCCCACATAAAGTGCATGACAATTATCCAGTCGGGATGGAACAAGAGCATGGATCATTGTGGCCAAGTCATGCTTGTTCAGGAAGGGTCGCAGCTGGCGGATCAGACGAAGTTGCCCAAAGGCACTCCTGGCCACCGAAGGAATCTGGTTCTCAAATGTTAAAAAAGGGTCCAGGAGGACTCCCAAGCTGCGTGCCTGTTCTTTCAGGGGGAGAGTAACCCCCTCTAGAACAGGTACCACAGCACATTCCTGGACAGATGGCCTCCTGATCCACAGGACATCAGTCTTATCTGGATTCAACTTCAGCTTATTTGACTTCGTCCAGTCCATCACCACCTCCAGACACCGGTTTAGATCAGTCACCACCACACCTGGTTCCGATGTCACAAGGAAATAGAGTTGGGTGTCCTCTGCATATTGATGGCACCGTCCTCCAAAACTGCTTATGACCTCTCTCAGCGGCTTCATGTAGATGTTAAACAGCATAGGGGACAAGATGGAGCCTTGCAGGACCCCATAGCACAATCACCATGGGGTCGAATAGCAGCCCCTTAGCTCCTTCTTCTGAACATGTTCCGACAGGTATGACTGGAGCCACTGCAGAACAGTGTCTCCAATACCCAACTCTGCCAGGCGCTCCATAAGGATACCATGGTTGATGGCATGAAAAGCCACTGAGAGGTCCAAGAGAATCAACAGGGCTGTACTACCCCTGTCTATCTCCCAGCGTAGGTCGTCTACCAGGATGACTAAGGCTGTTTTAGTTCTAAAACCCGGTCTAAAGCCAGACTGAAAAGGATCTAAATAATCTGTTTCTTCCAAGAAAGCTTGGAGTTGCAATGCCACTGCCCGCTCAAGTACCTTGCCCAAGCAAGGAATGTTAGCAACTGGGCAATAGTTATTCAAATCATGTGGAAGCCTTCCAGGGAAGGCTTCTTAAATAGCGGTTTTATCCCCTGGATTCAGCCAGTCATCCCTTCCCAGCTAGATTTCATAAGCCATGAAGGGCAAGGGTGGAGCGAGCACGTGGTTGGTCACACTCCTTGAAGTACCTTGTCCACATCCTCAGTCTGCAATAGCTGAAACTGTTCCAAGGAAAAACGACCAGGCGGTGCGCTCAACACATTCTGTGCCCCACGTACATAGCAGCCAGAGTCCAAATCAGACCAAATGCGAGCTATCTCATCTGCAGAGTGCTTCACTAACAGATCACAGTGGGCAGCCAAGAGCTCCTCCATTTCGTCATGAGTGCCAGACTGTAACAAGCCCTGCCCACTCAAAACAGTTCCGCTGGACAGCATCGTGCATCTAATTCCTATGTAAAAGACAGAAAATTAATTAAACATTGGACCCACACAGCTTTGACATGAACATGTTCTGACATCTTGTGGCAAGTCAATGAAGGGACACTGGCTAGCCTTAAAATGTTAATGTCTATTCTCACTCTGTTACTGACTCTGAGGAGAGAGAGAGAGACCCTGGCAGGACTCCTGGGCTCTATCTCAGCTCTGGAAAGAGAGTGGGGTCTAGTGGGTTACAGCAAGGGGCAAATACATTTCAGCTCTATCTAAGAAAATCAGAACGGCCAGACTGGGTCAGATAAGACATCCTTCTAGCCCAGTCTCCTGTCTTCCAACTGCGGGCAATGCCAGGTGCTTCAGAAGGAATACACAGAAGAGGCAATCATCATGATCCATCTCCTGTCACCCATTCCCAGCTTCTGGAAAACAAATGCTAGGGACAGCAGCCCTGCCCATTGTGTCCAGTAGCCATTTGTGGACCAGTCCTCCTTGAACTTATTTTGTTCATATTGGAACCCTGTTATCATAGAATCCTAGAACACTAGAACTGGAAGGAACCTTGAGAGGTCATCCAGTCTAGTCCCCTGCCCTCGCGGCTGGAACAAGCACCATCTAGATCATTCCTGACAGGTGTCTGTCCAACCTGCTCTTAAATATCCCCAGGGATGGAGATGGCACTGCAACCACCACCAGGCGGATTTGAACTTGGGACCTCTGAAGTGGAGTATAGGAGCCTCTATCCTCTGAGCTAAAACCCAGCTGGCTCCCAGCTCATGCTGTAGAGGTCTCTTGTTCTTAACTGTTGCTGTGGTCTAGGTGCCACTGCATGGCAACCACACTAGGGGTATGTCTAGACTACATGGCTCCGTTGACGGGGCAGTCTGGACGCTCCGCGGTCAACAACGGAAGCCTTTGTCGACCGCTCCGTTATGCCTTGTGGAATGAGGTTTACCGGAGCTGTCGACAAAGGCTTCCATTGTCAACCGTGGAGCATCCAGACTGCCCCGCTGTGCCGCCAAACAGCTGATCGGCACAGCGCGGTGGCCATTTTGATGTAAATGAAGCAGCAATTATTTAAATCGCCACTTCATTTTCCTATGTCTAGTAAACTCATCTACATGGCTCCGTCAACAGAGCCATGTAGTCTAGACATACCCTTGGTGTGTGGGTTACACCACAACCTCCCTACGCAATTTATTTCAGTGTTTAACCACCTTGACAGATTGGAAGTTTTTCTGATGTCCAACCTAAACCTTCCTAGTTGCAATTTAAACCCATTACTTCTTGTCCAATCTTCAGAGTACAGGGAGAACAAATTTTCACCCTCCTCCTTATAACACCCTTTTAGATACCTGAAAACCGCTATCATGTCCCTACTTAGTCTTCTCTTTTCCAAATTAAACAAATCCAGTTCTTTCAGCCTTGCCTCATAGCTCATGTTCTCTAGCCCTTTCATCATTCTTGTTGCTCTTCTCTGGACCTTTTCCAATTTCTCCACATCTTTCCTGAAATGTGATGCCCAGAACTGGACACAGTACTCCAACTGAGGCCTAATCAGGTCAGAGTAGAGCGGAAGAATGACTTCTCATGTCTTGCTCACAACACACCTGTTAATGCATCCCAGAATCATGTTTGCTTTTTCTACAACAGTGTCACACTGTTGACTCATGTTTAACTTGTTGTCCACTCTGACCTCTAAATCCCTTTCTGCCGTACTCCTCCCGAGCCAGTCACTTCCTATTCTATATGTGTGAAATGGATTGTTCCTTCCTAAGTGGAGCACTTTGCATTTGTCCTTATTAAACATCATCCTATTGATCTCAGACCATTTCTCTAGTTGGTTCAGACCATTTTGAATTATGACCCTATCCTCCAAAGTAGTTGCAACCCCTCCCAGCTTGGGATCATCTGCAAACTTAATAAGCATCCTCTCTATGCCAATATTTAAATCGTGGATGAAGATATTGAACAGAACCGGTCACAAAACAGACCCTGCGCAACCCAACTTGTTCTGCCCTTCCAGCATGACTGTGAGCCATTAATAACTACTCTCTGAGAATGGCTTTCCAGCCAGTTATGCACCCACTTTATAGTAGCCCCAACTAGGTTATATTTCCTTAGTTTATTGATAAGAAGGTCATGTGAGACCGTGTCAAATGCCTTACTAAAATCTAGGTATACCACATCTACCACTTCTCCCTTATCCACAAGACTTGCTACCCTCTCAAAGAAAGCTATCAGATTGGTTTGCCAGGATTTGTGCTTTACCAATCCATGCTGGCTGTTCCCTATCACCTTATTACCTTCCAGGTGTTTGCAGAAGAATTCCCTAATGACTTTCTCCATTATCTTCCCTGGCACAGAAGTAAAACTGACTGGTCTGTAGGAGGAGCAGCCAAATGGCCTGGATAATGGTGGGGAGCTCACAGGCTGGACTTTGCCCTGCAACGACACAGGGCCTGGCTTGGAAAGGCCCAGGCTCCCAGCCAAGCTGAAAGGCAGGGTCCCCTGGCAGCTGGGCCCACTGATTGCAGGGAGGAGGAGGGGGAGGGGAACAGCCCGGGTGAGGCCGGTGGCTGGGCAGGGTTTGGACAGAGATGAGGAGCAGAGGACGGACAGAGCTCGTAGCACTCTCGTGGCCTGGCCGCGGGGACAGGGAACGGCCCAGCGAGTGCAGCATCACTATCATTGGTGTGCTTAGGAGTAAGCCCCAGTCAGGCACTTGGCTGAAAAGTCCCAAGAGGTAACACACTCCGCACTGCTGGGCTCTGCCCTGCCCCTGCTCTCTGAGCTGGCGGGGCCAGGCTTTCCAGCTCCGCTGTCATCTGCAGGGCCAGCAGCTGGATTTCACTTTACAGGCACCTGAGATGCTCCCAATGCCCCAGGAAAACACCAACACCCGGAGACTCACAACACACTCGTGGGAGTCGGTGATGCTGCGGAGGGATGCCTTGATGAGCTTATTCTACATTAACTTGATGTGAATTGGATTCCAGACAGTTGCTGGATTTGGTGTGGATACATTTACTGTTTTCTATAGCTCTTGGTGAGATCACATGAGACACATGGGAATCGTGCTGCTAACGCAGATCCAATCCACTATTGTACGCACTGAGTTTTACCTCGGGTTTGTAAAAGGGTTCAGTGATACTGTTATTTCCAGGATAACCCTGCAATGATGGAGTCTGTTTTGGACAAACCTGGTTTTCACAAACCGTGCCAGTTACACACTGATGGCTCTAATGTCAGATTAGAACCTGTAGTGGCACAGAGCCAAACTTGGGGAGACCCTGAGATGCCCTCAGTGATGTCACTGGCATCCCTTCCTGCGTCACTTTTGGGGTGGGGGAGTCACGTTATTGGATTTTAGTAGGAACATGCAGATCACTGTTGCACCCCCTGGTGTGTGTTTGCTCCAAATTCTGTGCAAAGTGGCCAAGGGCGGTGCCTAGTGAGAGCTGATGTTTTGCTGATTCTCTGGGTGCTACTCACACGCATGGTGACTTGTGTATGTGAAGTGATGGGGATGGGCTCTGTACCGGGATGTTAAATGTTTGTGCCTGGGCCGCAGCAGCAGGCGTCACCCACCTCTTGGGAGGGGAGGTTACTCAGTGTGGAGAGATGCTTGAGTGTTGGCAGTAAACACCAGGGGGGATTCTGCTGCAACCCAGCAGACCAGTGGCCCTTGAGTGTTGGCAGTAAACACCAGGGGGATTCTGCTGCAACCCAGCAGACCAGCAGGTATCCTGGGCTCCTTGCCTAAAAGGACAAAGGCAGGTTTGTTGATCATGTGATCAGCTCCATTTTGGGAGGTTCCATCACTCCGGAGAACAGAGGATTTTCCCTCTGCATGGGCAAGATTATAAAAGGATCCTGAGGGTTCCTCCATCTTTGTCTTCACTCCTGCTCTTGACTTCAGCAGTATCCCTGCTAGGGACAGAGGGCCCAGAAGGATCTGCTGACTCGTCCTTACACAGAATGTACTCCAGAGACTTTTAAGAAGGCAGTTTATTACAGCTCTGCAATCCGCCCTGATTTGGCCCTCTCAGCAGTGCACCCAGACACTTGTGACATGGCAGCCTCATTTTCCCCATTTGTAAAGTAAATTTTGTACGGCTCTTTGAGATCCTCTCTGTGGTTCTGCAGTACTAGGCTGTGCCCTTTTGAGGCTGATCATTTCCCATCATAAGGTAAGAATTGTAGAAAATTGATAAGGGAAGCAAAGAGTTCCCAAGAGGACACTATGGTTAAGGACAATATGAAGGAGGGTTTTGAATATGTTCAGAACGTATGAATCCTGACAGTGGCATTGAATCATTACTAGATGGAAATGGTACGTTTATCAAAGACAATACAGAAAAGGAGTAGGATGGAAGGAGTACTGTTATACAGTAGCTATTGAAGTTAGATATTGATAAATGAGCAGGTCCAGATAATTTCCATCCAAGAGCTCACGGTGGGCAGGGAGCTGCTCCAGCACCACCAATTAACTGGCGCCAATAAGCATCACCTGTTAGGGGTGATGTTTACAGGTTAATCTTACACATCCCTAGAAATGCCTTGGCTAATGTGCTGCTGTCTTCTCTGGGATGCAATGAGAACTGCTTGACTGTGTGTCATAGCCCCTAGACTATACCCAACAATTGGAGATTTTCCTTTAGCACACTTTGAAGACACCTGGGATTTTGGTGCCAAGTGTCTGAATTCAATGGATGCTGTTATTGCACATTCCCCTGTGATGCACTGGGCAGGACAGTGACACCTGACGCTGTTCCTCATTTTGCTGTCTTGGAGCTTGCAAGGGCCTTCCCTCATAATAGCTGGGCTCTGAGCAGCCCCGAGCCCTCTGCCTGCTCCTTGCTTGCAGCCTGGGGCTGGAGCAAGCAGGTGCTGCAGTAAGAAACTGGTGGTGTTAAATTCATGCCTGCTCCTGGTCTCGTACCTCCCTGGCCCCTGCAGTGCCATCATTCCCAGAGGGTGACCCCTGCCCCGCAGAGCTTCTAAGCGAGGAGTCAATGATTTCTGATTGCGAGGTGTAACAGTTAACTCGAACTAAGGACTTAGTTTGTGTTAACGTTTGACTGCTGCATGTAGCCGCAGGCGGTTAGTTTGGACTAAGGGGATTTAAAAATGGCGCCCAGATGGGAAGATGCAAATAAAGCCCAGGATATTTAAATCCCGGGCTTCATTTGCAACTTCGAATACCTACATTAGCCTCCCTAGTTCGAACTAGGGGGCTAGTGTAGACAGACCCTGAGTGACTAGTCCCCAAAGGAACTGACATTAACATAGCAAGAGTCCAGCATCCACACCAGGGGAGCGCTCTGGGGAAGCAGGCTTGGCTGTTTTCCTCAGGCTGGAAATCACAGTAACCCCGGACTGAGCCAGTGACTACAGCCCAGAAACCAAACCAGAATGTGTTTGATCCATGAAAGCAAAGGATTCCCATTCGTATATGTCACATCTCAAATCTGTAAGTGCCGCAAGCATGGGGGGAGAGGAGGAAGGATGCCCACAAAGCAGGTACAAAATTGAGAAGGGCCTGGACAGGCAGACTCTGTACCTGTTGTTCCAATGCCTTGTCCTCCTTAAGCCTCTCTCTAGCGCAATCTGTGCCCTGTTCAACAGCGCTGTACAGGGCACACACAGGGGCTATGTCTAGACTGCATGCCTTTTTCGACAAAGCCTCTGTCAAAAAAGAATGTCTAGACTACAACCAGTTCTATCAAAAAAGCAAGCCGTTTTTTCGAAAGAGAGTGTAGACACTCTCTTTTGAAAAAGCAGTTTGCATGCTATAGTGCGTTTTTTTCTACAGAACTCTATTGAAAAAAGGCATTATTCCTAGTAAAATGAGGTTTACCGCTGTCGACAAAACTGCCGCATTCTGTCGACTTACTGTTGACAGAATGTGGTGGTAGCGTAGATGCAAGTATAGTTTTGCCGACAAAAGTCCATTTTTGTCGACAAAACCCTGTAGTCTTGTCATGGCTCCTTCCCCACTCTGGCACAATAAATGCAGAAGTGGGGGCCAGCACAAGTACCCCAAAACCTTATCTACCAGGCTTTGGTATAAAACTTCCTCCTAAAATCTTAACAACCCAGATTTTGGGAATAAAAACTCTGCTGCCACCACCCAAATATTAATAAAGAAATCAGGGAGAGACTACTTGGGAAATCTCAGCCCCAAAAGTACAAACCAGGACACAACCATTAACCAGTACCAGGTTAATAAAAAGGAAAGAGAAAGAACTTTTATTATCACCATAATATTCCTGTTGCAAGCATAATGGCTAGATGGAAAAGTAACAACGGAATACTCACAGAGAAACTCCACCATGGGCCTAGAACTGAGTTACAAAGGAAAGCCAAAGTATTTTTTAAAAGTGCACAGACATCAGGTCCCATTTCCGAAAACCATAAAACAATAAAACCTAAAGGATTTATCTAAACTTTACCCTACTTCCAGAAAGTGAAGAATTGTTTCTTAGAGGGAGACATCCTATTCCCTTCAATAGCTGGAGAGAAACTTCCCTTAGAACAAAGGAGGGAAAACCAAAATTCCTTTATCCCAGTTTGAAATTCCTACCTGCATTCCCATTGGCCACTCCACCTCGCTAGGTTTAGTTAACCCCTTAGTCTCCAGGCTGCTGGCCACCTCTCATGATCAGGGCTTGACAAATAATGTAATCTACTCACCCGTGCTGAGTAGATTACAACCCAGAAGAGCCGGCGCAGAGTGAACTGTGCATGCGCAGAATGATCTGCACATGCGCAGAGCGCAGAACCGCACGAAACCGTGCGGCTGGTGAGAGGGGCTCGCTGCCGCTTGACGAGCCCTGCTCATGATCATGACACATCTAGATACACCCAGGGTGATGGAGGGTGGGAGGAGATGTCCTGACTTTGAATTGCAAGTGACACAGTGGGGGAGCGGCAGTGGGAAATGGGACAGTGACACTCAAAGCTCCTCTTGGCCTACTCTGTCCTCTTGGCCTACGACTGCATAGGAAGGAATATAGCAGAAAAGGATCTAGGGGTCAGAGGGGACCACAAGCTAAACATAAGTCAACAGTCTGATGCTGTTGCAAAAAAAGCAAACCTGATTCTGGGATGCATTAACAGGTGTGTTGTGAGCAAGACACATGGAGTCATTCTTCTGCTCTACTCTGCACTGATTAGGCCTCAGTTGGGCTGATTAGGTCTACATTGGCATGATTTTACGCAAAAGCGCCTGCTTTTGCGCAAAAACATGCTGCCTGTCTACACTGGCGGGGAGTTCTTGCGCAAGAACACTGACATTCTAATGTATGAAATCAGTGCTTCTTGCGCAAGAACTATGACGCTCCCGCGCAGGAATAAGCCCTCTTGCACAACTGTTCTTGCGCAAGAGGCCAGTGAAGACAGGCAACATGAATTTCTTGCGCAAGAAAGCCCAATGGCTAAAATGGCCATCGGAGCTTTCTTGCGCAAGAGAGCGTCTACACGGGCACGGATGCTTTTGCGCAAAAGCACATCTTCTGCGCAAAAGCACATGCCAGTGTAGACGCTCTCTTGCGCAAATACTTTAACGCAAAAACTCTTGTGTTAAAAGTATTTGCGCAAAATCTTGCCAATGTAGACGTAGCCTTGGAGTATTGTGTCCAGTTCTGAGCACCACATTTCAAGAAAGATGTGGAGAAATTGGAGAAGGTCCAGAGAAGAGTAACAAGAATGATTAAAGGTCTAGAGAACATGACCTATGAAGGAAGGCTGAAAGAATTGGGCTTGTTTAGTTTGGAAAAGAGAAGATTGAGGGGGGACATGATAGCGGTCTTCAGGTATCTAAAAGGGTGTCACAAGGAGGAGGGAGAAAAATTCCCGGCCTCTGAGGATAGAACAAGAAGCAATGGGCTTAAACTGCAGCAAGGGAGGTTTAGGTTGGACATTAGGAAAAAGTTCCTAACTGTCAGGGTGGTTAAACACTGGAATAAATTGCCTAGGGAGGTTGTGGAATCTCCATCTCTGGAGATATTTAAGAGTAGGTTAGATAAATGTCTCTCAGGGATGGTCTAGACCATACTGGATTCTGCTGTGAGGGCAGGGGACTGAACTCGATGACCTTTTGAGATCCCTTCCAGTCCTAGTATTGTGATACTCCAAGGCAGATAAAGTCGTGGCTCTGAGCCATGGGAGGACTCTGCATTCCCCATTGTGAGTGTTATGGCCACTGACCGTCTCATAGAAACTGCATCTTTTCTAAGGTCCCCTTCTGCTGTTGGGGAAACCAACTCTTCTGTTCCGGCAGGGCAGTATGAGAGCACTGCGCTGCTTCCAGCTGCAACCTCATCGCCACCTGAGCTGACGTCTTGTATCTGCATCGCCTTTGGCTTTGGAGAAAGTGTGACTATAATGCCTGATAGAAAAGAACCAGTGACCCAGAGGTGGATGGACTGAACAGGCTTCTTTATGCAGAAACTTGTTTCATCTCAGACCCCCAAATCCATGTCCTAGTGAGCAACAAATTCACCCGACTCACTTTTTTACCTTAGTTAGTGTGTAAATACACTGATCAGTTACATCACCCCTTAGACCTTCATTTAGTAGGCTGAACACCCAAATAATGCATAATCCTCACCATGTGATGAGTAGTATACCTGCCCCTGTTTGCCATTTACAACTTTTTCGTTAATCTAAGCAGTTTTCACATCACAGAACTCTGTAAATCAGCAGCTTGCAGGGGAAAAGAGATGTGACCCTGACTGCAGCCTTCAGAGTGAATGGGGACAGACACAGAGGGAAGGAGGGGAGCATGGCTAGCATACAGAGCATTCATGATAAGTTACACATGTGCTGAGCAAGCAGGGAGGGGACAATCAAACCCAGTCTGTAAACCAGCAGTTTCCAAACTTTTTGGCATCACACCCCCCCATTTTGATTTTTGAAGAAACCCTCATGCCTCCCCACCTCTTCTTTACTATCATCCAACCCCCCTTTTTAACAAAATTCAATTCATATTCAAAATTAAAAAAAAAATTATACCAAGTTTGTGTTTATTTAAAATTAAAAATAAGCACAAGTAGTTTTTCTTGGGAAAACAATTTAATAAAATGTAATTTAACATAAGAAATAACAGAAACAAATCAAATATAATGTGAAGGATGCTGCTGCATTTTCTTCACTAGTGGGAAATCCTAAGTTTGAAATGAGGGAATGAGGGATTTGGGTGTGGGAAGGGATGAGAAGTGCAAGCCCTGGGAGGGAATTTGGGTGCAGTAGGAGGTGGAGAAGAGGCAGCTGGCTTAGGGAGGGGGCTGCAGGCTGGGGAGTGTTGGGGTTAGGTGGAGGGTTGGAGTGCTGAGCAAGCCACAGGCTTGTGGACGTGAGGGTGTAGGAGTTCAGGTTGGGGTGTATGAGTGTTAGGATTGAAAGCTTTATTCTTTTTATATTTGTATTTTAGGTTTAGCAATATAGTAATGTAGTCTAATAATGTAGTAATATTAAAGCAATATAAGGTGCTCATATGTATGTAAGGAGTGTGAATGTGTCGAGATAAGATGCAAATTTATATGGTTTTAGAACCAGATGGCCAAAGAAAGGGGGTTGAGCGAGCATGGGCAAGGCCAGAAGACGAGACAACCTGACTACAGAGGAGCCATCTATAACCATCGATGTGTACCCCCTACTCACAAGAGGACTGGATATTGGCAGACTGACGACCTTAAAGTGGACCAAACACCCCGGAAAGACGATTGATTACAGGATGAGCCTTGGAGTTAGACTCAGAGTTGGGGTGTGTGGGGGGATGCAGGGGTGTTATGATGCTGCAGCTAAATGGGAGCTTGGCCCCAACTGGGGGCTTGTCGGCCAGGCTTCATTTTTACATAAGATATTGTATCCGACACAAAATATTTCAGCATTGTCTTTATTTATGGGAGGGGCAGGGAACCTGTTTTGGGTCAGGGGTCACTGACCCACAGAAAAATCAGCCAGGGACCACACAAGTGAGATGCAAAAAAACAACCCCTCCAAGCTCCTCTGATGTGGCCCCAACTAAGACACCTCCCTCCCCTGGCACCCCAGCCCCATGTGGGGAGGGTAGGTGGGACTGAAGTTCAAGGACTCAGGCCAGATTAACTCTTTTGGGGTTCCAGGGTAAGTGGAAGTTGTGGGCCCCTCTACACTCTGAGGTGGAGCCAAAAATTAAGGTTCCAGTGTACAGGACAGGGGATGCAGTGTGCCAGTGAGTGGGATAGGAATGGGGTACAAAATCTGGGTGGAAAATAGGGTGCAGTAGCAAGCTGGGGTAGGTGTCTGGCCAAGAGGTAGGGGGCAGAGGGCAGGTGGGTGTCGAGCAGGCACTTGTGGGGGTCTGAGCAGGTGGCAGGGTATTCGGGGGGTTCTGGGCAGGGTACTTTCGGGGGCATGGGCGGGGGGCATGGCCACTTGTGGGAGTCTGGGCAGGGGGCATGGCACTTGTGGGAGTCTGGGAAGGTTACTTTTGGGGGTCTGGACGAGGGGAGGGGACAGTTAAGCTGGTACCTGGGGGTCCCGCAGCTGCATGCCAGTTCTGGGGTCTCAAGAAGCACCTGTGCTGTGTGTTTCCTAGGCTGCTTCCTGAGGAGCTGAGCTAGCAGCTGTTTGCAATTCTGCCCCCGTTTGAGCCTTTCGTTTAATCAATGATTATTCAAGAAGCCGAACTTGCAGCCCCTATTACCCTGGGGAAATTAGCACCTTTTCAAAGTCAGCTCCAGAGCTTGTCTGTAGCCCTGGGAGGAGGGAGGGAGACAGACATGGAGAAGCCACCATGCAAAACAGTTAAAGATGAACTTTGAGTGAGGTAACACCAGCGCGGGCTCTTCCTTGAGGTGGGGGGGGGGTCACCTCGCGCCCCCTTGGAAGTTCTTCACGCCCTCCCAGGAGGGTGCACCCCCCAGTTTGGGAACTTATGCTGTAAACCAACAGAGGCAGGGTCTGCCTGGGCCATGCCCATTCACCATGATCCCAGTTACCGAGACCCCTTATTTAGCCCTGACACACCCCAACAAAGACACCGTGTGTGGCTGACACCAATAGTGGCGGAGCGAGTGGGGACTTGGGGGTTTGTTACCGTGCGAGCGACGAAAGGCTGGGCAGGGACAGGCCACAAAGAGCCTCGGCAGTGAAGACCAGGAGTTTGCGGATGGCGGTGGCGGAAGGGGGACTGGGGGAGAGACACAGAGGGTGATGTGGCTGCACTGACAGGCCAGGTGGTTTCTGTAGCACGTGCCTCGGTGCAGACAAGGCGAGCTGGGGGCGAGGGGCGTCGTGCACAGGGTGTTTGGTTTGCTCCGGATGCTCTGCTCTCTGTGAGCTCGTGTGGCTCAGTGACGAGCGGGGAGAGTTTAGAATGCGGGCAAGGACCTCATGGCTGCTGGGGCAGTGAGGAGGGAGCCCAGAGGGCTCACAGGCCTGGTGGGATTCTGGCAGAAGACGTGCTTAAGTACGGAGCTCACTTGAGGTTTCAGGGCTGCTTCTCATGGGCGGGAAGGTGAATGGCTCCTTGCAGACTGAGTCACTGACGGGACATTTGCCAGAGCTGGAGCCTGGGGCTCCACAGAAGCTTCAAACAGCAGGGACCCAGGGGCTTGGATCCCCTCCCAGCATCTTCAGGCAAAGTGCCCATCTCTGCTTCCCTTCCCCTGCAGACCGTGCTTTACAGGAAATCAGCAACCCGTGCTGGCAAGCTGCCGAGGCTGAGCCTTTGCTGTATAAGTAACCGTGCAGTCCTGCCCTGTGAGCGAGGTGAGAGCAGAGCAGGCACAGCACCGAGCAGAGACCTGGGCACTCTGGGGCTGGAAGGTACCCACAGAGCAGCCACACTGCCCGCCTGCCCTTGCACAAGGAAATTTACAGTAGGGCGTGGGAAGAGAGGGCGTCTTGCGCAAGAGCTACGCTCTTTTCTAACAGGTGTAAGCTCTCTTGCGCAAGAGGGCAGTGTGGATGCTCGGCAGGGATTTCTTGCGCAAGAAACCCCTGTGGCTAAAATGGCCATCGGAGCTTTCTTGCGCAAGAGAGCGTCCACACGGCCATGGATGCTCTTGTGCAAAAGCACATCTCGCATGTGTAGACTTGTTCTTGCGCAAGACTTCTTGCACAAGAACCCTTGTGCAAGATGTTCTTGCGCAAGAAACCGCCAGTGTAGACATAGCCTAAGAGTTTCCTCCCATGAGCAGAATGGATTTTGTGTTGTGCACCAGTACTGAGTTCATGGGGCTTGTTTGGATGTGCCACTGTGGCACCCAAGTTATTAATAAATATTTTATAAACCTTTACCTTTTCTCTGCTGCCGTGTCTCCTCCCCTTGCTCCATCAGCTCCCCGGGTGGCTGCTGCCCCCCAACTCCTCACCCCCCTCTGCTGTCCTGACTTCTGCCCTTCTCACTGCCCTCAGCCCTCCTGCAACCTGCCCTCCTCCACCAGCCCTTCTCTCCCCTGTGTGCCCACTCCTCCAGTAGCCCCACTCTGATCATGTGAGCTACCCTTCCTCATCTCCTCTTCTAACACCTCCCTCTACACACCTGCCCTGCCTCTCTCCTCTGATGCTGGTCCCTCCCCTGCAGGTGTCTGCCCTTCTGCTTCACCCCAGAATCCCCTGGCACCTGCACCTTCCTTTAGCCCTGCACCCTCCTGGTGTCTCCCCCTTCCCTAACTGCCCCTGCCCCCTTTGCCCTCTTTTTCCCTAATGCCCACCCCCGCTCCACTCTCTGCCCCTGTTCCCCTCCTGCCCCTCTGTGCCCTCACACATGCCTTGCTCCATCCCTACCTTCCTCATGCCCACCCCTTCTTTCAAGCCTTCTCCCAGCACCTCCCCCTTCCCCTCTAAACCCCAATGCTCTTACCCTCTCCTCTTGCAGCATCACCCTGTCCACCCTCCCACTGACACCTCCCCTCCTGCCTTTTTCCTCATTGTCTGCACTTGCCCCCCTGGCATTTGTCTCTCCTCTACGCTGTCCCTTGGTGCCTTCCCCTTTCTTCCCCCTCCCCTGCTGCACAAGCCCCTTCCTCTCCCACCCTTTCCCCCCTCCACACAGGCCCTTTCCTCTTCCACCCCTCTCCCTCCCCTCCGCACAAGCCCCTTCCTCTCCCACCCCTTCCCTCCTCCCCCTCCGCACAAGCCCCTTCCTCTCCCACCCCTTCCCTCCTCCCCCTCTGCACAAACCCCTTCCTCTCCCAGCCCTTCCCCTCCCCTCCGCACAAGCCCCTTCCTCTCCCACCCTTCCTCCTAGTTTTCCCCCTCCCCTACCTTCTGCCTTCCACTTTGCGGGGCCGGAATCTGTGCTTGGGCCCCGGACTCCGAACTCGGAGCTAGGCCGAGCAGCGCAACGCGGCGCTGAGCAGTTTTAAAGTCCCAGGCCGTGACATCATGTCACGCCCGGGTGTCTCCCTGCTCACCTGGGAACGCTGCACATGGCAGCAGCAGCAGCAGCCAGTGAGGGGGAGCTGCACTGAGAGCCGTGCACGGCAGGGCCGGGCCGGGGCCGAGGGGGATGCTCTGGGGCCGGGGTGGGAGGACGTGCGTGGGGGCCAGCAGATGGGGGCCGGGGACTGCTCCAGGCAGAGCCGGGGGAGAGACCCAGCTCCAAATACTGCTGGAGCAGGACCCCTGGCTCTGAATATTAACTCGCCACCCATGGCGCCCGGCACTTCCGGGTTCAGGGCGCGGGGCCCAATTCGGGGGAATCGGGCGAATTGGCCTAAGGCCGGCCCTGATGTTACCCCTGTACTGCTGAACTCTGTCCCATATGCGAGGTGCCTTCAAATGGCAATAACACACCTTAGCACTTCCCCGTTACAGATGCTACAGGGCACTGCAGGATCAGAGCACAGAAGTGCTGTAGGCCAAACACTTTGTGTTTGCTAAAGCCGAACTCTGGCTCGGAGCAGGCAGGGCAGAGGAGCTGCCAGGCGCAGGGGGAGAAAAGAGAGCCGGGTTCCTTCCCATGGTCAGGACTGCAGTTCTATTGGGGGTGAACAAGATCTATGAAATTACATCATTTGGGTTGGAGAAGCATTTTTAAATGTCTGTTGTAATTTGTGCTGCCCTTGATTTCTCTGTGTCAGTTTCTGGGAAATGTCATTGGACGTTTGTTTGGCCTGTTTTCAGACAGGTGCTCAGGATTACATTTTTCTACTGTTTGATGTTTCCTTTAGACCCCTCTTTCACAGGAACTACAGTGCTGTTGGGAGCGCAATCCCTTCTCCTGTGTACAGTCAGTGGATTATTTCAAGTTGTTTCTGATCTAGTGCACATCAGAGAGTTTTTAATACAATTACTTGGGTTCAATATAATTCCTTCCCCATTTACTAAACACCACCATGTAGATTGTACATCAGAGCTGCACAGACCTTTTGGATAGGATGTTAGTTGTTAGGCTCCATTTCTTATATTCACCAGTCTTCCTTGGTTCTGGGTTGGTTCTGGGTTTCAAAGCTCACAGCCATCTGAAAAAGAAAACACAACCCATTGCTGCTCCTCTTGGGAGCCCGTGTAGGATTGGAATTCATTTCATGTCTTGTTTAGTGTTCTTACTTCTTTGAACGGCCCACTCTGCTTAGGGTGCTAACTCTCCTGGACAGGATGGACTGGACCCCATTTGCGGCAATGGTGTCTGGTCTGTCTGGCCCAACCGAGCTGGCAACCCTAACAGTGCACGTTTTATGGGAATGCACATTTCTCACCTAGTACAGCCCTGGCCCAGTATTTGCCAGACAGTCCTGTTAATCGGGTCAGATTCCACATGCAGCAGAACAGTTTGCTTGTGCTGACAGTGTCTATAAATCCCCTCTCACAGGCGCTGCCTTCTTCTTCCACATCCCCCTTGTGTGGCTCTGGAGCTCCCTGTCTTTTCAATTTTGCATTCGTCTCCCGCAGCTCTTCTAGCCGCTCTTCTAGGCGTTGTGCTGCTACGGGAAAGGCAGGTAGGGACCCTTCTGCCTCGCCTGGCTCCGGCCACTCCTGCCACACCCACCATTACGTTCCCTGGTCCTTATTTAATAGCTGTTGCACTTCCTAAAAACCCTCTCGACCCCAAAGGATTAAATGCTAAATAATACTAGTGACCTGTTTTCAACTGTCGGCCGCCTCCGTGTGTTCTCTCTATGGGCTGTCCCAGCCGACACCGCAGACTTCAGTCAAACTGCCCCAAAAGGCCACTGACTCGGCCCAGTGGCAAAGGGTTACTGTAGCTGAAGCACAGTCCTAGTGCCCCATAGATTCTGCAGGGCCACCAGCACGTGGATACCTGTTACAATAGACCAGCTCAGTGAACCGTGGAACTGTCCCTTCCCCCTTAGCCAGACAAAGACAGCCCCTCTGCGACCCCTATGGTACGTTGTGCCTCCGTCCGTCTGTCTGTGCACCCGTCAGTCATCTTGGTCAAGTACTCCTCCGCGATGGGATGAGCTAGGACAACAAATTTGCTGTGCACCTTCCTCTTCTCCTCACTGAAAGCCAGGTCAGGGGTGGGTGGACAGTGGGAGGTGCCTGGAAGGGGCTGTTCCGTGTGAAATGCCAAGGGAGGGTGCGGTAGCAGACAGTGCTACTCACAAATGACACAGAGGGGCAGCAAGGGCCCCTGCCTTGGGTGCAGCTGCCGAACTTGCCGTGTGACCCCTTCACTCGGAGCCAGCGGTCTCTCTTGCCGCTCTGAGCTGGACCCAGGGAGCAGCTGGTGGACAGGGTGCATGGCCCCCAGGCAAGCCCCAGGAGCACCCATGGGTGAGCTGCCCCCCGCCCTCGGCCAGCCCCAAGGAGCAATGGAGGATGGTTGCATGGCCCCTGCCATCCCCGGCTAGACCAGGAGAAAGCTGCTAGGCACCCCCTCCCCTGCGTCCTCCACACCACCTAGCCCCCTCCCCCGAGCCCCCCCACACCACCTAACCCCTCCCCTGAGCCCCCCACACCACCCAGCCCTCTCCCCTGAGCCCCCCACACTGCCCAACCCCTCCCCTCCCCTGAGCCCCCCACACCACCCAGCCCCCTCCCCTGAGTCCCCTTCCCCCTTCCCTGATTCCTGCATCCCCCACACTCACAGCTCTCTGTGCTGAGCCCACCACACCCCCAAGCCCCTGCCCTGACTCTCCCGCACCCAGCCCCCTGCCCTGAGGAACTGAGCCCCACCTGGCAAGTCTGCTAGTCCATTGGTACAAACAGTTCATGCGTTGACCCTCTCACATGGCTACTTACCCCCTTCATCTTCTCCATGGTAGTTTGGGGAACACACGGCTATTCATCAGCCTGTCTCCCTGACCTGATCGCTAAGAGGGGCTGTGCGCCCCTGAACCATCTTCACACAGTGCGATTATACCCTAGCTTGGTATTGGGGTCCGTGGCACCACCCTTCAGGAATGTGGCTATGTAAGGGTATGTCTACACTACAGCACTAATTCGAACTAACTTAGTTCGAATTAGTTAATTCGAACTAAGCTAATTCGAATTAGCGCATCTAGACTTAAAAACTAGTTTGAATTAGCGTTTTGCTAATTCAAACTAGCGCGTCCACACTGATTGGACGCTAGGTCGCATTTAAGGGCAGCTGAAACCGGTTCCGGCAGGGCATCAGGTCAGTAGTTGCTTTGAATGGCTGCTGTCTGAGGCTATCTGAGGCTCTTGCTTAAAGGGACCCCCCCCGGACAGCCGGTTCTCAGCTTTTCCGCTTGCTTGCCTACCTCGCCGAGAGACAGCAAAGCGTTTTTCTCTGCGCCTGTCTGTGTCGGTGGTTCCCATTGGGGACGCCGCCGCAGTTGGCAACATGGAGCCAGAGCTCGCCCTGGGCTTTTTGGTGCAGTTTTTGGACTTGCTGCTGCAAGCCTGCCAGCAATGGCTGGAGGCTGCCTTGCACCACCTGGTGCACATCAGCCCCCTGCCTCTCTCCCTGGCCTCCCCGGGGGTTGTGGAGGAGCAGCAGCAGTGTACGGATGCCAGCGTGCCCCGCCGCATCTGTCGTCTGGACACCAGCAGCGACTGGTGGGACCGCATCGTCCTGGAGCGCTGGGGAGACAGACAGTGGACCCAGAACTTCAGGATGAAGAGGGACACCTTCCTGGAGCTCTGCGAGTGGCTCGCCCCTGCTCTGTGGCGACGGGACACTCGCATGAGGCCCACCATCCCCCTCCAGAAGCGTGTGGCCATTGCCCTCTGGAAGCTCTCCACGCCAGATAGCTACCGATCCGTCGGGAACCAGTTCGGCGTGGGGAGATCCACCGTCGGAACAGTGCTCATGCAGGTATGGCATCCACCGGCCACTGGGCCCGGGGGGGGGGAGGGGGGCTGCAAAGAGGGGATGGGCCGCCCCAGGGAAAACGGGGGGGGAGAAGGCGAAAGTGCCCTGCACTGGAGGGTTCGGTCTGTCCCGGCCATACTACATGCCGCTCGCGGGGGTTGCTTCTGGGAGTGGGGTGCAGGGCAGTGCCAGGGAATGAACACTCCCAGCCACCCGGGCGCCCCAGTGATTCGCGGTTTGCTGTGTCCCTCTGCAGGTGGTCAAGGCCATCAACCGGGTGCTGCTCCGCAGGGTGGTCCGCCTCGCCGACCTGGACGCTGTCATCCGGGGGTTCGGCGCCCTCAGCTTCCCCAACTGCGGGGGGGCCATCGACAGGATGCACATCCCCATCCGTGCCCCGGAACACCAGGCCTCCCAGTACATCAGCCGCAAGGGGTACTTCTCTGTGCTCCTGCAGGCCGTGTCTGACCACCGGGGCCAGTTCACGGACATTAATGTGGGCTGGTCCGGCAAGGACACGATGCCAGGGTGTTCCACAACTCCTCCGTGTGCCAGAGGCTGCAGGCTGGGACCTTCTTCCCCGACCGCCACATCAGGGTCGGGGACGTGGACATGCCCATCTGCCTGGTGGGGGATGCGGCCTACCCCCTACAGCCCTGGCTCATGAAACCGTACACGGGGCACCTCAACCCCTCCCGCCAGGCCTTCAATGCCAGGCTCACCAGGGCCCTCATTGTGATCGAGGGGGCCTTTGGCCGACTGAAAGCCAGATTTAGGTGCCTCCTCACCCGCCTCGACCTCGCCGAGCACAATATCCCTCCCGTGGTGGCAGCATGTTGCATGCTGCACAATTTGTGCGAGCGAAAGGGGGAGACTTTCCTGCCAGCCTGGATGGCTGAGGCTGAGCGCATGGCTGGCCACTACGCTCAGCCCCGCACTGCCGCCGTCCGGAAAGCCCAGCGGGGGGCCGTCCGGATCCGGGAAGCACTGCGGGAGAGCTTCCAGGTAGAGGAGGAGGACTGAACTCTCCCTGCATGCCCCACTGGGGCCTTCTTCCACCCTCCCCCCCTTCCCCTTTCCCCTTCCTAAACCCCCTTCCTAATGTCAAATAAGACACCTGTTTTGACAACCAAAATCTCTTTTTATTTTACATAACTGGGGTGGGGGGAGGGAGGAGAGAGGGTGGGAGAGGGGAGGGGGAAACCTGGGAGGAGGGAGCTGGAAAGGGGTAGAAGGGGAGGAAGGGAAGGGAAAGCTCAGGGTTGGGGGTCCTGCTGGCTCTCCCGTCTCACAGCACTGCGGGTGCGGGGGCATCGGGGGGGAGTGGGTGTGGAGGGGGGGCAGGAGGGACAGGGGGTGCGGAGGAAGCGGGAAGGGGAGCAGGGGTAGGAGGAGGAGCGAGAGCTGGGGCGGCCGCAGGGGCCGGAGCAGGAGGAGGCAGGAACCTGTCCACCAAGGTCTGGAGGTGGCCTCTGAGGGCACAGCCCTGCTCCTCCAGCGCCTCCAAGCTCCGCTGCCGCAGCCGCAGGTCCTCCCGGCCCCAGTGGTCCTGGATGCGGAGCTGGTGCTCCAGCAGCCGCAGGTGTCGCCGGTGGTACTCCTCCAGGTTCCTGGCGTGCCTGCTGGCCTGGGTGCGGGTGGCTGTTGCAGGCGGGGTGGTGCGCCCTGCAGTCCCAGGTGCTGCGGCTGTGGTGAATCAAGAGCAGTGGTCAGTTCTCCCTGGGGACACGGTGGGTGAAACCCAGCCCCCCTCTGCAAGGCCAGGGCCCCTGCATGACACCCAGCTGCTGCTCCATGGTGGGCAAGGCCCAGGCGCACGGTCCCTGGGCTCCCTTTCCCCCCACCCCCCATACACATAAGGGGAGCATGATGGCACTCACATGCGGAGCCCTCCTCCGCCTCGGACGACACAGCTGATGTGCTCTGTGGGATGCCTCGGGGGTCCTGGGTCCTGGGCAGGCTCCCTGCAGGCTCCTGGCTCTCGGCATCCTCCTCCTCCTCCTCCTCTGTATCAGGGACGGGTCCCTCTGCCCCGGGGTCGATCACCACCTGGGGCGCATGGACATCGTGAGCCCCCAGGATGCGGTCCAGGGCCTCAAAGTGGGGGCAGGCCTCCGGGTCGGCCCCTGGCTGGGAGGCCCTGGAGTAGGCCTGCCGCAGGTCCTTGATTTTGCAGCGGACCTGCTCCCGGGTCCGCATGTGGCCTCTGGTGGCCAGGCTGGCAGCCATGCGGCTGTAGACAGCCGCGTTCCTGTGGCTAGTGTGGAGATCGTGGACATTGGAGGCTTCCCCCCAAACCTCGATGAGGTCCATGATCTCCGCACTAGACCAGGTGGGCGCCCGCCTCTTGCGGCCCTGGGCAGGCTCCTGGGAGCCGCCAGCCTGGTCCTGGGAAGAGGGGGAGGGCTGGGTGGCAGCAGGTGGCTGGCTCATGCCGTGCCAGGTGCAGGGTCTGCTGGCTGGGTGCTGGCAGGCTTGCAACTGGCACGAGCACTGTAGCTAGTCCGTGGCCCTTTAAGGGCTCCGGGGCCGGGAGGGGGACAGAAGAGTTTCCCTAGTTGTGCCCAGAGTGGCCACCAGGGCAAGCTGGGAAGGGCTAGCCTCCCACTAGTTCGAATTAAGTGGCTACACAGCCCTTAATTCGAACTAGGCGTTAGTCCTCGTAGAATGAGGTTAACCTAGTTCGAATTAAGTGCTCCGCTAGTTCGAATTAAGTTCCAACTAGCGGTTTGCATGTGTAGCGCCTATGAAAGTTAATTCGAACTAACAGCTGTTAGTTCGAATTAACTTTGTAGTGTAGACATACCCTCAGTATCTAGGGCTGTGCAGTCCAACCAGTGCTGAAGCAGTAGCCACTAGAGTGGCTGCTGCTGTAATCGACTAGCCACACTCAACTGGCCAAATAGCCACACGTGGCTAGTGGCCGGCATGTTGGACACCCTGGATCTAGTGCCTAGGAATGTTGAGTTGTTGCAGCATCACATCCCCCCCCCCCCTTTCCTCAAACCACTTAAGTCCCATGACACATTTCTCAGCTGATTT
Organism: Pelochelys cantorii; assembly: GCA_032595735.1. Lineage (NCBI taxonomy): Eukaryota > Metazoa > Chordata > Testudines > Trionychidae > Pelochelys > Pelochelys cantorii. The sequence continues at coordinate 2,921,837 of CM064328.1, forward strand.
CTGGGCTTCTTGTGCTCCCCCCCCCCTTTTTTGGCTACAATTACAATGCTCTCCAAGTGCCCCACAGGTTTAGTGTCAGTGGCGCTTGCAGCGCTCTGCCAGGCATTCCTTCATATGTGTAGCCCGAGTGCCTCCCTCTATTCCCCTCACTTAACTGGATTTTTCTTTAGGAGCAAAATCAATATTGGCCTGAAGATCCGTCTCTCTCCCTTTCTCTGCAGGTTCTGAAGAATGTAAACTAAGGTCATGAGTCCTGTCAAGGTCACCAGTTCTGTTAGAATTATTATTAATTTGGGCTACCACCCTAACCCCAGTTTCACCCTACACTGCTTCGTTACATCTTAGGCCAAATGGTATTTCTACAATTGCTCTAAACATGCCTTAAAAGCCTAAATGAGCTATTTACTGCATTTGCACAGGAACAACATACTTAGAAACATTTGACCAAGATGCTTACAGCCTGGCTAAGCGCAGGAGTGCTTAGACTGCATCAGGTGAACTCCAGCTTGGTCAGGCAGGTATTAGCAATAACCCCCTAAGAATGTACTTTTTATACCCTTTACCAACACGTGGGCTGTCAGTGCCAACGTTAGAGTTTTGCTAAGGCCAGATGAAGCCGTGTTTTATAATACAGTAAACAAATGTAAATAGTCAATTATTTTCTACACTGCTGCCCAGTTAGAAATGTTTCATTTCTACCACTTCAGCTCGTACCTTAAATTAGGGTCACCACATCTGAACTTTCAGAAAGAGGACACTCCTGAGAGAGGCGTGTCTGTATCAGTAGTTAACAACTCACATTGCATTGATGTGTTATATCTGTAACCCCCTTTTCCCTCCCCGGGTTACTCAGGGGCAGGTCACACTCACAGGTGTGCCTGAGCGCCTGATGGTTTTAACGTAAAAGGAGATCCTGAGCACCGCAGCGGTGATGTTGTTTGGTTGGGGAAAACCCAATCCACCCCCTTGCTGCTGTCCCTTGCTCATAAAGAACATACAATGGCGGTGCCTCCAGCTGGCGGGCCCTGTACACACTTAGACTATCTCTACACTCACAGCTTCTTGCGTCAGAAATATGCAAATGAGGCTAAGCGTGGAATATCACCAAGCCTCATTTGTATCCCTAATGAGCCACCATTTTTGCAGAAGAGGCTCTTGTGCCAAAAGGAGCTGTCTACACTGCCCCTTCTTGTGCAACAAAAACCTTCTTGTGCAATGCCGTTACGCCAATTATTTTCAGGAATAACGGCACCTTACCCAGGGTGCTGTTGCTGTGGGGGCGGGTGGGCTGGCTTCACTGGGGAGGCCCAGATGCTGCTGCTGTCCGCTGTGGCGACTCGAGCGTGGGAGCTGTGGCTGCTTGGATGCCAGCTGCTGCTGCTGGGCTTTCTGCTGCCGCTTCTCCGGTGCCTGCTGGTGCTGCTGCGGCGGCTGCTCCACTCGCACAGGCGGCCGGGCTCGGGAGCCGGCAAACTCGTTCCCGCACACACCAAGCTCGGGGCTCTGGCTGCCACCTTGCTGCTGCCGGGGCTGCTGCTGCCCCCGCTGGCTCTCATGGTGCAAGGGGACGCTGGTGCCTGAGGCACACGGCAGCATGGGCTCCAGTGGCACTTCCAACCAGCCGGCAGCCCAGGCTGCTGCGGAGCCAGGAGGAGAGAGGGGGCCAGGGAGGCTGCCGGATGGGGCCCATCCTGGGGCATGAAGTTAAAGGCACTAAGGGGAGAAGTGGCTTGGCTAGAAAAGGAACCAGGAATCCTGCTTCCCAGAATCCTTGCCTTGCCCCTGCCCGCCCCACCCAGCACCAGCTCCCACAGTCCTCCCAGAGCAGAGACTGGAACCCCCAAATCTAACCCACAGCCCCACTGCCAGAAGTTCTAATGCCCAGTTCCCTGCTCTAACCCAGTGCCCCTGCCCTCCCCCAGAACAGCCACCCCTCAGCCCCCCAGTCCAACCCAATACCCTTCCCCTCCCCTAGAGCCAGGTACCCCCAGACCACCTGCTCTAATCCAATGCACCCACCCCTCCCCCAGAGCTGAGGACACAATCCAGTGGGGCGGAGGGTAATGCGGTGACTCCGTGGGAGAAGCCAAACCCTCCCCCCCATCAGACCTGCCCTGGGTCTCACCGGAGCTGCTGCCGCCATGGCCATGCACTTTTCCCACCAGGTGATGGAGCTCATGCACGGAGCAGCTGTTAACGGTGCAGGGGTGTTGCTCCAAACATTCAATTGCACAGGCATGTGCTGCCGCCCCTCCCCAATCCTCTATACAGGGAAAAAATCCGGATATTTTTAGCTATTTTAAAAACCCGGCTGGCCGGAGATTGAAGAAGTGAAAAGGAAGATATGTCCGGGAAGAACCGGATGTATGGTAGCCCTGCCTTAAATAAGAACAGGAGCAGCTAACAGGGAGTTTGGAGAGGGAGTTCTCCAGGGAAAGGAGGAGTAAATACAGGACCCTTGTGGTAAGTGGCTGTCTGGAGTGTGTGTTTGTGTGTGGGGGGGTTACTTGCTGTGTGCTGAGCTTGTGTTTGTCTGTTTGTTTGGTTTGTTTGTTTGAAGGAGCTTCTAAAAGGTTTGAAATCTAGAAGCCTCTGTTAATTGGCTGAGCCTCAGTCAGGGGGAGGCGCTACCAGGGCTTTATAAGCTGTGAGTCAGCGACCAGGAGCAGCTAACAGGGAGTTTAGAGGGGGAGGTTAGAGGGCACTAGTGACTTCTGACCTTCTTTAAGCATAACTTTTATAATAATCTATAATCCAGACATATAATAAGAAGCCCAGTTTATACTTAAACTTATTCATAAGAAAAATGGAGACAGAAGCCCAGCAGCAGAGTGGGGGCTATCCTGTTTATTGCGTCAAGTGTCACATGTATGATTACCTGCCCTGTGGGCGAGTGGCGTATGTGTGCACCACGGAGTGCAGAGACCGAGTTCGGGCTTTGGAGGCCAGGGTGGCTGAACTGGAGGAGCTAAGGGAGTTAGAGAGCTATGTTGATGAGACTTTCTGGGACACTGTAGTACTGTCACACCTCCAGTCTGAGAGCCCCAGTGCTCTTAAAGAGGATGAAAGTCTCAAGGAAACAAAGCATTCAATGGGAACAGAGGGAAACCATCCCGTAGTTGGGACCCTCCTTCCAAAGGATGTTGCGGTATCCTCTCGCACTGAGGATACCTCTGAGGGGGAGGGAACGCCAGTTGTTAGGAAGAGGCAGGTGTTAGTAGTGGGCGATTCGATCGTTAGAAACATAGATAGTTGGGTTTGTGATGACCGGGAGAACCGTATGGTTACTTGCCTGCCTGGTGCGAAGGTTGCGGATCTCTCGAGGCATCTAGATAGACTTATGTGTAGTGCTGGGGAGGAGCCGGTGGTCGTGGTTCATGGAGGTACCAATGACGTAGGGAAGGGTAGGAGAGATATCCTGGAGGCCAAATTTAGGTTGCTAGGAAAGAGACTGAAATCCAGGACCTCTATGGTGGCATTCTCGGAAATGCTTCCAGTTCCACGCGCAGGGCCAGGTAGGCAGGCAGAGCTTCAGAGTCTCAATACGTGGATGAGACGATGGTGTAGGGAAGAGGGGTTCAGATTTATTAGGAACTGGGGACACTTTTGGGAGAGGGGGAGCCTATACAGGAAGGATGGGCTCCACCCAAACCAGGGTGGAACCAGACTGCTGGCACTAAACATTAAAAAGGCCGTAGAGCAGTTTTTAAACTAAGAGATGGGGGAAAGCCGATTGGTGCAGAGATGTACATAAATCGGAGGGAGACTTCTCTTGGAGGAGAATCCATTGATAGAGATTCTCTAAGCTGTAGTCAGAAAGAGAGGAGGGGAGAGGACAAACCATGGGCCAGAGCAGACAAAAAATTGCATATAAAGTAATCCAATGCATCTGGGAAGGGCAGACAATTAAGCAGTGGCAAATTTTTAAAGTGCTCCTACACAAATGCTAGGAGTCTGACTAATAAGATGGGTGAACTAGAGTACCTTGTATTAAAGGAGGAGATTGACATAATAGGCATCACTGAAACCTGGTGGAATGAGGAAAATCTGTGGGACACATTCATACCGGGATGTAAAATATATTGGAAGGATAGAGCAGGCCGCGTGCGTGGCGGAGTGGCACTGTATGTGAAAGATAATGTAGAATCAAATGAAATAAAAATCTTAAATGAATCAACATGTTCAACAGAATCGCTATGGATAGTAATTCCATGCTCCAATAATAAGAAATTAGCAGTAGGGATATATTATCGACCACCTGACCAGGACAGCGATACTGACACTGAAATGCTGAGGGAGATTAGAGAGGCTACCAAAACAAAGAACTCTATAATAATGGGGGATTTTAATTATCCCCATATTGACTGGATACATGTCACCTCAGGAAGAGAAGCAGAGATAAAATTTCTCAATGGCTTAAATGACTGCTTCTTGGAGCAGCTGGTACAGGAACCCACAAGGGGAGAGGCAATTCTCGATTTAGTCCTGAGTGGAGCGCAGGATCAGGTCCAGGAGATATCCATTACAGGACCGCTTGGGAATAGTGACCATAATATAATAACATTTCACATTCCTGTGGTGGGAAGAACACCTCAGCAGTCCAGAACTCTGGCATTTAATTTCAAAAAGGGGAATTACACAAAAATGAGGAGGTTAGTTAAACAGAAATTAAAAGGCACAGTGACTAGAGCCAAATCCCTGCAAGCTGCATGGAAACTTTTTAAAGACACCATAATAGAGGCCCAACTTAAATGTATACCCCAAATTAAAAAACATAGTAAGAAACCTAAAAAAGAGTCACCGTGGCTTAACCACCATGTAAAAGAAGCAGTGAGGGACAAAAAGGCATCTTTCAAGAAGTGGAAGTCCAATCCCAGTGAGATAAATAGAAAGGAACATAAACACTGTCAAATCAAGTGTAAAAATGTAATAAGAAAAGCAAAAAAAGATTTTGAGGAACAGCTAGCCAAAAACTCAAAAAGAAATAACAAAATGTTTTTTAAGTACATTAAAAGCAGGAAGCCTGCTAAAAAACCTGTGGGTCCCCTAGACGATCGAGATATAAAAGGAGCAATCAAGGACGATAAAGCCATTGCGGAGAAATTAAATGATTTCTTTGCTTCAGTCTTCACGGCTGAGGACGTTAGGGAGAGTCCCAAATCTGCACCGTCCTTTGTGGGTGATGAATCTGAGGAACTGTCCCGGATTGAAGTGTCATTAGAGGAGGTTTTGGAACAAATAGAAAAGCTTAATGTCAACAAATCTCCGGGACCGGATGGCATTCATCCAAGAGTTCTGAAAGAACTCAAATGGGAAATTGCTGAACTATTATCTGTGGTTTGTAACCTATCCTTTAAATTGGCTTCTGTACCTAATGACTGGAAGGTAGCTAACGTGACACCAATATTTAAAAAGGGCTCTAGAGGCGATCCTGGCAATTACAGACCGGTAAGTCTAACTTCAGTACCGGGCAAATCAGTCGAAACAACAGTAAAGAATAAAATTGTGAGGCACGTGGAAAAACATAATTTGTTGGGCAAAAGTCAACATGGTTTCTGTAAAGGGAAATCCTGTCTTACTAATCTATTAGAGTTCTTTGAAGGGGTTAACAAACATGCAGACAAGAGGGATCCAGTAGATATAGTATACTTAGATTTTCAGAAAGCCTTTGACAAGGTCCCTCACCAAAGGCTCTTGTGTAAATTACATGGCCATGGGATAAGAGGGAAGGTCCTTTCATGGACTGAGAACTGGTTAAAAGACAGGAAACAAAGGGTCGGAATAAATGGTAAATTTTCAGAATGGAGAGGGGTAACTAGTGGTGTCCCCCAAGGGTCAGTCTTGGGACCAATCCTGTTCAACTTATTCATAAATGATCTGGAGAAAGGGGTAAGCAGTGAGGTGGTAAAGTTTGCGGATGATACCAAACTGTTTAGGATAGTCAAGACAGAAGCAGACTGTGAGGGACTCCAAAAAGATCTCACCAAACTGAGTGATTGGGCAACAAAATGGCAAATGAAATTTAATGTGGATAAGTGTAAAGTAATGCACATTGGGAAAAATAACCCCGACTATACGTATGGTATGATGGGGGCTAATTTGGCTATGACAAATCAGGAAAGAGATCTTGGAGTTATCGTGGACAGTTCTCTGAAAACTTCCACACAGTGTGCAGCGGCGGTCAAAAAGGCAAATAGGATGCTAGAAATTATGAAGAAAGGGATAGAAAATAAGACCCAGAATATCTTACTGCCCCTGTATAAAACTATGGTACGCCCACATCTTGAATACTGTGTACAGATGTGGTCTCCTCACCTCAAAAAAGATATTTTGGCCTTGGAAAGGGTTCAGAAAAGGGCAACTAAAATGATTAGGGGTTTGGAACGGGTCCCATATGAAGAGAGGTTAAAACGACTGGGACTTTTCAGCTTAGAAAAGAGGAGACTGAGGGGGGATATGATAGAGGTATATAAAATCATGAGTGGTGTGGAGAGGACGAATAAAGAAAAGTTATTTATTAGTTCCCATAACACTGGTCTACAATTTTTTAGAAGTCGTCTGCTTCAGAGATAAAATGTGCTATTTATTATGTATTTTGATGTGCTGAATTCAAATATGACAATTAAAACAACTGATTGGCTACTGTTTCCAAGATATTTAAGTTTTTACATTTTACGTCTATGTATATTGTGTAGATAGTAGAGTTTTAATCATAAATTGTAAACCTAGGTCTTTTCATGTGTTTATGGTTGCTTTACATGATAATATTTCACCTGTCCTGTTTATGTAACACTTTAAAAATCAGCAAAAGGGTTATATAAATACAATTTATTATGAAACAAAAGGCAAAAAACTATTATGTAAATAGTTTAGTCATCCAGTTCACCTTGTGTTATGAGGTGTGGTTCAGAGGAGGAGGATGGGAGAAAATGTGGGTCCTGTGACATTGATGGTTCAGAACCAGAAGTTTCATCCTCTTCCTCTTCCTCGTCTGACTCAAGTGAGAATGATTCTGGTGCATCAGGAACTGGCAGTCCTTCTCCGTGGGGTACTGGGCGTATAGCTGATGGAATGGTTGGATAATGCACAGTCCACTTTCTTCTTTGACACACCTTTCCCAACTGGAGGCACCATGCAGAAGTAACAATTGCTGGTATGATCTGTTGGCTCTCCCCAAATCATTGGCACTGCAAAAGGCATAGATTTCCTTTTCCTGTTCAACCACTGGCGAAGATTTGTTGCACAAGTGTTGCAGCATATGTGTGGGGCCCACCTCTTGTCCTGATCTCCAATTTTGCAGCCAAAATAAAGGCGATAGGCTTTCTTAACCATAGTGGTTATACTGCGCTTTTGTGATGCAAAAGTCACGTCACCACAAACATAGCAGAAGTTATCTGCACTGTTCACACAAGTATGAGGCACCTCTGCTCACTTTGGCTAAACAGAAATGTGTCCCTTTGCAAAATCAAACACTGACAAATAAGAGAGCACAACACTGTATGATTTCTAGAGCTGATATAGGGCAATTTGTTCAGCAGAGTGATGTAAGCTTCGTTATGATTGCATCATCCATGACTTCTAGGAATAACATGATGCAATTCATATCACGTATGATGCAATACCAGCTTCAGATTGCATCATTCATTGTTTTGCCTAAAAAGCAAGTACTGTCCAAACCCAGTCATAGATTTATTCATAGATCCAGTCAAAGATGTATTTTAGTCATTTCTGGTTTAAATTGAGATCCCTTCCCTTTATAACTCACTTATCCTCCGCCATTCCCAAGTCAAGGGTCGTATATACTGACCCAATAGCATATCTTGAAAACTAGAGCCAATCAACAATTTTAAGCATCATTTTCGTTCTCAGTGACCCAGAATTAGTAAAGTTTGACTACATTTATTTCAGAAGCATTTTGGCTGTAGAGCAGTGTAATAGAAGAACTAGAGGACACCAGATGAAGTTAATGGGTAGCAGGTTTAAAACTAATAAAGGAAAGTTCTTCTTCACACAGCGTGTAGTCAGCCTGTGGAACTCCTTGCCAGAGGAGGCTGTGAAGGCTAGGACTATAACGGAGTTTAAAGAGAAGCTAGATAATTTCATGGAGGTTAGGTCCATAAAAGGCTATTAGCCAGGGGATAGAAATGGTGTCCCTGGCCTCTGTTTGTCAGAGGCTGGAGAGGGATGGCAGGAGACAAATTGCTTGATCATTGTCTTCGGTCCACCCTCTCTGGGGCACCTGGTGCTGGCCACTGTCGGCAGACAGGCTACTGGGCTAGATGGACCTTTGGTCTGATCCAGTACGGCCGTTCTTATGTAAGATAACTCTGGTACTTCAAAGGGTCACTGAAAGTTTAACACAATAATTCTTTCCCACGGTTTCATTCTTTTTGGTCACATGATTTGGGCCTGTTGTGCATGCGAATATCCCAACTCAGTTGAAAACCATAGTTTACCCAGGTCCGGTGTGGGTCTGTATTCCTGCAGCAGCCTCAACAAATCAAAACCATGACTCAGGTCCTTGAGAGAGAGAGAGAGAGGGCACAGGCCCTTTAAGGATGAAACCCAGCCCTGGGAGAAGGCTGAGAATGAAGCCCGTGTTGAGGCAGACACTGCTTTAGGGCCCAGGGTGTGAGTGAGGGGAATGAGGGAGAGGGGTGAAGAGGTGGGGGAAGAGGCAAGGGGAAAGGAATGGGGAGTGAGGGGATTGAGGGAGGGGGATGAGGAGGCGGGGAGAGAGGGAGAGGGAGGGAATTGGGAGTGAGGGGAATGAGGGAGGGGGTGAGGTGGTGGGGGAGGAGGCAGGGTGAAGGAATGGGGAGTGATGAATGCCACCATGATATGGGGTGCCTTTGTGTCCGGGGCACCCCCTTACTCCACATACAGAACAGCCCCAAATGGCAGGGCTAGCTCAGCCTCTCGGGCTTAGTTCCCAAATACGGTTACTTTCTCTTAAGGTCAATACGGCCTCTCGGACCTAGTCACAAATCTCTTGCACCTATATTAGGGTCAATACGAAAGTCCATTGCACCCCTATAGGGTCAATACGGCCTCTGCAGTCTGGTCCCCAAACACAGCTTCCCTCCCTTGAAGGCCTGGTTCCCAGGTGGGCCTCCCGAGGAGCCTGGGAGCTGGGTTGCTGTGGGGTGCGGGCAGAAGGGGGACCCAGGCCCTCCCACTCCACCGGGGCCCGGCCCAGGGCCCTATTGGCAGCGATAGCGCACGCTGCCTGCCCAGTGGGGATTCCACCCGAAATGGGCTGAGCTCCCAGAGGTCAATCCCCAGTCCTGGGCTACTTCCTACCACTGCCGGGGCCCTGCGCTGTCCTCCGCATGCTGCTCTGGTGGCCAGTCCCAGTCCAGTGACCTCCCTGACCGGTGTTATCTTTGTGGCTGCAGTGGAGGCTGCAGGGGCTGTTCAGGAACTCTCACCTGAGCTCCTTCCCCTCCGGTGGTCAGCCCCAACTGCCCTGAGTAGCCCTCTTTTATCCCCAAGCAGTGGGAGCATGCCCAGCAGGCTACAGGGGGTGTGGCCTCCCTTGTCCTCGGAGTGGATTTAACCCCTTCTGATCCGGTGTGGGGGAGGCTGACCCCGTCACACCCCAACATTTAAAAAGGGCTCTAGAGTGGATCCTGGCAATTACAGACCAGGGAGTCTAACTTCAGTACTGGGGAAATTAGTTGAAACTATAGTCAAGAATAAAATTGTCAGACACAGAGATGAAAATAATTTGTTGGGGGAAAGTCAACATGGTTTCTGCAAAGGGAAATCCTGCCTTGCTAATCTGATGGATTTCTTTGAGGGGGTCAACAAACATGTGGACAAGGGGGATCCAGTGGATATAGTGCACTTAGATTTCCAGAAAACTTTTGACAAGGTCCCTCACCAAAGGCTCTTGAGTAAAGTAAATTGTCATGGGCTAAGAGGGAGGGTCTTCTCATGGATTGCTAACTGGTTAAAAGACAGGAAACAAAGGGTAGGAATAAATGGTCGGTTTTCAGAGTGGAGAGAGGTAACTAGTGGGGTCCCCAAGGGTCTGTCCTGGGACTGATCCTATTCAACTTATTTATAAATGACCTACAGAAAGGGGTAAACAGTGAGGTGGCAAAATTTGCAGACGATACCAAACTGCTCAAGATAGAATCATAGAATACTAGAACTGGAAGGGACCTTGAGAGTTCATCGAGTCCAGTCCCCTGCCCTCATGACAGGACCCGGTACCATATAAACCATCCCTGATAGATGTCTATCCAATCTGCTCTTAAATAAATTTCTCCAGTGATGGAGATTCCACAACCTCCCCAGGCAACTTATTCCAGTGTTTAACCACCCTGACAGGTAGGAAGTTTTTCCTAATGTCCAACCTAGACCTCCCTTGCTGCAGTTTCACTGTACACATGCAAAAACCTGGTCTCAGTTTATTCATGCCTTTGTCTCAGCAGGATCTGGTCCAAGAGGTAACTGTTACTGGACCGCTTGGAAATAGTGACCACAATATAATAACTTTTAATATTCCTGTGCTGGGAAGAACACCGCAGCGGTCAAACACTCTGGCATTTAATTTCAAAAAGGGGAATTACACTAAAATGAGGAAGCTAGTTAAACAGAAACTAAAAGGGAGAGTAATTAAACTAAAATCCCTGGAAGCTGCATGGGAACTGTTTAAAGACACCATACTAGAGGCCCAACTTAAATGTATACCCCAAATAAAAAAACACAGTAAGAGACCTAACAAAGAACCACCATGGCTAAACAGCCATGTTAAAAAGGCAGTGAGAGAGAAAAGGGCAGCTTTTAAAAAGTGGAAGTCAAATCCTAGTGAGGAAAATAGAAAGGAACATAAACACTCCCAAATTAAGTGTCATAATGTAGTAAGAAAAGCCAAAAAAGAGTTTGAGGAACAGCTAGCTAAAAATTCAAAAAATGATAGTAAAATGTTTTTTAAATACATTAGAAGCAGGAAGCCCGCTAAAAAAGCAGTGGGGCCCTTGGATGATAAAGATATAAAAGGAGCGATCAAGGAAGACAGTGCCATTGCGGAGCGATTAAATGATTTCTTTGCTTCAGTCTTCACGGCTGAGGATGTTACAGAGGTTCCTAAATCTGAGCCAGCCTTTTTAGGTGACAAATCTGAGGAACTCACTCAGATTGAAGTGACATTAGAGGAGGTTATGGAATTAATTGATAAGCTGAATAGTAACAAGTCTCCGGGACCAGACGGCATTCACCCAAGGGTTCTGAAAGAACTCAAATGTGAAATTGCGGAGTTATTAACAGTGGTTTGTAACCTATCCTTTAAATCCACTTTGGTACCAAATGACTGGAAGATGGCCAATATAACACCAATATTTAAAAAAGGCTCTAGAGGAGATCCTGGCAATTATAGACCGATAAGTTTAACATCAGTACCCGGCAAATTAGTAGAAACACTAGTAAAGAGTAAAATTGCAAGGCACATAGAAGAGCACGAATTGTTGGGCAAAAGTCAGCATGGTTTCTGCAGAGGGAAGTCGTGTCTAACTAATCTGTTAGAATTCTTTGAAGGGGTTAATAAACATGCGGACAAGGGGCACCCAGTGGATATAATATACCTAGATTTCCAGAAAGCCTTTGACATGGTCCCACACCAAAGGCTTTTACGTAAATTAGGTGGTCATGGGATAGGAGGAAAGGTCCTTTCATGGATCAAGAATTGGTTAAAAGACAGAAAACAAAGGGTGGGAATAAATGGTAAATTTTCACAATGGAGGAGGGTAACTAGTGGTGTTCCCCAGGGGTCAGTACTGGGACCAATCCTGTTCAACTTGTTCATCAATGATCTAGAAAATGAGGTAAGCAGTGAGGTGGCCAAGTTTGCAGATGACACAAAGTTGTTCAGGACAGTCAAAAGCAAAAGGGATTGTGAAGAACTACAAAAAGATCTCAGCAAACTGAGTGATTGGGCAGCAAAATGGCAAATGAAATTTAATGTGGGTAAGTGTAAGGTAATGCATGTTGGAAAAAATAACCCAAATTACACGTACTACATGATGGGGTCAAATTTAGCTACGACAGATCAGGAAAGGGATCTTGGAGTTATAGTGGATAGTTCTATGAAGACATCCACGCAGTGTGCAGCGGCAGTTAGTAAGGCAAATAGGATGTTAGGAATTATTAAAAAAGGGATAGATAATAAGACAAAAGATATCATACTTCCCCTATATAAAACTATGGTACGCCCACATCTCGAGTACTGCGTGCAGATGTGGTCTCCTCACCTCAAAAAAGATATATTGGCATTAGAAAAGGTTCAGAAAAGGGCAACTAGGATGATTAGGGGCTTGGAAAGGGTCCCATATGGGGAGAGGCTAGAGAGACTGGGACTTTTCAGTTTGGAAAAAAGGCGATTGAGGGGCGATATGATAGAGGTATATAAAATCATGAATGGTGTGGAGAAAGTGATTATAGAAAAATTATTTACCTTTTCCCATAATACAAGAACTAGGGGACACCAAATGAAATTGATGGGTAGTAGGTTCAAAACTAATAAAAGGAAATTTTTCTTCACACAGCGCACAGTCAACCTGTGGAACTCCTTGCCCGAGGAGGCTGTGAAGGCCAGGACTCTATCAGGGTTTAAAAAAGAGCTTGATAAATTTTTGCAGGTTAGGTCCATAAATGGCTATTAGCCAGGGATAAAGTATGGTGCCCTAGCCTTCATAACAAGGGCAGGAGATGGATGGCAGGAGATAAATCGCTTGATCGTTGTCTTCTGTTCTCCTTCTCTGGGGCACCTGGCATTGGCCACCGTCGGCAGATGGGATGCTGGGCTCGATGGACCTTTGGTCTGACCCAGTATGGCCATTCTTATGTTCTTATGTAGACTACAATCACGTAATCATAGACTCATAGAGCATTAGAACTGGAAGGGACCTCGAGAGGTCATTGAATCCAGTCCCCTGCCCTCATGGCAGGATCAAGAACCATCTAGATGATCCCCGACAGGTGTCTGTGCAACTGCTTTTAAATATCTCCAACGATGGAGACTCCACAACCTCTCTAGGCAATTTATTCTAGTGTTTCACCATCCGGACAGGTAGGAGGTTTTTCCTTGTGTCCAACCTAAACCTCCCTTGCTGCGGTTTAAGCCCATTGCTTCTTGTTCTGTCCTCCGAGGCCAACGAGAACAATTTTTCTCCCTCCTCCTTTTGACACCCTTTTAAATACTGTAAAATCGTGAATATAATGCGCACCTATGTATAATGCACACCCTAACTTTTCAATGTCAAAATCATGGAAAAAACTGAACACCTTTATATAATGCGCACCCTGAATTTGCTGAATTTCCTGCCCTTTTGTATTGCTGGTCGATTGCACGTGAGCGCACGAGTATACAATGCGTGGCGTTTCGATGCTCTCTTTGTGATACCATGAGTTCATCTTACACTACAGCTGAAAAACTTAAGGTAGTTAGGTATGCTGAGGTTCATGGCAACAGAGCTGCCAGCTGTCAATTTGATGGCATAGCACAGTCTAACATTCGGCTTTGGAGATGGCAGAAAGAGCGCTTGCAAGCGTTGCCTCGGACAAAGATGGCGGAGCGAGGTAAAAGCGCTGCATATCCTGAGCTGAAGATCAATTAACATATTTGCATGTTTGAGCTGAGGTGTTGATTTCCTTACTTTTACTTACTTTTTTAAAAGTGTATATGATTGCTTGTTTATGTTAATAAAATTCAACTGAACCTCCAGTGTCCAGCAATTAATTAACTGACGCATAACTGCCAAATGAAAACTTAAAAAAAATAACTCCTATAGATAATGTGCACCCCAACTTTGATGCTAAAAAATTGGAAAAAAAGTGCGCATTATACTTGCGATTTTGCAGTACTTGAAAACCTCTGTCATGTTCCCTCTCAGTCTTCCAAACTAAACAAGCCCAATTCTTTCAGTCTTCCTTCATAGCTCATGTTCTCTAGATCTTTCATCATTCTTGTTGCTCTTCTCTGGACCTTCTCCAATTTCTCCACATCTTTCCTGAAATGTGGTGCCCAGAACTGGACACAACATCCAGTTGAGGCCTGATCAGCCCAGAGTAGAGCGGAAGAATGACTCCTCGTGTCTTGCTCACAACACTCCTGTTAATGCCTCCCAGAATCATGTTTGCTTTTCTTGCAACAGCATCACACTGTTGACTCATATTTAGCTTGTGGCCCACTCTGACCCCTAGATCCCTTTCTGCAGGACTTCTTCCTAGACAGTCGCTGCCCATTCTGTATGTGTGAAACTGATTGTTCCTTCCTAAATGGAGCACTTTGCATTTGTCTTTATTAAACTTCATCCTATTGACCTCAGACCATTTCTCCAGTTTGTCCAGATCAGTCTGAATTTTGACCCTCTCCTCCAAAGTACTTGCAACCCCTCCCAGCTTGGGATTATTTACAAACTTAATAAGTGTCCTCTCTTTGCCAGTGTCTAAATCGATGGTGAAGATATTGAACAGAACTGGCTCCAAAACAGACCCCTGCAGAACCCAAGTTGTTCTGCCCTTCCAGTAGGATTGTGAACCGTTAATAACTACTCTCTGGGAATGGTTATCCAGCCAGTTATGCCCACACCTTATAGTAGCCCCATCTAAGTTGTATTTGCCTAATTTATTGACAAGAAGATCAAGTGAGACCATATCAGATGCCTTACTAAAGTCTAGATATACCATCCACCACTTCTCCCTTATCCACAAGACACATTATCATATCAAAGAAAGCTATCAGATTGGTTTAACATGATCTGGCTTTACCAATCCATGCTGGCTGTGACCTATCACCTTATTATCTTCCAGGTGTTTGCAGATAAATTCCTTAATTACTTGCTCCATTATCTTTCCTGGCACAGAAGTTAAACTGACTGGTCTGTAGTTTCCTGGGTTCTTCTTATTTCTCTTTGTATAATGGGCATTATATTTTCCCTTTTCCAGTCCTCTGGAATCTCCCCTGTCTTCCATGATTTTCCAAAGATGATAGCTAAAGGCTCAGATACCTCCTCTATCAGCTCCTTGAGTATTCTAGGATGCATTTCATCAGGCCCTGGTGGCTTGCAGACATCTAACTTTTCTAAGTATTTTCTAACTTATTCTTTTTTTATTTTAACTTCTAAATCTACCCTTTTCCCACTAGCATTCACTATGTTAGGCATTCCTTCATCAGACTTCTTGGTCTTCACCGAAACAAAGAAGTCCTTAAGTTCCCCTGCCATTTCCAAATTTCCAGTTACCGTTTCTCCCTCCTTACTGAGCAGTGGGCCTACCCTGTCCTTGGTCTTCCTCTTGCTTCTAATACATTTATAGAATGTCTTCTTGTTAACCTGTATGTCTGTAACTGGTTTGAGCTAAGTTAAGCCCAAAGCAGACTGTGTGGAGCTTCAAAAAGATCTCACAAAACTAAGTGAGTAAGTAACAAAATGGCAAGTGAAATTTAATTTTGATAAATGTAAAATAATGTGCATTGGAAAACATAATCCCAACTATATATACAATAATATGGAGACTAATTTGGCTACAACTACTCAAGAGAGAGATCTTGGAGTCATTGTGGATAATTCTCTGAAAACATCCACTCAGGTTACGGCTACACTGCGGGGATTTTTTTGGAAGAAGATATGCAAATCGTGCTCACTTCTTCCGATTTTTTTTGTGTAAATCGTAAATCGAAATTTACAGGGTCTTGTGAAAGAGCAGGATTGTTTGACATTCTACATGGGACCAAATATCGGAAAAACCTCTTCTGCAAAAAGAATCGGAGGAAGATATACAAATGTGAGTGCGATTTGCATATCTTCTTCCAAAAAAACCCTGGCAGTGTAGCTGTAACCTCAGTGTGCAGCGGCAGTCAAAAAAGCAACTAGAATGCTGGGAATCATTAAAAAAGGGATAGCGAATAAGACAGAGAATATCTTATTGCTTCCATATAAAACCATGGTGCGTCCACATGTTGAATACTGCATACAGATGTGGTCGCCTCATCTTAAAAGAAGATATATTGGTACTGGAATAGGTTCAGAAAAGGGCAACAAAAATGATTATGGATTTGGAACGGGTCCCATATGCAGAGAGATTAAAAATACGTGGACTTTTCAGTTTAGAAAAGAAAGAGGAGACTAGGGGGGGATATGGTAGAGGTCCATAAAATCATGACTGGTGTGGAGAAAGTGAATAAGGAAAAGCTATTTACTTGTTCCAATAATATAAGAACTGGGGGTCACCCAATGAAATGAATAGGCAGCAGGTTTAAAAGAAACAAAAGAAAGTTTTTCTTTATGCAGCGCATGGTTAACCTGTGGAACTCCTTGCCACGGGATATGGTGAAGGCTAGGACTTTAACAGGGTTCAAAAAAGAACTAGATAGATTCATGGAGGTTAGGTCCATCAATGTGTATTTGCTTGGATGTGCAGGGACGGTGTCCCTAGCCTTTGAGAAAGAGGAAGCAGCGTGGAGTAGCAACATCCCCTACCGATGGGGGGTCTGAGTTCCCAGACCCGGCGCGAGCTGGAACTAATCCAAGCTGCCTGCCTGGCTCCTAATAAACTTAAAATGCAGAGTCGCAGTGGGGGAGGTCCCAGACCCATCACAAGCCAGGACCGAGCCAGGCTGCTGGCCAGCCTGCAAAAAAAATGTACTGACAAGTGTGTGTGGGGAAATGTGTGTAGTCTATAGCTTTAACCTATACCCTTTTTCAACTTTTACATCCATAGTGTGGAGGGAAGAAGGGGGGCAGAGGGGGGAGGGACGTGGTGGCAGGGAGGAGATTAGCTATTGGTAGAATTGGTCTCAGCGCTTTCCAGTGGTTGGGAGATGACATTTGCCTGCTGAGAACTGGGCTGGGGAATTGGTTCCTTCACCCCTGAGGATATCGGGCCTGTCAGTGAGGTACACAAAGCCGGTGCCATCATGCTGCCTCAGTTGGACATTTTGCCTTCTTGGCTGTGAGCTGAACAGGAGCTGTTGTTAAAGCAGCAGCCAGCCTGTATCTTACTGGCCTGTCCCGTGGCAATTCTTGTTCATTGTCTGAGGTGCTTACTGCTGTTGAAACAATCAACATAGGCCCCTCACTTGTCTGTGTGAAGAAGTGAAAATGAGGTGGCAAATTTTGCAGTCAGATTCTAGCCACTTTCTTCCTCTCAGGAGACAAATGCAAGCTGAGGGTGAGGCCTGACACCATGTTTGATGGTGTGAAGAAAGGACAGAGATTTCTTAATTAGTGGTAACTGGTGCTTGTCATTCTGTGTACCTCAGGATCAATGAGAGGTGTTTGGGGGCATTTCCAAGCTGCCTGCATGTCAGTTATGAGGGTACCTGATAAGCCTGTGACTGAAATTCCTATTCCCAAATTTAGTGTTGTTATTCTGCATGTCTAGTACACTTTATAGATGAACAAAACATGTAGACGGACCATTTGTTGTTTTTTTCTGTAACAAACTAACTCAGCTACCCCCTGAAGCTTCTGTATGTTTCACTTCAGTGCATGAAGCTGCATGAAATGATCTGAGAGCGGCAAACATGTTCGTGAAGTGACACAAAAATGTTTTCCATTTTCAGACCCTTGTCTGCAGAGGAGAAGAACCACGCCCACCCCGGCCAGGGACCCACGGGACAGAAACACCCCGGGATGGAAGAGCTGGGGCAGAGACTTGTTGGAGTGGGACTGAGTACGGAGTACTGGCTGCCCAAACTACGAGACAGATTGGGGGTTACCTCTGCACAGGCTTTGGAACACCAAACGCATGAAGAATACCTCACGCTGGAAGGTGAAGTACAGTACAAGTGGGAAAAGCAGGCTCTCCGAAGCCTTCTTAACATAGCTGAGAAGAAGGCCACGATGCAGCAGCTGCAGGGGGAGCGCATGGAGGGGCTGAAGAAGAGGCAGGAGCAGGCGAAGTCGGCGCTGCAGGAGCTCAAGGCGATGCAGGAGCAAGGCAGAAGCCGCCAGGATGAGGTTGTAAGGAGGAAAGAGGAGGAGCTGCGGCGAGCGATGGACGTAGCCCCCGAGTACTGGGCACCGTCTGAGAAGCCACTGAGAGAGGTGGTGGAGAATGCACACAAGCAGTTAGACCTCCTGGAGCAGTCGGTGTCCCAGAGTGAGACTCTCCCTGACAGTGAAGTTGTGAGACGGGCATCGGGGGGGCTGGCCCTGCAGGGCATTTAGGTCCATAAAAGGCTATTAGCCAGGGGATAGAAATGGTGTCCCTGGCCTCTGTTTGTCAGAGGCTGGAGAGGGATGGCAGGAGACAAATTGCTTGATCATTGTCTTCGGTCCACCCTCTCTGGGGCACCTGGTGCTGGCCACTGTCGGCAGACAGGCTACTGGGCTAGATGGACCTTTGGTCTGATCCAGTACGGCCGTTCTTATGTAAGATAACTCTGGTACTTCAAAGGGTCACTGAAAGTTTAACACAATAATTCTTTCCCACGGTTTCATTCTTTTTGGTCACATGATTTGGGCCTGTTGTGCATGCGAATATCCCAACTCAGTTGAAAACCATAGTTTACCCAGGTCCGGTGTGGGTCTGTATTCCTGCAGCAGCCTCAACAAATCAAAACCATGACTCAGGTCCTTGAGAGAGAGAGAGAGAGGGCACAGGCCCTTTAAGGATGAAACCCAGCCCTGGGAGAAGGCTGAGAATGAAGCCCGTGTTGAGGCAGACACTGCTTTAGGGCCCAGGGTGTGAGTGAGGGGAATGAGGGAGAGGGGTGAAGAGGTGGGGGAAGAGGCAAGGGGAAAGGAATGGGGAGTGAGGGGATTGAGGGAGGGGGATGAGGAGGCGGGGAGAGAGGGAGAGGGAGGGAATTGGGAGTGAGGGGAATGAGGGAGGGGGTGAGGTGGTGGGGGAGGAGGCAGGGTGAAGGAATGGGGAGTGATGAATGCCACCATGATATGGGGTGCCTTTGTGTCCGGGGCACCCCCTTACTCCACATACAGAACAGCCCCAAATGGCAGGGCTAGCTCAGCCTCTCGGGCTTAGTTCCCAAATACGGTTACTTTCTCTTAAGGTCAATACGGCCTCTCGGACCTAGTCACAAATCTCTTGCACCTATATTAGGGTCAATACGAAAGTCCATTGCACCCCTATAGGGTCAATACGGCCTCTGCAGTCTGGTCCCCAAACACAGCTTCCCTCCCTTGAAGGCCTGGTTCCCAGGTGGGCCTCCCGAGGAGCCTGGGAGCTGGGTTGCTGTGGGGTGCGGGCAGAAGGGGGACCCAGGCCCTCCCACTCCACCGGGGCCCGGCCCAGGGCCCTATTGGCAGCGATAGCGCACGCTGCCTGCCCAGTGGGGATTCCACCCGAAATGGGCTGAGCTCCCAGAGGTCAATCCCCAGTCCTGGGCTACTTCCTACCACTGCCGGGGCCCTGCGCTGTCCTCCGCATGCTGCTCTGGTGGCCAGTCCCAGTCCAGTGACCTCCCTGACCGGTGTTATCTTTGTGGCTGCAGTGGAGGCTGCAGGGGCTGTTCAGGAACTCTCACCTGAGCTCCTTCCCCTCCGGTGGTCAGCCCCAACTGCCCTGAGTAGCCCTCTTTTATCCCCAAGCAGTGGGAGCATGCCCAGCAGGCTACAGGGGGTGTGGCCTCCCTTGTCCTCGGAGTGGATTTAACCCCTTCTGATCCGGTGTGGGGGAGGCTGACCCCGTCACACCCCAACATTTAAAAAGGGCTCTAGAGTGGATCCTGGCAATTACAGACCAGGGAGTCTAACTTCAGTACTGGGGAAATTAGTTGAAACTATAGTCAAGAATAAAATTGTCAGACACAGAGATGAAAATAATTTGTTGGGGGAAAGTCAACATGGTTTCTGCAAAGGGAAATCCTGCCTTGCTAATCTGATGGATTTCTTTGAGGGGGTCAACAAACATGTGGACAAGGGGGATCCAGTGGATATAGTGCACTTAGATTTCCAGAAAACTTTTGACAAGGTCCCTCACCAAAGGCTCTTGAGTAAAGTAAATTGTCATGGGCTAAGAGGGAGGGTCTTCTCATGGATTGCTAACTGGTTAAAAGACAGGAAACAAAGGGTAGGAATAAATGGTCGGTTTTCAGAGTGGAGAGAGGTAACTAGTGGGGTCCCCAAGGGTCTGTCCTGGGACTGATCCTATTCAACTTATTTATAAATGACCTACAGAAAGGGGTAAACAGTGAGGTGGCAAAATTTGCAGACGATACCAAACTGCTCAAGATAGAATCATAGAATACTAGAACTGGAAGGGACCTTGAGAGTTCATCGAGTCCAGTCCCCTGCCCTCATGACAGGACCCGGTACCATATAAACCATCCCTGATAGATGTCTATCCAATCTGCTCTTAAATAAATTTCTCCAGTGATGGAGATTCCACAACCTCCCCAGGCAACTTATTCCAGTGTTTAACCACCCTGACAGGTAGGAAGTTTTTCCTAATGTCCAACCTAGACCTCCCTTGCTGCAGTTTCACTGTACACATGCAAAAACCTGGTCTCAGTTTATTCATGCCTTTGTCTCAGCAGGATCTGGTCCAAGAGGTAACTGTTACTGGACCGCTTGGAAATAGTGACCACAATATAATAACTTTTAATATTCCTGTGCTGGGAAGAACACCGCAGCGGTCAAACACTCTGGCATTTAATTTCAAAAAGGGGAATTACACTAAAATGAGGAAGCTAGTTAAACAGAAACTAAAAGGGAGAGTAATTAAACTAAAATCCCTGGAAGCTGCATGGGAACTGTTTAAAGACACCATACTAGAGGCCCAACTTAAATGTATACCCCAAATAAAAAAACACAGTAAGAGACCTAACAAAGAACCACCATGGCTAAACAGCCATGTTAAAAAGGCAGTGAGAGAGAAAAGGGCAGCTTTTAAAAAGTGGAAGTCAAATCCTAGTGAGGAAAATAGAAAGGAACATAAACACTCCCAAATTAAGTGTCATAATGTAGTAAGAAAAGCCAAAAAAGAGTTTGAGGAACAGCTAGCTAAAAATTCAAAAAATGATAGTAAAATGTTTTTTAAATACATTAGAAGCAGGAAGCCCGCTAAAAAAGCAGTGGGGCCCTTGGATGATAAAGATATAAAAGGAGCGATCAAGGAAGACAGTGCCATTGCGGAGCGATTAAATGATTTCTTTGCTTCAGTCTTCACGGCTGAGGATGTTACAGAGGTTCCTAAATCTGAGCCAGCCTTTTTAGGTGACAAATCTGAGGAACTCACTCAGATTGAAGTGACATTAGAGGAGGTTATGGAATTAATTGATAAGCTGAATAGTAACAAGTCTCCGGGACCAGACGGCATTCACCCAAGGGTTCTGAAAGAACTCAAATGTGAAATTGCGGAGTTATTAACAGTGGTTTGTAACCTATCCTTTAAATCCACTTTGGTACCAAATGACTGGAAGATGGCCAATATAACACCAATATTTAAAAAAGGCTCTAGAGGAGATCCTGGCAATTATAGACCGATAAGTTTAACATCAGTACCCGGCAAATTAGTAGAAACACTAGTAAAGAGTAAAATTGCAAGGCACATAGAAGAGCACGAATTGTTGGGCAAAAGTCAGCATGGTTTCTGCAGAGGGAAGTCGTGTCTAACTAATCTGTTAGAATTCTTTGAAGGGGTTAATAAACATGCGGACAAGGGGCACCCAGTGGATATAATATACCTAGATTTCCAGAAAGCCTTTGACATGGTCCCACACCAAAGGCTTTTACGTAAATTAGGTGGTCATGGGATAGGAGGAAAGGTCCTTTCATGGATCAAGAATTGGTTAAAAGACAGAAAACAAAGGGTGGGAATAAATGGTAAATTTTCACAATGGAGGAGGGTAACTAGTGGTGTTCCCCAGGGGTCAGTACTGGGACCAATCCTGTTCAACTTGTTCATCAATGATCTAGAAAATGAGGTAAGCAGTGAGGTGGCCAAGTTTGCAGATGACACAAAGTTGTTCAGGACAGTCAAAAGCAAAAGGGATTGTGAAGAACTACAAAAAGATCTCAGCAAACTGAGTGATTGGGCAGCAAAATGGCAAATGAAATTTAATGTGGGTAAGTGTAAGGTAATGCATGTTGGAAAAAATAACCCAAATTACACGTACTACATGATGGGGTCAAATTTAGCTACGACAGATCAGGAAAGGGATCTTGGAGTTATAGTGGATAGTTCTATGAAGACATCCACGCAGTGTGCAGCGGCAGTTAGTAAGGCAAATAGGATGTTAGGAATTATTAAAAAAGGGATAGATAATAAGACAAAAGATATCATACTTCCCCTATATAAAACTATGGTACGCCCACATCTCGAGTACTGCGTGCAGATGTGGTCTCCTCACCTCAAAAAAGATATATTGGCATTAGAAAAGGTTCAGAAAAGGGCAACTAGGATGATTAGGGGCTTGGAAAGGGTCCCATATGGGGAGAGGCTAGAGAGACTGGGACTTTTCAGTTTGGAAAAAAGGCGATTGAGGGGCGATATGATAGAGGTATATAAAATCATGAATGGTGTGGAGAAAGTGATTATAGAAAAATTATTTACCTTTTCCCATAATACAAGAACTAGGGGACACCAAATGAAATTGATGGGTAGTAGGTTCAAAACTAATAAAAGGAAATTTTTCTTCACACAGCGCACAGTCAACCTGTGGAACTCCTTGCCCGAGGAGGCTGTGAAGGCCAGGACTCTATCAGGGTTTAAAAAAGAGCTTGATAAATTTTTGCAGGTTAGGTCCATAAATGGCTATTAGCCAGGGATAAAGTATGGTGCCCTAGCCTTCATAACAAGGGCAGGAGATGGATGGCAGGAGATAAATCGCTTGATCGTTGTCTTCTGTTCTCCTTCTCTGGGGCACCTGGCATTGGCCACCGTCGGCAGATGGGATGCTGGGCTCGATGGACCTTTGGTCTGACCCAGTATGGCCATTCTTATGTTCTTATGTAGACTACAATCACGTAATCATAGACTCATAGAGCATTAGAACTGGAAGGGACCTCGAGAGGTCATTGAATCCAGTCCCCTGCCCTCATGGCAGGATCAAGAACCATCTAGATGATCCCCGACAGGTGTCTGTGCAACTGCTTTTAAATATCTCCAACGATGGAGACTCCACAACCTCTCTAGGCAATTTATTCTAGTGTTTCACCATCCGGACAGGTAGGAGGTTTTTCCTTGTGTCCAACCTAAACCTCCCTTGCTGCGGTTTAAGCCCATTGCTTCTTGTTCTGTCCTCCGAGGCCAACGAGAACAATTTTTCTCCCTCCTCCTTTTGACACCCTTTTAAATACTGTAAAATCGTGAATATAATGCGCACCTATGTATAATGCACACCCTAACTTTTCAATGTCAAAATCATGGAAAAAACTGAACACCTTTATATAATGCGCACCCTGAATTTGCTGAATTTCCTGCCCTTTTGTATTGCTGGTCGATTGCACGTGAGCGCACGAGTATACAATGCGTGGCGTTTCGATGCTCTCTTTGTGATACCATGAGTTCATCTTACACTACAGCTGAAAAACTTAAGGTAGTTAGGTATGCTGAGGTTCATGGCAACAGAGCTGCCAGCTGTCAATTTGATGGCATAGCACAGTCTAACATTCGGCTTTGGAGATGGCAGAAAGAGCGCTTGCAAGCGTTGCCTCGGACAAAGATGGCGGAGCGAGGTAAAAGCGCTGCATATCCTGAGCTGAAGATCAATTAACATATTTGCATGTTTGAGCTGAGGTGTTGATTTCCTTACTTTTACTTACTTTTTTAAAAGTGTATATGATTGCTTGTTTATGTTAATAAAATTCAACTGAACCTCCAGTGTCCAGCAATTAATTAACTGACGCATAACTGCCAAATGAAAACTTAAAAAAAATAACTCCTATAGATAATGTGCACCCCAACTTTGATGCTAAAAAATTGGAAAAAAAGTGCGCATTATACTTGCGATTTTGCAGTACTTGAAAACCTCTGTCATGTTCCCTCTCAGTCTTCCAAACTAAACAAGCCCAATTCTTTCAGTCTTCCTTCATAGCTCATGTTCTCTAGATCTTTCATCATTCTTGTTGCTCTTCTCTGGACCTTCTCCAATTTCTCCACATCTTTCCTGAAATGTGGTGCCCAGAACTGGACACAACATCCAGTTGAGGCCTGATCAGCCCAGAGTAGAGCGGAAGAATGACTCCTCGTGTCTTGCTCACAACACTCCTGTTAATGCCTCCCAGAATCATGTTTGCTTTTCTTGCAACAGCATCACACTGTTGACTCATATTTAGCTTGTGGCCCACTCTGACCCCTAGATCCCTTTCTGCAGGACTTCTTCCTAGACAGTCGCTGCCCATTCTGTATGTGTGAAACTGATTGTTCCTTCCTAAATGGAGCACTTTGCATTTGTCTTTATTAAACTTCATCCTATTGACCTCAGACCATTTCTCCAGTTTGTCCAGATCAGTCTGAATTTTGACCCTCTCCTCCAAAGTACTTGCAACCCCTCCCAGCTTGGGATTATTTACAAACTTAATAAGTGTCCTCTCTTTGCCAGTGTCTAAATCGATGGTGAAGATATTGAACAGAACTGGCTCCAAAACAGACCCCTGCAGAACCCAAGTTGTTCTGCCCTTCCAGTAGGATTGTGAACCGTTAATAACTACTCTCTGGGAATGGTTATCCAGCCAGTTATGCCCACACCTTATAGTAGCCCCATCTAAGTTGTATTTGCCTAATTTATTGACAAGAAGATCAAGTGAGACCATATCAGATGCCTTACTAAAGTCTAGATATACCATCCACCACTTCTCCCTTATCCACAAGACACATTATCATATCAAAGAAAGCTATCAGATTGGTTTAACATGATCTGGCTTTACCAATCCATGCTGGCTGTGACCTATCACCTTATTATCTTCCAGGTGTTTGCAGATAAATTCCTTAATTACTTGCTCCATTATCTTTCCTGGCACAGAAGTTAAACTGACTGGTCTGTAGTTTCCTGGGTTCTTCTTATTTCTCTTTGTATAATGGGCATTATATTTTCCCTTTTCCAGTCCTCTGGAATCTCCCCTGTCTTCCATGATTTTCCAAAGATGATAGCTAAAGGCTCAGATACCTCCTCTATCAGCTCCTTGAGTATTCTAGGATGCATTTCATCAGGCCCTGGTGGCTTGCAGACATCTAACTTTTCTAAGTATTTTCTAACTTATTCTTTTTTTATTTTAACTTCTAAATCTACCCTTTTCCCACTAGCATTCACTATGTTAGGCATTCCTTCATCAGACTTCTTGGTCTTCACCGAAACAAAGAAGTCCTTAAGTTCCCCTGCCATTTCCAAATTTCCAGTTACCGTTTCTCCCTCCTTACTGAGCAGTGGGCCTACCCTGTCCTTGGTCTTCCTCTTGCTTCTAATACATTTATAGAATGTCTTCTTGTTAACCTGTATGTCTGTAACTGGTTTGAGCTAAGTTAAGCCCAAAGCAGACTGTGTGGAGCTTCAAAAAGATCTCACAAAACTAAGTGAGTAAGTAACAAAATGGCAAGTGAAATTTAATTTTGATAAATGTAAAATAATGTGCATTGGAAAACATAATCCCAACTATATATACAATAATATGGAGACTAATTTGGCTACAACTACTCAAGAGAGAGATCTTGGAGTCATTGTGGATAATTCTCTGAAAACATCCACTCAGGTTACGGCTACACTGCGGGGATTTTTTTGGAAGAAGATATGCAAATCGTGCTCACTTCTTCCGATTTTTTTTGTGTAAATCGTAAATCGAAATTTACAGGGTCTTGTGAAAGAGCAGGATTGTTTGACATTCTACATGGGACCAAATATCGGAAAAACCTCTTCTGCAAAAAGAATCGGAGGAAGATATACAAATGTGAGTGCGATTTGCATATCTTCTTCCAAAAAAACCCTGGCAGTGTAGCTGTAACCTCAGTGTGCAGCGGCAGTCAAAAAAGCAACTAGAATGCTGGGAATCATTAAAAAAGGGATAGCGAATAAGACAGAGAATATCTTATTGCTTCCATATAAAACCATGGTGCGTCCACATGTTGAATACTGCATACAGATGTGGTCGCCTCATCTTAAAAGAAGATATATTGGTACTGGAATAGGTTCAGAAAAGGGCAACAAAAATGATTATGGATTTGGAACGGGTCCCATATGCAGAGAGATTAAAAATACGTGGACTTTTCAGTTTAGAAAAGAAAGAGGAGACTAGGGGGGGATATGGTAGAGGTCCATAAAATCATGACTGGTGTGGAGAAAGTGAATAAGGAAAAGCTATTTACTTGTTCCAATAATATAAGAACTGGGGGTCACCCAATGAAATGAATAGGCAGCAGGTTTAAAAGAAACAAAAGAAAGTTTTTCTTTATGCAGCGCATGGTTAACCTGTGGAACTCCTTGCCACGGGATATGGTGAAGGCTAGGACTTTAACAGGGTTCAAAAAAGAACTAGATAGATTCATGGAGGTTAGGTCCATCAATGTGTATTTGCTTGGATGTGCAGGGACGGTGTCCCTAGCCTTTGAGAAAGAGGAAGCAGCGTGGAGTAGCAACATCCCCTACCGATGGGGGGTCTGAGTTCCCAGACCCGGCGCGAGCTGGAACTAATCCAAGCTGCCTGCCTGGCTCCTAATAAACTTAAAATGCAGAGTCGCAGTGGGGGAGGTCCCAGACCCATCACAAGCCAGGACCGAGCCAGGCTGCTGGCCAGCCTGCAAAAAAAATGTACTGACAAGTGTGTGTGGGGAAATGTGTGTAGTCTATAGCTTTAACCTATACCCTTTTTCAACTTTTACATCCATAGTGTGGAGGGAAGAAGGGGGGCAGAGGGGGGAGGGACGTGGTGGCAGGGAGGAGATTAGCTATTGGTAGAATTGGTCTCAGCGCTTTCCAGTGGTTGGGAGATGACATTTGCCTGCTGAGAACTGGGCTGGGGAATTGGTTCCTTCACCCCTGAGGATATCGGGCCTGTCAGTGAGGTACACAAAGCCGGTGCCATCATGCTGCCTCAGTTGGACATTTTGCCTTCTTGGCTGTGAGCTGAACAGGAGCTGTTGTTAAAGCAGCAGCCAGCCTGTATCTTACTGGCCTGTCCCGTGGCAATTCTTGTTCATTGTCTGAGGTGCTTACTGCTGTTGAAACAATCAACATAGGCCCCTCACTTGTCTGTGTGAAGAAGTGAAAATGAGGTGGCAAATTTTGCAGTCAGATTCTAGCCACTTTCTTCCTCTCAGGAGACAAATGCAAGCTGAGGGTGAGGCCTGACACCATGTTTGATGGTGTGAAGAAAGGACAGAGATTTCTTAATTAGTGGTAACTGGTGCTTGTCATTCTGTGTACCTCAGGATCAATGAGAGGTGTTTGGGGGCATTTCCAAGCTGCCTGCATGTCAGTTATGAGGGTACCTGATAAGCCTGTGACTGAAATTCCTATTCCCAAATTTAGTGTTGTTATTCTGCATGTCTAGTACACTTTATAGATGAACAAAACATGTAGACGGACCATTTGTTGTTTTTTTCTGTAACAAACTAACTCAGCTACCCCCTGAAGCTTCTGTATGTTTCACTTCAGTGCATGAAGCTGCATGAAATGATCTGAGAGCGGCAAACATGTTCGTGAAGTGACACAAAAATGTTTTCCATTTTCAGACCCTTGTCTGCAGAGGAGAAGAACCACGCCCACCCCGGCCAGGGACCCACGGGACAGAAACACCCCGGGATGGAAGAGCTGGGGCAGAGACTTGTTGGAGTGGGACTGAGTACGGAGTACTGGCTGCCCAAACTACGAGACAGATTGGGGGTTACCTCTGCACAGGCTTTGGAACACCAAACGCATGAAGAATACCTCACGCTGGAAGGTGAAGTACAGTACAAGTGGGAAAAGCAGGCTCTCCGAAGCCTTCTTAACATAGCTGAGAAGAAGGCCACGATGCAGCAGCTGCAGGGGGAGCGCATGGAGGGGCTGAAGAAGAGGCAGGAGCAGGCGAAGTCGGCGCTGCAGGAGCTCAAGGCGATGCAGGAGCAAGGCAGAAGCCGCCAGGATGAGGTTGTAAGGAGGAAAGAGGAGGAGCTGCGGCGAGCGATGGACGTAGCCCCCGAGTACTGGGCACCGTCTGAGAAGCCACTGAGAGAGGTGGTGGAGAATGCACACAAGCAGTTAGACCTCCTGGAGCAGTCGGTGTCCCAGAGTGAGACTCTCCCTGACAGTGAAGTTGTGAGACGGGCATCGGGGGGGCTGGCCCTGCAGGGCATTTACAAAACCAACCAGCTTGCTGAGATGGTGGAGAAGCGAGAGCAGCTCCTAGAGCTCCTAGAGCTCCCAGATGGGTTGGAGCTCTTTGGCCCACAGCAAGGGCCCTTGTTTGAGACGAAGGAGACGAAGGAGTTTTCATCGGCCGCAGCAGAGTCCACGTTCACATGGACCATGGAAACGCTGGGTTCCAGCCTGAGCCTCGCAGCCAAGGGTGGGCTTGGGGGGTTTAGTGCTGAAAATAGCACCGACTGCAGCAACTCTTCAGAGTCCGAAGGCACCCACAGGTCCCGCTCTGAGCGCACCTACCTCTGCACCACCAAGTACAGCTACATCCCCCTGGCCTCCTGCTACTTCCCCAAGGACCGGCTCCGACTGTCCAGCGCCGCGCTGCAGGAGTTAAAAGAGATCGAGCTGCTTTTGAGTCTCACCCCAGAGTCCGACAAGCTCCCCCTGCTGAAGAGCCGGGCCGGGAATTTTCTTCAAGCGATTCGGGTCTCACGTGAACCAGGGCCCCCTTCACTTGGGCGGGATATTCTGGTGGAAAGCGGCGTCGCAGGGATTCCGGGCAGAGCAGCTGGACGAGGTGAAGAAACAAGCATCTGACGCGCTGAGCTCTTACGTCGGGGGCAGCTACAGTGGCTTTGGCTGGGGCATCGCAGCCGGTGTCACTGCATCCAAGTCAGGGTCTGAAGCCTCATTTCAGGGCACAGACAGAAAACAGCAGCAAACAGAGATTCAGCTGTGTGTGACCAAGACGGGCGGCCCCCCTGGGGTGGATTCACTCACAGCATGGAAATCTGGGCTTGTGACCAGTAACAAGACCTGGAGTGTCATCGACCGAGGCTTTCAGCTAGTTCCCGTGTGGGAGATAATCCTGTCCAATCACAGACCAGACTTTGCAGATGTTCATCAAGTCAGCAGCAGGCTCAGGAATGCCTATGGCACCCTAACTAACCAAAGCGTCGATACGTTGTTTGGGGAGGGATTAGCCAGTGCAGTGGATGAGGCCAGAGCGTTCTTAGGGGAAGTGAAATCCTGGGAAGCCACGGGGGATGAAGAACAGCTGGTGACTCTGCTCAATCTCAAACAAAGCCTGACTACAAAAACCAAGAACTACGGTGTGTGGATTGACGTGTGCCTGTCGGATACGGCGCTCCAAGATTTCCTGGCAAATACAGTGTCACGGTGCAGTGATTTGCCATCACAAAATACTGAATACATCAGATCTCTGCTGCGCTGCCTTCTGGACCCTCATGTCTATTCAGTTAAGAAGTTCCCCAAATCTTCCTGCATTATGCAGTGGATCTTTCATGAAGATAAGACACAGCTAAAGAATGAGTCTATCTCCGAATTAGGCGGTCTCTTGCAAGTCCTACAGGAAATGAACAATCACATAGAGGAAGTTACCCATGGCCTTACATCCTCTGAAGCAACAGTGCAGGCAGCAAAGGTAAAGGCCACCTTAAATGTGAGTTGGGCTTTGTCTTCCCTACTACAGGCGCTCAGAGAGGAAACGCAGACGGACATCGAGCTGTTATTGCTCTGCATTGCAGCCAGCGCAGGGTACCATGTGGACAGTCACACTTTTCCCTATCTCCTCGGGTGCCCAGAAATTATCTTCCTGTTAAAAACAATGCAAAGGGCACATATGGAGTATCTCAGTCACAGGGAACAAAATGTTTCCGGAGCCCAGGCATTCCTGCTGTTGACAGGTCTGACGGTGACCCCTGAATTCAACAGTGTAACTCTGGAGGAGAAGAATAAACGTTTGACTTTTATGAAATGTCACATGGGAAACGTGCTGTCCAATGAAATATCAGGTGTTCTTACAAAGCACGGTGCATGGATTGACTGGCAAGTACTGGAAAGAGAGTTAAATTGCCTTTTAAATGGGAATTTTGAAGCTGAGAATGTTAGTTTGAAGAAACAGGAGATAATCAAAGAACTAGAAGACGTCTGTCAAAGAGAAAAGGAATCAAAAATAGAACCCAAAGTGCCATCTACTGGTGTTGAAACATGTGAAACTAATGAAAATCAGGAGTTCTTGAATTTAATGAAACGACTTGGACTTGAAAAGTACTACCCTAGGAAAATGGGGACAGCCACTTTCCATATCGTTACCGAGGCATCTTTGCAGGACAGCCAGCCCAGCACAGAGGATCAGCTGCCATTTGGTTTTTTGCAAAAGCTGTTAATGGTGGACTATCGGGTCCGGTACCTGGTTTGTAAGGATGAGGGTCAAACCAAATCAGCTATAACAAGGGGGGTGAATGCCACAGACAAAGAGAGTGAATCCTCAGACACCTTTGACAACTTTTACAATCCTTGCAGTGCAGGAAGCAATGCACCCGCAGGAACAAGTCAGACACACGTGCACCCAATGGATCTCCAGATGACAATTTTTCACTGTGCCGATGATTTCATGAGACAATATGTTGCAACAAAGCTCGCTTTCTGCCAGTTTGCTCTCCCACTGCTGGTGCCAGATCCTCACACCGCACAAATAGAATTCCCCCTGTGGGCCCTGAGCCAGGTTCAAAAGAGCTGGAAAGGTGCCAAAAACACAGGAGAGCAGACCAGCATTAAAAATTATAACACACTGATTTACCAAGCAGAGACGCCCCTGGTGTCCTTCACCCGGATTGGCCAGTCGCCTCATTCTTCCAAGTCCCAGATCCTGAACGCCCTGCTGAGCAAGCACAAGCATGACGTGTTTTTCCACCATCACTGCAGGGGCAGCAGCAGAGACTGCCTGCTGATGAAGGGGGTTGTGGAAATCGCCTGGTACTGCCCGGGGGGAAAGGACGATGACAGATTCGACAATTGCGTCGCATTCACCAACCTGCACGGGGACGCCAGAGACCACGAGCCACAGGCCAGATTCCTACAGGAGATCGCGTCGGTCAACGTGGTTCTCTTGTCAGATTCGGATCAGAGGGACACGAGGGGCAAGGCAATTCTCCGTGATCTCTGGCAATCCGCAAAGCCTTTGATCTGCCTTTTTGCTGAAAAGGACAATACTGGGTCTCAGAAATCAGGCCAGAACATCAGAATAGGCATCAAGAACAGAAACGAGGCAGAATTAATAGATGAAATCACAGCAACAATCAGAGACTTACTGGCAGGCTCCATCGCCACTCGTAGTCTGGATGCTTGTGTGACTGCGACTTGCCAGCAGGGCTTCCTCGTTGATGCAGACAAGGAAGAGTGCAAGGAAGCCAAGGCAAAGGCCCAGGAACTGATGGGTCTCTTGAAGGAGCATCCCTTAGCAAGCATGAAGCGAGAGCTCTTGCCTCTGCAAGGAGAATTATGGCACCAGTGGTGTACGAAGGACAAGGAACTTACCTGCTTGCGAGACAAAGGGAACAGAAGCATTGAACAGCACCGGAGCCAGACTGAATCAGAGAAAGCGCAATACGACGTGATCGGTTGAGTAAGGCATTCCCCCTCAATACACTAATGAAATCAGTGCTCAAATTTCTCCTCTCACATCCAGAGGCCTCTCAAAAGTTCTTCCTGCAGTGGATGAAAGTGTTTATGGATGACTTGTCCTTGGACCGCCTCGCAGAGCTTCACCAGCAATACCACACGTTATGGTCTGAAATGCTGATAAAGAAAAAAGAAGGAAATAGTTTGAAAACTCAGTCACAAAAGGATTTAGATAAACTCTCAGCTGAGATAAATGATTCTACAATTGGCCTTGAACACATGTGGAGAGAGACAGGCCAGATTTACGAAGCGCTGGATGCGATGGACACAAAGGACAAATGTTTTCTTAAACTTCCTCAAATAGCAGCTGACCTGATGGTGTCAGGGTATCCCATGGAGCTGATGGACGGTGACGCTTCCTATGTGCCACTGAAATGGGTTAGAGCAGTTTTCGACTCAGTAATTGAGAAGCTGGGAGACAGGAGGGTGTTTGTTCTTTCCGTGCTTGTCATCCAGAGCACTGGGAAATCCACCCCCCTGAACGCCATGTTTGGTCTCCAGTTCAGTGTCAGTGCAGGGAGATGCACCAGGGGAGCCTTCATGCAGCTGATTAAGTTGGAGGAAAATCTCCAGCAGGATTTGAACTTTGATTATATTCTGGTTATTGATACAGAAGGGCTCCGGGCCATAGAGGTGGCCAATAATTTATCCCTTAGTCATGATAACCAACTGGCCACCTTTGTCATTGGGATTGGTAACATGACGGTGATCAATATCTTTGGCGAGAACCCTTCAGAAATGCAGGATATCCTGCAGATCGCTGTCCAGGCGTTTCTGAGGATGAAGCAAGTCAAGCTCTCCCCAACCTGCTTGTTCGTGCACCAGAATGTCGGAGATATAACAGCAAAGGAGAAGAATATGGAAGGGCAAAGTCTCCTCCAGCCGAAATTAGATGAAATGGCCGTTACTGCAGCCCAGCAAGAGTGCTGTGATGTAACCCGCTTTAGTGACGTTATCCAATTTGATGTGAACACCCACATCCCTTACTTTGCTCACCTCTGGGAAGGGGACCCCCCGATGGCGCCGCCCAACCCCAGCTACAGCCAAAACGTGCAGGATCTAAAGAGCAAGATTCTCGTGGTTGCCAAGCAGGAATCCCAGGGCCGAGTTTTAAGGCTGTCAGAGTTCAAAGTCCGAATTGGTGATTTGTGGCAGGCTTTGTTGAACGAGAACTTTGTTTTCAGCTTCAAGAACACACTGGAGATCGCAGCCTACAACAGGTTAGAAACAAAATTCAGCCAATGGAGCTGGCAGCTGAGAAGTCACATGCTAGAGCTGCAGATAAAACTGAACAATCAAATCAGGAATAGAGAAATGCTCGAAATCACCAGAGAAAGCCTTGAAGGAGAAGTCAGAGAAAAATACACTGCCATCATGGATCAACTCGAAAAGTTTTTCAGTGCAGACCCAGACGCTGAAATATTGATTCAGTGGAAAGCAAACATGGAAATGAAACTGAAAGAGCTTAAATCATCTCTTATTAATGACATGAAGAAGAAATCTGAGGAACTTATCAGGCTAAGGGAGAAACAAAGCAAACTAGATGAAAGGAAGGCAGGGTATGAAAAGGAGCTTTTTAAAAAGAGCCAAGAGCTGGCTCTGTCGTTAAAAGGCAAGAAACTGAGTGACAATGAACTGAGAGAGAACTTTAACCGCCTGTGGAACGAATGGGTTTGTGAAGTGTCCTCGGACGCCCCTCCTGCTCCGGAGCCCAACATCAAGGTTGACATAGAAAACATCCTGCTCCAGCATTTTGAACCAAAATCTGTTATAGTGGAAAAACTTAAGGCCTCATCTAGCAATAGGTTTTCCACTGATTTGTCCAAGCATGTCACCATGAAGAAAACATTGCTTGTGTTCAAAAAGACTTTAGAGAAGTTCGATAGAGACTGCATAGAGCAGGTTACTGGTTGTATCATGCAGGGGGTCGGAGCTATCATCAGTAGCAAGGAGTAGCAGAGCCTGGATTACAGTGCCAGTTACATTCATGAAATACTGAATAAAATAAGACAAGAGGTGGCGTCAGCATCTAAGAACCCAAAGTTCACATTTAATCCTGAGTACACAGCCGATTTATCAGTAACTTTATGCAAAATGGCGGCAGGAAGGTTTGAAGCCATGCACAGGGCATTTAAAAAAGCACACGACCCGACCGTCTACCTAGAGAGCAAAAGGGAAGATTTCTTCAAGTGTTTTCAGATTTCCTGCCAAGGAACAACCTCCATCACAGCATTTGCTGAGTTCCTAGGCAGCAAGCTCGCTGCAGCTCTCCGCCAGGCAGTCTATGACAGGACGGTCATTGACATCGCCAGTGAGATGAAGGCTACACTTCCAGCTTTCAATGGGAACAGATCCAAGCTAGAAAACCATATTCTTGTATATCTGGCCGAGAAGGAAAACTTTGCCGAGTACAGGCAATACATTCAATCCCCAAAATACTTTTTTGAGGATTTTATCAAGCAGCGTGTTGATGATTATTGCTTAGACAAGAACAATCCAAAACTGCAGCGTTTCCTAAACAATTCCCTGGATCATTTCCACACATGTGTCCTTTCAGCTATTCGTGACTCACCTAAAGTTACTAAAGACAAAAGTGGCAACGTCTCCTTCTGGCTGGATGAATTCTGCGGGGGGCTTCAAACCCATTTAACCCTTCCCAGAAGTGAGCTAAAAAGCATCGAACATCAGGAGGTAACTGACATGGAGTTTCTTAAGGAAGCCCTGAGTAAGGCGTTGTCTCCTGTGGTGGAAAACCTGCGAAAAGACTTTGCTGCCATTGACATGGAGCCATTTCCAAGAAAACCCCACGGGATCCTCGCTGAACAGCTCGGTGGGTGCTGGGAGCAGTGTCCCTTTTGCACAGCTCTTTGCACAAACACCATGTCTGGTCATGATGGAAAACACAGTGTGCCCTTCCATCAGCCTCGCGGTGTGAATGGTGGGGGTTGGTATAAAACAGACTATCTAGTTACTGAGATTTGTTCCAGTCTTGTAGCAAGTGATTATGTATACATACTTAATGACAATCCACACATTTCCTACAAGAGGTACTGGGAAGGAGGACCCCCTTACTCCAAGTGGAGCATCACACCGGACATGTCAGACCAACCTTACTGGAAATGGTTTGTGTGTCATTTCAAACCTGAGCTAGAAAAACTCTATGGTAGAACGTTTGAAGGCAAAGGAGAAATCCCTTTTCAATGGAGAACCATCACAAAGGATGCTGTGCTCAGAGAGCTGAGCCGTGTGTACTCTTTAGCCAGTCAGAAGGAATAACTATAAGTTGACATGGCAGAATCCTTTCTAAAAAATTGGGGAGATCTGTGTCGGGGGCAGGGAAGAATTAAAGCCTGGGGGATTGCTAGCACCCAATCTAATGTGTGTGATTCACTTGTCATGGAAAAGGATGTCCAGTAGAGCTCAATAGGGCTACATGATACTCATTGTCTACAAGGGTTTAGATTTTAGAGGGTGCAGGTGTGTCTGAATCCGGGCCATCTCCAGGGGATGGGGCAACCTGTCCCCCTCCCCCCGCCCGGCCTGGCCTCTGCTGCACCCATGCCCCCAGTGAAAGAGGCTGGGAGATGGCAGCAGAGTGGAGCAGGTTGCCAGATTGCTCCAGCGGTAGCCACTGTAGTGGGTGTGCGTGTGGGAATGGACTCCTGATGCTACCCTGCTCCAGGCTAATTCCCCCAGGCTGTCCTTGATCCTGTGGATCCCATCCATAAGATGGTTGAAGCAGCCGCCAAGAGGCCCCCAAAGTGTGAGGCCCAGGCAGCTGCCCCAAACCGTGTTATGGATGGGAGAGCTCTGGTCTGAACAGTGGTTTAACCCAGCTTTGATCACTGCCGTGTGTGTTGTGTGTATCTCAGTTTGGGGAAAGTGCAGCTGGCAGACTGGCTGTGTACAACAATCATTGCTAGAGAATTTCTCAACTATGTGCTCACCTGAGTGACACAAAGCACAGAAAATAAAATAAAACCTCCTGTGCATAAATAGCAAGGCTATCGCTCTGAAGTGTGCCACGTGTCTTTCTTTCAGTCTCCATACTCATCATTCCTTTGAATTAAAATTAAAGTTGTACCTTTCTGTTAAATGAACCTTTTCCATATGCTAGCCCTCCGACTCAGCCATGTCTGCACTACCAGATAATGCCAAGTTTATTAAGGTCGATTTCTTACCACCCTATCTTATACAATCAAAGGTCCATGTCCCCGCAGTGCACAAGAATTCAACACAGTTTAAAGTAACATGTCCTCAGCAAGGAGACTACCACCAACTCTTAGAGCAATGCATTATGGGTAGCTATTCCACAGTGCCTATGCCAGTTTGTATTCTGGGTTATGCCACTGGTGCACATTGGGACCAAAACTGTGCAGCGGGTGGTTCTGGGTTCATGTTGTCAGCAACCCATAATGCACCTGTCTACTCCCTCTCCCTTGCTTGATATCAGCAAGAAACAGTCTGTTTGTGCCCTTTGTGGCCCTGGTTACCCATGCAGATACCGTAGGAGCAGAAACAAACACCTCTTCACGGACCCCGTTGTGTAAAAACGCACTGGGATGAGGATGTTCACCTGTGTGGTGGAGTGTGTAGAGTGGTCATAGCATGCCAGAAAGAGGATGAATCTTGGGAGGTCACGTACAGGCTGTTCATGCGAGCCTTGAGCTGAGCAAACTGGAAACGCTGCTGGCATTCGCTCCTCTGGACACAGTGGAACACCAGTTCTGGTGCCATGTAGGGGGAGCTTGGACAGCCCCGGCTTGACCAGAATAAGAATGTTTGCATTCTCCAGCCCTGCCTCAACTGGACTAACGATGGCTGTCTTGCCCACAGTGTGGCTCTCTAACAAAGCAAATCCTGGCCTGTCTTAAGTCTGCTGCACGTACACACACAGGCCAGGCCGAGGGGGTGGGGGAGCTTTGAGAGTCAGGAGTGCTTTAAACAATCGTGCGTAGGGAGTATGCTGTAGTGACACCATGCCGAGAACATTGGGAGAAACTTGGCACTGGTACATAACATTTCTAATAAGGAAAAATCACAGATACAGCCATTGAGCTGTCAGTCAAGTATATAGTATTTGGCACCGGCCTGAATAGCAGGATGTATCCCAGATATGGGCATAACAGGTATCGCACACAGTATGCTGTTGATTGGTAGGTATTAGAATGACCAAGTCTCGCTTTGCTATAAAATGGGCTTAGTAAGAAGAATCGATGGGAGGGAGGGAGCAGGGTTGACCCACACGTCCTGCTTGATGTAACTGTAAGTAATAGACCCTTCACACCGGCGACCCCACTGTATGACATTCCAATGTGTGGGAATCAAAGGGACCACAACCTCCTTCCAGGTACTGTAGGTAGCATACCGATGAAGTATAAGTGAATTAGGCTTAATTATTGTATTATAATAATCTTCTCTTAATTGCTTTTGCATTGCTTTGTGCTGGATTAATTGCTTCAAATTTATCATATTCAGGGTTTCAATTGCAGAGTCATTGTTTTTAAGGCTTGTAAAATGTAAACAACTAGGGTAACTGCTTAAAGCTTGTAATAAATAAGAAAGTGGTTAAGTCTCTCTGGAGTGTCCTAGTTTCCCTTGGATCTAAATATCAAACCACACGCCATGCCCTCAGACAAGCACAGTCTGGTGGAATCGCACTGTCATGCAGGTACAGGATGATCAGCAGTGACTGCAAAACTTTTGCATG
The DNA here is from genome assembly GCA_032595735.1 of Pelochelys cantorii. Taxonomy (NCBI): domain Eukaryota; kingdom Metazoa; phylum Chordata; order Testudines; family Trionychidae; genus Pelochelys; species Pelochelys cantorii. Next base: position 2,959,273 of record CM064328.1, read on the forward strand.
TGCAAGATCACTTCCATGGAACTCTGTGAATGGCTTCTCCTGCCTTGATGCACAAGAATACCCGAAGGAGATGCACATGGCAAAGACAGTTGGGAATCTATTTGGAGTGGGGGATGCTGGTAGCCAAGGCAATCAGTACCCTTCTGCCATGGAGGGTCGTGACTAGGAAATGTGGCTGCCACAGTGGATTCCTTTGCTGTGATGGGCTTCCCTAAGTGCAGTGGGACAATAGATGGAATGCACATCCCCATCTGTGCACCAGACCACCTTGCCAAGGACACACAAACTGCTCAAGGTACTTCTTCTCCACCTTCTGGGCCCTTCCTTATCCATCCTATGTCCCAATGGAGCCAACTCTGTCCCTTGGGAGCCTCGGTTGGCCCTCTGCTTATCCTTCCTTTGTCCTAGCGGTGCTGGGGTGGGCTGACCCTGGGGGGTGGGAGGGGTGGGGCTTGAGTTCTTGTCCTCTGGCGATGGCCACCTTAGCCACTGCTCCACTGGAGGAGCCCCCCTACATTCTGGGCCCCCCTTCTCCTTCCTTTGTCCCAAGGATGCATCACTGACATCCATGAGGGCTGGTTAGAAAAGGTGCATTGTGAGAAACTGGAGTCTTGGGCAAGCTGGGAGCTGGAACTCTTTCCCCAGACCGGAATATTAGAATGGGAGTGGTGGAAATGCCAACAGTGATCCTGGGGGACTCAGCCTGCCCCTTGCTCCTGTGGCTCATGAGGCTGGTCACGAGGGGCTCTTCAGCTACATGCTAGGCCAGCGCAGAATGGTGGTGGAATGTGCATTGGGGCATTTAAAGGGAAGGTTTAGGAGTCTCTCGACTGGGTGAGGCCTCAGCGAATGCCACGTTCCCTTGGTGGTGGCAGCCTGCTGCGTGCGCCATAATCTTTGTGAGAACAAGGGGGAAAGTTCTCTGGCAGGGTGGGGGCAGATCACCAAGCCAGAGGTTTTGAGCAGCCAAGTGCCGGGCAGTAGGGAGAGCACAGCGCCGGGCAGTGCAAATCAGAGAGGCTTTGAAAGAAGGATGTAGGAATGGCCAGTTTTGAGAGTCCTGCACATCTCGACAAGGTGCCCCTGCACTCAGTGTGCTTGCCTGGAAACCCCTCCAGTTCTGATACAAGCAATAAAAAGAGCGCTGCTCAGAAGTCGTGTGGTTTTATTTAGGGAACCCAGCAGGGACAGAAAAGGAGTCCGTGGTGGGACACTCGGGTGGTGGTGGTGGGGGGGGGAGGATCAGAAATATGAGTGGGCAGCTTCTGCTTTGTGATGCTTCCCTGGGGGTTGAGTGTAAGGCTGCCCTTGAGAACTGCCCCCCATAATCTAGGGCAACTGGGTGAGGCAGGAAAGTTGGTCTGCACGGAATGGGGGTGATGCTGCACACGTACGAGATAAAGAAGTCCATAATCCCCCGGGGCTGACTTGGACCCTAGTTTGGCCTCTTTTCAGCTCACTTAGGGTATGTGTAGACTACATGGCTCCATCGATGGAGCCATGTAGATTAATTTTCTAGACATAGGGAAATGAACGGCGATTTAAATAATCGCTGCTTCATTTACATCAAAATGGCTGCCACACTGTGCTGATCAGCTGTTTGGTGGCACAGCGCGGTAGTCTGGACGCTCCGCGGTCGACAAGGGAAGCCCTTGTCAACTGCCCTGTTATGCCTCATGGCCTTATTGTTAATTCATGACAGGTCCAGGCATGCAGCAGGACAGGGTGGTGGATCACATGTCCCTGTGTGTCTGGTACTCTCCGCTTGCTGGGAGAGGTCTACTTTTCTTCCTTCTCACAGGAACAAGTGGGCTTGTGGGAGGGAAGGAGAGAGGGAGAGAGGAGGGAGGGCAGGGGAGAGGAGGGAAGGAGTTCAAGCCCTGCTTCTTTGGGGATGAGAGCACAGAGGTTTAGTGGAAAGACATCAGCTAGCGGTTTCCCCTGCTTCATCCAGGTTGGCATGTGAGTTATCCGTCGTCTCCAGATCACGCACAGAAATAAGAGATGATGCTCAGGGAATGAGGCCAGCGCCCTGGGCCTTTTGCAGCAGTGCTTTGTGCTGCAGGGACACCAGACCACTTTCTGTTGGCTTGACTGGGAAGGTGTCCTACTGTGGAGCGCAGAATAAGCCAAGTCTCCCCAGAGACCTTTGAGAAAGATCAAAGAGTTCCCCTTTGAGAGCTTCATGGCGATGTGCAGGGAGGATTCCTGCTCCTCCTCCAGACACATTAACAAGCTCTTCCAGGCTTCCTATGCTGTGTAGGCACAGGGCACACCACACATCACACCCCATTGGCTTAACCCACTTGTAGCAAGTGTGAGCTCACCAGAAGTGTGAACTCACCAGAAGAGCCCTCCCTGGGGTTAGTGCCCGACTGAGACATCCTGGGAGGAGGGGATTGTCTCCAAGGTTATAAAAAGTTCTTGGTTATCGGTCACCTCAGTTGCTCTGCTCACCTGCTGACCATTCTCCTCCTTCTCATCCTCCATGCTGCTACCCTGAGTTGGGTCTCCCTAGGATCGCCTGTTGCTGCTTCTAGAAATGGCATGCTTGTGGCAATGCTCCAGACTGTTCATTTGATTCGTTTGTTTTGCGGTAGGTCTGCCTCAGCACCTTTATTATCACACAGCGCTGTTGGGAGTCCCTGGCGTATCCCTCCTCCACCACGGACTGTGCAATCGGTGCATAGCTCTCTGCTTTTCATTTGCTGGTTCAGAACTCCACACGCACAGATTCCTCTCCCCACACACCCATGCAATCCAGGATCTTTCACACTCCATGCAGGGCCGGCCCGAGCCATTTTGGCGCCCCAGGCCCGGGCGCGCGGCGCATGCGCAGGCCTGCCCCCCCGTAGGGAGCACGGGCCCGCCCCCGGGGCACACGGCGCATGTGCTGCCCAGCCCGTTCTGGCCACTGCTGCTGGCATGCAGCGCCTGGCCGTGCAGGGCCCCACAGCCGGTGCCCCTTACAGCTGCCGTCAGGCGCCCCCCTATTGGTTGGTGCCCTGGGCAGCTGCCCAGCTCCCCCACCCCTTAGTCCGGCCCTGGCTCCACAATGGAGCTCCTGAAACTTGCACTCATGGAACTCACGGCCAGGTGTGCTTCTCAGGTGTGCTGCCTGCTTGGCTCACCACTCTGTCCACACAGGAAATGAAAATCAAATTCCAATCTTCCTGGGGCTTTTCTCGTTCACCTGGAGAGCAGCAGAGTTGAAAGTCCTGGCCAGAGCGGTGACCGAGGGGTACTGCGGGACTCCACTCAGAGGCCAAGAACAGCGACTTTCTCAGCACTGGGGCTGCATTACTTGCAAGTTTGCCAGGCAAGATCAGATGCAGTGGTTATTCCTCAGGAGTACAGAAATCAACTTTAATAGCCCCTACAGTCAACAGAATGGGCTTGCCTGGTAGAATTGACTCACTGTTTAGAAAATCAGCCTTATGCAGCCACATTTGAGTAAGCTCCTAGCATAGGCCAGGCCTTACTTTTGATGCAATTCCAGAAGAAATATTGAAATTGCTTTTGGGGGCAGCTGGTCACTAGATGGGAGCAAATGTGCTTTGATGCCTCCTTCAGCTTCACTTGCTAGATGCAGGGACAGCCACTGGCTCAGTCACTAGCATATCGGCTCTCCTCAAAGCTGTGTGCACCCCAAGCAAATGCAACCTGCTTGAGTGTGAGAGAGAAATCCCGAGGGTTGCTGAGCACGTCCCCCATGCAATCCCCATTCACTGACTTCGTGGGAGCTGCTAACTCGCAAGTGCTCAGAGTCCCTCTGGATCTGGCCCTTCTGACGTGTAAATTGGCATCTCCGAATGCTCTACTGCACAGTATGTGCCCGGATTTCCAAGATGGCTACTGTAGCCCATCACTGCCAAGGCTGCCTTTCCCAGCCTAAAATCATCCTCGTGCCCCTCCCCTGACCCCTCGTCAGTTTGTCCACAGCCTTCCTAACCAGTGGACACCAGTGCACACACTCTTCCCACCCCAGCCGCACCAGTACCAAGTACAGAGGTGGAGTAACCCCTGTGCTCCCCCTCGAAATACCCATATGCAAGCATCCCCGGCTCACATTAGCCCTTTTGGCCACAGTGTCACATTAGGAGCCCCTGGCCAGCAAATTTTCCACCATGGCCCCCACGGTGTCCAGACTTGCTGCCCCCCAGGCTAGAGCTCCCCACCCTGTGAGCGTGGCTGCGCTCCTTGTTCCTCGCTGTACACACGTCCATTGACCATACTGGAAATCTACTCAATGAGCTCTGTTCATCCATGGGATGCAGAGCATGCATGTGTCCTCCCAAGCTTCTGTGAGGCAGGGAAGGGTCCCTGGTTTACAGCTGGGGCACCGAGACTTGTGGGGCCCAGCTTACTTAGTGATTCAGGTCCCATTGACTCAGCCCTTCCCCCTCCATCCTGCCTGAAAGCCACTGCCTGGCTGGCCAGTGCATCCTTAGCCAAACAGAGGCAAGACAGGGTTAGACTGGAACAAGTCCCCGAAGGGGCCACAGCCTCTGAGCCAGTTAATCCCTGACCATCTCCCTAGGTGCAGCAGGGAGGTTTCTTGGAGATGCTGCCATGGGGCTCCGGCTGAAAACATCACACTGGCCTGAAGCCCCTCCTGGAAACCTGAGAAATTCAACACCTCTGTGGGCACCCTAGTGAGGCAGTGCTGTCCCCTCACACATGCAGAGTGCACTGGACAAAGCAAAGACATTGCTGGGAGAAAAGGGGGGACAGGACAAAGCAGATCGTCCAGTAATAATAAATCACCAATACTGGGGAGTGTCAGATCAGTCACAGTCACGTTCCCCCCATGCTGGTCGTCTTCTCAGGAGTTAACTCCACCCTCTCTGGATGAGCGTCCAGTAGCCACGTCCCTCCTCTGCGGCACCCCCTGTGTCACAGTTGTCCAGGGTCAGCAAAGTGTTGAGTTTGGGCAGGTCCATCTCCAGCCCTAAGAGGAGTGCTGCTTGGGTTGTTCAGGGGAATCACCTGATTGCTCACAGCTTCTGTTCCTAGGGAGACAAACCTTCACCAGAGACCCTCACTTGAACTGCTGGCTTCTGGGGCTTAAACAAAGGCCTCTCTGCACAGTCCCCAGGGAGATCGGAAACACACAGGACAAAATCCTTGGCACTCGGAATATGCTTGCTCCAGGGAAAGGCCCCCAAACTTTCACCCTGCTGCCCCTGTTTTTCCTTTCTCTGCAGGGTATTTTGGTTCCATTTGTTAGCACACCAGACCCTGGGATTAGATCAGGGTGACCCCTCACCCCCGGCACATTTGGTGCAGTTCTCTTGCCTTTTGTTACCTGACACGGGCAATGATTTTTGATCACTCCAAAATCATAGATTTATCTGTATATTGACAAAACTGTCCCAAACTGTCACACAGCTGAAATGCAAATGAGGCCCATTCAGTCATTTCCCCTACTCACCAGCAGACGGCAGCAGAGAGCTCCCTGCATCCTACATGGCACTTCTGCCCCCTGGGGACCGGGGCCGCTCTCACCCCCGTGCACCAGCGTGTCCCTAGTGAGCTACCTGCTCTCCTGGCGACTCTCTGCAGGGCTCACACCTCAGTGTGGTCAAGCACAAATCTCCCGCTGAGCTGGAGTTCAGCTTGTCATTCTGCTGCGTAAAGGGGAGAAGCCTGACAAGAGCGGTGCCAGGGCCGGAGGCAGGTCGGCACTGGAGTGTGGGGGAGGGACCCCTTGTGGTATGTGAGGGCCCGATCTCCAGCAGAGCCCTGAGTTGGGGGGGTGGTAGAATGGGAAACTGAGGCACGGGACAGCTGTGGCAGAACCAGGACTAGGACCCAGTTCTCCTCATCCTCCCCCTGCCCCCTATAAATTTCTGTATCTACCCCTCTGGAGCGAGCAGGGCCCATGGGCAGTGGTCAAAGAGGTGCAGCTAGTCCCCTGCTCTCTCAGCTTGTGTGGCCTAAGGTGAGACAGCTGTGGTACAGACCCTGCCCTCAGAGCAGGGGGGCCTCACTCCCAGGAACAAGGGACGTGGAGGGGGCAGCAGGAAGAGACGTACAGGGACGGGAATATTGGGGACGGAAGCACACTCATCAGTTTCCCCGCCACACCAGGGAGACGTCCTTTAACCCAGCCAGCAGGGGCCTGTCGTTTGGAATGGCAGGAGCTGGTGGGGACGTTGTGCCCCACACTTTTTATGGAAATATGTTTCTGAATATGAATATGCCTAGCTTGAATATTCGTTATGCAAAATATCGCATCTCCTCTGTCCTTGGAGAGTTTATAATCCCAGACTCTGTGTATTGTGTGTGTGGGCATGTATCACTCCTATATGCTCAGTTAGAAATATGAGGTGTAAGCCTGTTTCTAGATCTAGGGCTATGTCTGCATCGCGGCTTCTTGCGCGAGTAATATGCAAAAGAGGCTAAGTGTGGAATATCGCCGAGCCTCATTTGCATACCTAATGAGCCACCATTTTTTTCAGAAGAGGCTCTTGTGCAAGAAGGAGCGTCTACACTGCCCCTTCTTGCGCAACAAAAACCCTCTTGCGCAATGCCGTTCTTCCTGAAAAGTAATAGGTATAACGGCATTGCGCAAGAGGGTTTTCCTTGCGCAAGAAGGGGCAGTGCGGACAGCTCCTTCTGGCGCAAGAGCCTCTTCTGCAAAAATGGTGTCTCATTAGGTATGCAAATGAGGCTCGGCGATATTCCACGCTTAGCCTCATTTGCATATTTCTCGCGCAAGAAGCCGCGAGTGTAGACATAGCCTAGATGTGCTAATGAAGGCCGTTTGTCATGTTCCAGAGGCTTAGTGGCCCTGTAGGCAAGTCAATGAGCTACCTTCCTGTAAGCCTAGACTATGATTGGTCCTGCCAGGGATGCAGCCAAGTCACCTGATGCTGGAACCCACATTGGATATGTCACTTTTCCCTGGGGTGTGCTAGGGTTGAAACTGAACACACAGAATTCCCACCTCAGGCAAAACCTATTTATAGGCAGGGAACCAAACACCAGGGCTACGTCTACACTGGCGTAGACGTCCAGTGTCTTCCGCAGAGCGTCCACGCTGCCCACCCACTCTTGTGCGAGAGGATTTACAGTAAAGCATGGTAGGAGAGGGCTTCTTGCGCAACAGACGCTCTTTTCTAACTGGTGTAAGCTCTCTTGTGCAAGTGCTATTGTGCAAGAGAGCAGTGTGGATGAGTGGCAGGGATTTCTTGCGCAAGAGAATGTCCACACTACCATGGATGCTCTTATGCAAAAGCACATGGTCGTGTGGCTGTGTTCTTGCGCAAGAACCTGCCAGTGTAGACATAGCCCAGGGAGTTACGAGCTGCCAGAAACTGAGACAGCCTGTTTGCCATCCAAAAGGCTGCTGGGAATGACTGAGACTGAGGGGGGGAAAGATGTGGCCCAAAGGCAGAGGCCTCCCAGCTTGTGAGAAAAGATGACTAGAGTGACAGTTAGGGTGAGGAATCGTATGTAACAAGTGTCTTAGAGGATTCAGTTTAGCTGGTGAGTTTTGTTTTGCTCAGTAACTTACTTTGAGCCCTCTGCCATCGCTTGTACCCACTCAAATCCCGCTTTGAATATTTAATGAAAGCCATGGGTCTGAAGAGCTATGTCTACACTCGCAGCTTCTTGCGTGAGAAATATGCAAATGAGGCTAAGCGTGGAATATTGCCGAGCCTCATTTGCATACCTGATGAACCACCATTTTTGCAGAAGAGGCTCTTGTGCCAGAAGGAGCTGTCTACACTGCCCCTTCTTGCGCAACCAAAACCCTCTTGCGCAATGCCGTTACTCCTGAAAATAATCAGCATAGCAGCATTGCGCAATAGGGTTTTTGTTGCACAAGAAGGGGCAGTGTAGACAGCTCCTTCTGGCACAAGAGCCTCTTCTGCAAAAATGGTGGCTCATTAGGTATGCAAATGATAGTCCACACTTAGCCTCATTTGCATATTTCTTGTGCAAGAAGCCACGAGTGTAGACATAGCCAAGTACTGCTTGCAATGCAGCCAGATGAAGTTATTTAGCCCTGCAAGATAATTAACTGTTGATATGTAAATACAGCTCATGCTGGGATGGGGAAGAAATCCGGGGTGTGGTTATGTAAATCCAGTTCTGCCAGGGCTGATGGAGGATCAGTTGTTAGAATGGAATGTGATGTATTGTAACTAATTTGGGCTGTTGTAGGGTCATAAACCAGGCTACCCCTAAATGTAGACTATCTAAACTTTTCCCTACTTGCACATTACAAAGAAGTCCATACCTGGAGAGAGGAAGTGTCTCCCATGTCCCTCAATATCTGGGATAAATTCTCTGATCTCAAACATAGAAGTGAGAGTAGGAAAAGGCAGTTGTTAGTAATGGGAGATTTGATCATGAGAAATGTAGATAGCTGGGTTTGCGATGACCGGGAGAACCGTATGGTGACTTGCCTGCCTGGTGCGAAGATTGCGGATCTCTCGAGGCATCTAGATAGACTTATGTGTAGTGCTGGGGAGGAGCCGGTGGTCGTGGTACATGTAGGTACCAATGACGTAGGGAAGAGTAGGAGAGATGTCCTGGAGGCCAAACTTAGGCTGCTAGGAAAGAGACAAATCCAAGACCTCTATGTTGCCATTCTCGGAAATGCTTCCAGTTCCACGCGCAGGGCCAGGTAGGCAGGCAGAGCTTCAGAATCTCAATGCGTGGATGAGACAATGGTGTAGGGAGGAGGGGTTTGGATTTATTAGGAACTGGGGACACTTTTGGGATGGGGGAGCCTATACAGGAAGGATGGGCTCCACCTAAATCATAGTGGATCCAGACTGCTGGCACTTAACATTAAAAAGGTCGCAGAGCAGTTTTTAAACTAAGAGTTGGGGGAAAGCCGATTGGTGCGGAGGACCATGTGGATCGGACAGAGACTTCTCTTAGAGGAGAGTCTATTGATAGAGATTCTCTAGGTTTCAGTCAGGAGGAGAGGATGGAAGAGGATAAAGTATGGGCCAGATCAGATGAAAAACATTCACATAAAAAAGAATCTGACACATCAGAAAAGGGCAGACAAATAAACAGTGACAAGTTTTTAAAGTGCTTGTACACAAATGCTAGAAGTCTAAAAAATAAGATGGGTGAACTAGAGTGCCTGCAAGGAGGTTTACCAGGTAGTTTGATTTACGGCTTTAATTCGAAATACCGGGTTCCTGCTGCGTGTAAACGCGGGCAGTTAGTCCGGACTTGTAAATTTAAAAAAAAAAAAAAAAAAAGGCGAACGGCTGGGAAGATGCAAATCAAGCGCGGGATATTTAAATCCCGAGCTTGATTTGCAACTTCGAATGCCTATATTAGCCTCCCTATTTTGAAATAGGGGGCTAGTGTAGACATACCCTAAGTGACTGGGCAACAAAATGGCAAATGAAATTCAATGTGGATAAATGTAAAGTAATGCACATTGGAAAAAATACCCGCAATTATACATATAATATGATGGGGGCTAATTTAGCTGCAACTAATCAGGAAAGAGATCTTGGCGTCATCGTGGATAGTTCTCTGGAGACGTCCACGCAGTGTGCAGCGGCGGTCAGAAAAGCAAACAGGATCTTAGGAATCATTAAAAATGATGTGGGGAATGTCCATCTTGACATTCCTGCTGGTGTTGATGCTTTAGCGGTGCTTCTGAAGTGAGCTGAAAATGTTAAAATTGTTGTATTTGACCAGGCAGGTTAGGGAACCCTCGGGTCAAGAGGAGGGACTGAAGAGCCAAAATCCCAATAATATGTATTTAAGATCTTGACCACAGTCTCTATTAAGAATCTTTCACATATGTCCAAACTCCCGGGCCTGGTCTGAGGCATGAGGCCTAGTTAACAATGGACAATACATGGCTAAATAAAGATCGAGAGAAGCAAGGAACAGACATGTTTGTTTAACCAGCCATAAACAAGCTAAGACAGCACAACCCCAGGTGGGGAGCAGTAATTGGGGACTTATCATGAGTTACGGGCAAGTAATTCAAAGAGAGGGGCCTCAGAGACTCCTGGTTCAGAAAGAGATAACAAGTACATACTCCCCGAATGCCAACCAGGGTTCAGGGAGAGGGCTAGCATGTCAGCCTGAGTTATAGCATCCTCCTTCACAGATGCCAACCTGAGCTCAAGAGGACTCCTTGATAAACTATACGCAATAGTCATTGCTATGTCCCGTTTACTGTTCTTTTTGCTTTAAGGCCCTCTAGGAATGTGGGCCAACCCATCTGGGAAGTGCCACCATCATTTCTATGGACCTGAAATCAATCAGGATTTAACTTACATGTTATAAGGGGAGAATTTTGAGGGATAACACCTGTGTAATAGCAAACATGTTAACCTGAGCTATGGGCGGAGCAATGATGTAAACTTTTAGATTATTGGCTTATTGAGCTAATTTTGTCTTGCTGCTAGAACCTATCCAGGGGTCAGGAACTCCTACTTCGTTGCTTCTCTCCACCCATTGGCACCCGGATTGAAGTGTCATTAGAGGAGGTTTTGGAACAAATAGAAAAACTTAATGTCAACAAATCTCCGGGACCGGATGGCATTCATCCAAGGGTTCTGAAAGAACTCAAATGGGAAATTGCTGAACTATTATCTGTGGTTTGTAACCTATCCCTTAAATCGGCTTCCGTACCTAATGACTGGAAGGTAGCCAATGTGACACCAATATTTAAAAAGGGCTCTAGAGGCGATCTGGGCAATTACAGACAGGTAAGTCTAACTTCAGTACCGGGCAAATTAGTCGAAACAATAGTGAAGAATAAAATTGTGAGGCACGTAGAACATAATTTGTTGGGCAAAAGTCAACATGGTCTCTGTAAAGGGAAATCGTGTCTTACTAATCTATTAGAGTTCTTTGAAGGGGTTAACAAACATGCGGACAAGGGGGATCCAGTAGATATAGTATACTTAGATTTTCAGAAAGCCTTTGACAAGGTCCCTCACCAAAGGCTCTTGTGTAAATTACATGGCCATGGGATAAGAGGGAAGGTCCTTTCTTGGATTGAGAACTGGTTAAAAGACAGGAAACAAAGGGTAGGAATAAATGGTAAATTTTCAGAATGGAGAGGGGTACCTAGTGGTGTCCCCCAAAGGTCAGTCCTGGGACCAATCCTGTTCAACTTATTCATAAATGATCTGGAGAAAGGGGTAAGCAGTGAGGTGGTAAAGTTTGCGGATGATACCAAACTGTTTAGGATAGTCAAGACAGAAGCAGACTGTGAGGGACTCCAAAAAGATCTCATCAAACTGAGTGATTGGGCAACAAAATGGCAAATGAAATTTAATGTGGATAAGTGTAAAGTAATGCACATCGGGAAAAATAACCCCGACTATACGTACGGTATGATGGGGGCTAATTTGGCTACGACAAATCAGGAAAGAGATCTTGGAGTTATCGTGGACAGTTCTCTGAAAACTTCCACACAGTGTGCAGCGGCGGTCAAAAAGGCAAATAGGATGCTAGGAACTATTAAGAAAGGGATAGAAAATAAGACCCAGAATATCTTACTGCCCCTGTATAAAACTATGGTACGCCCACATCTTGAATACTGTGTACAGATGTGGTGTCCTCACCTCAAAAAAGATATTTTGGCCTTGGAAAGGGTTCAGAAAAGGGCAACTAAAATGATTAGGGATTTGAAATGGGTCCCATATGAAGAGAGGTTAAAATGACTGGGACTTTTTAGTTTAGAAAAGAGGAGACTGAGGGGGGATATGATAGAGGTATATAAAATCATGAGTGGTGTGGAGAGGGCAAATAAAGAAAAGTTATTTATTAGTTCCCATAATAGAAGAACTAGAGGACACCAAATGAAGTTAATGGGTAGCAGGTTTAAAACTAATAAAAGAAAGTTCTTCTTCACACAGCGTGTAGTCAGCCTGTGGAACTCCTTGCCAGAGGAGGCTGTGAAGGCTAGGACTATAACAGAGTTTAAAGAGAAGCTAGATAATTTCATGGAGGTTAGGTCCATAAAAGGCTATTAGCCAGGGGATAGAAATGGTGTCCCTGGCCTCTGTTTGTCAGAGGCTGGAGAGGGATGGCAGGAGATAAATCGCTTGATCATTGTCTTCGGTCCACCCTCTCTGGGGCACCTGGTGCTGGCCATTGTCGGCAGACAGGCTACTGGGCTAGATGGACCTTTGGTCTGACCCAGTACGGCCGTTCTTATGTTCTTATGTTCTATATAATCTATAGTAGTCCATTGTTTGGCAGTCTCACTGAGCCTAATAAGCAAAGTGACACTCCGCCAGTGCTGTGCATAATAAACCCTCATGTTTGGATCTATACAGCGTCAAGCTTCTGTTCATAAGAACATAAGAACGGCCATAAAGGGTCAGACCAAAGGTCCATCCAGCCCAGTACCCTGTCTGCCCACAGTGGCCAATGCCAGGTGCCCCAGAGGGAGTGAACCGAACAGGTAATGAACAAGTAATCTCTCTCCTGCCATCCATCTCCACCCTCTGACAAACAGAAGCTAGGGACACCATTCCTTACCCATGCTGGCTAATAGCCATTGATGGACTTAACCTCCATGAATGTATCTAGTTCTTTTTTAAACCCTGTTATAGTCGTAGCCTTCACAACCTCCTCAGGCAAGGAGTTCCACAGATTGACTATGCGGTGTGTGAAGAAGAACTTCCTTTTATTTGTTTTAAACCTGCTGCCCATTAGTTTCATTTGGTGGCCCCTAGTTCTTATATTATGGGAACAAGTAAATAACTTTTCCTTATTCACTTAGTCCACACCACTCATGATTTTACAGACCTCTATCATATCCCCCCTTAGTCTCTTCTTTTCCAAGCTGAAAAGTCCCAGTCTCTTTAATCTCTCCTCATATGGGACCCATTCCAAACCCCTCATCATTTTAGTTGCCCTTTTCTGAACCTTTTCTAATGCCAGTAGATCTTTTTTGAGATGAGGAGACCATATCTGTACGCAGTATTCCCGATGTGGGCGTACCATGGATTTATATAAGGGCAATAAGATATTCTCTGTCTTATTCTCTAGCCCTTTTTTAATGATTCCTAATAATTCTTTCAGCACCACATCATTGAGTGGCCCAATACATAAATTGCAAGGGCTATTTCTTCATGGTGCTGCAGGCCCTGGTAGACCACCATGGACAGTTCACTGATATTTTCGTTGAGTGGTCGGGCAGGGCGCACGATGCCCACATATTCAGAAACTCCAGTCTCTACCACAAGCTGGAGGCTGGGACATTCTTCCCCCAGCAGGACCTTCATGTGGGGTAGCTGCAGGTGCCAGCGTGCATCGCTGGGGACACAGCCTGCTTACTAATGCCTTGGTTCATGAAGCCCCACACTCGCCACCTGGACCCCAGCAGGGAACAATTCAATGTGCACCTCAGTTGGGCCCGAATGCAGCTGAAGTGCGCCTTTGGCTGCCTCAGGGCACGGTTCATACGCCTCTTGACCCTCCTGGATGTGGGGGAGCACAAAATCCCTGTGTGGTCATGGCACGTTGTGCTCTCCACATCATGGAGAGGAAGAGGGAGGCCTTCCTACCTGGGTGGAGGGCAGAGGCCGGCCGGGAGGGATGGGCCTTTGAGCAGTCACAAACAGCTGCCATCTGCCAGGCCCACCAGGCCGGAGTGTGCATTTGGGAGGCCCTGAGGGAGGGTTTCTCTCGAGGACCCCAGTAACTCTCCCCAAGGCCTCACCACTAGGGGCCTGTGCCTTGCCCCCCTATGCCTTCCCCTCCACAACCCCTTCCTTCCCCCCTTTCCCTGCAGTCAATAAAGACTCCAGTTTGGATTGGAACAACTACACATTTGTATGTTTTTTAAAGTAACTGGGAAGGAGAGGGGCTGAAAACCTGGAGGAGGGAGGAGGGGGGCTGAAAACCTTGATGGGGGAGGGAGGAGGGCGGCTCAGGGCTGCGAGTGGCGTGTGGGGTGGAGGGAAGTGGAGACCTTAGTGAACGTGGGGGTGAGTGGGGCCTGGGACAACAAGGCAGTGGGCAGGATGGGGGGCTGGAGAGGGGTTAGGTATGGCAGGGGGGCAGGGAGAGGGGACATAGGCATGTAACCAGTCGGACACGACCCCCCTCCCTCCTCTTCACTGGTGTCTAGCTGACCAGACATACTGCTCTGCTTTTCCCTTCTTCCCTGACCTTGGCTTTCTTAGTTATAATTTGTTAAGCTTTTGATCATGCCTTTGGTATGTGATCTGCAGTACAATGCAAGATACTGTAGCTTCTATTACCCAAGGCCATGAGGCCTCACTTTGCTTAGAAATCATATTGCTTATGAATATGTATGTAACCCGTGGGATAGCCAGGAGCTTCATGGTCCGTCTCTGGGAAGCTGATGCCTGGCCAGCTCGAGCTACCTGTGAAATCAGAAGTTATCTATGCCACATCTGCAGCCTACCTTCATCTGCCGGTATGAATGTGATGTATCATAGAATCATAGAACACTAGGACTGGAAGGGACCTCGCGAGGTCATCGAGTCCAGTCCCCTGCCCCCATGGCAGGACCAAATACTGTCTAGACCATCCCTGACAGACATTTATCTAACCTACTCTTAAATATCTCCAGAGATGGAGATTCCACAACCTCCCTGGGCAATTTATTCCAGTGTTTGACCACCCTGACAGTTAGGAACTTTTTCCTAGTGTCCAACCTAAACCTCCCTTGCTGCAGTTTAAGCCCATTGCTTCTTGTTCTAGCCTCAGAGGCCAAGATGAACAAGTTTTCTCCCTTTTCCTCATGACACCCTTTTAGATACCTGAAAACAGCTATCATGTCCCCCCTCAATCTTCTCTTTTCTAAACTAAACAAACCCAGTTCTTTCAGCCTTCCCTTATAGGTCATGTTCTCTAGACCTTTAATCATTCTTGTTGCTCTTCTCTGGACCCTCTTCAATTTCTCCACATCTTTCTTGAAATGCGGTGCCCAGAACTGGACCCAATACTCCAACTGAGGCCTAACCAGCACAGAGTAGAGCAGAAGAATGACTTCTCGTGGCTTGCTCACAACACACCTGTTAATGCATCCCAGAATCATGTTTGCTTTTTTTGCAACAGCATCACACTGCTGACTCATATTCAGCTTGTGGGCCACTATAACCCCTAGATCCCTTTCTGCCGTACTCCTTCCTAGACAGTCACTTCCCATTCTGTGTGTGAAACTGATTGTTCCTTCCTAAGTGGAGCACTTTGCATTTGTCTTTATTAAACTTCATCCTGTTTACTTCAGACCATTTCTCCAATTTGTCCAGATCGGTTTGAATTATGACCCTATCCTCCAGAGCAGTCACAACCCCTCCCAGCTTCGTATCATCTGCAAACTTAATAAGCGTACTTTCTATGCCAATATCTAAATCGTTGATGTGTGTGAGTATCATCTTATCCTTCAGAATCTGTATTAAAAAACAAGCTTTAGTGCTGCTTCATCTCACCCTTTGTCTGCATTATTACCTTAGCTGGTCCAGGGACCGGCAACAAGGCATAGCAGGGAGAACTGGAGTGTGTGTCTGTGTGTGTGGGAGGGTGACAGGCAGGCTGGATCTGGGCACCACTGAGGGCATCCGCTGAGGGCGAATTGCTCACGGCTACTTACAGTCCCAGACTGGAGACCTTTCTCAAAAAAGATCATAAACCAGTCACACCGAGCACTTCAGCTGCCAATCTGGACAGCAGGAACCCACACGAGCAAAACCCCTCAGGTACCCCAGCTCTCCCTGTGCCACAATCAGCCCCAGGCCTGCACACAGGTGAGGGGTTATAGAACCCAATCTCACCTACCCCGAACAGGTCTTTCCGGTCCCAAAGAACCAGCCACCGATCCCCAGTCAATTTACACTTTAGATCTTACTCACAAGATCACGCTGAGCCAATCCTTTAGAATCTACAATCTAAAGGTTTATTAACAAAAGAAAGAAAAGCATGAGAGTGAGGCTGTTAAAGGATAGTACATTACATGCATCGAATCTCCCAGTTCTCGATGCAGGCTCTAGCAGAGATGTTACAAACTGCTGGCTTAGAAGTCTCTGGTGCACATCCTACGTCAGGATGGGTCAGCGATCCTCCCCGGCTCGCTGTCCCTCCCAAGGCTGCATCTGGGATCAGGAGCAAGACTGAAGACAAGATGGAAACTGCCTCATGGCACTTTATATCCATTCCTGGTGTCTCCCAAGCTGGAGCGGGTCACATGGTAAAGGCACCCGTCTGTGTTTCACATGCCGGCAGCCATTATGCCCTGGCTGGTTTGCAGATTTCCAGATGCATCCCTCAGGTGTCTATTGGCCACCCTGAGAGCCGTTGTTCCTGGAGCCGTGCTAATTAGCATGGTCATTTACTGGACATTTACTTCCTCGTGACAGGCAGTCCAGGCCCTTTGCTCGGTCTCAGGCAGAGAACATTCCCAGCACCAGCACAGAGCCCATGTTCATAACTCCACGTACAAACATCGCACCAGTACATGAACAGCACACACAGAATCCATAGAGCATACGCTTTCGTTTGACACCTCACATGGCCCCCTTTATACACTTTGGGGCAAACACCCCCCCCCCCATGGGTGCAGCAGTGACCTGTCTGTTCACTTTACAATCCAATAATGTGATGGGGGGGCTGGAACGGGAGGAGCTGGAGTGGGGAGGGATGGCTGGAGTGTGGGAAGGGGGGGCTGGAGTGGGGACAGGAGCCACGTGTGCCATCAATTCCCAGATGGTGGCATGCATGCTTTTGCCCTGCCGCACAAGTTGGTCCCACATGCGGTTCCACCACTCGGCATCATCCCAGACCTTTTGGGCCAGGGTCTGCTGCATGTCATGCAGGACGGCCACAGGCTTCCTCATGAGGTCCTCGTGGACCCTCCTGTGCTTGTGGCTCCCCCAGGGTCGGGTGGCTGCCTCTGTTGGCGTGGATCGCCCCTCAGCAATAGCTGGTCCAGCAGTGGAGAACAAGAGGGAGAGGTGGTCAGTCAGCCCTGCAGACGCTGTCCCTGAGGGCATGCCCTCCTCTGTGAGCAGCAAGCAACAGTCCTCCGAGCAGAGGACGGGGATGTCCCGGGAGCAAGGCCATGTGTAGCCTGCCCAGCGGCTCTGCTTCACTGAGGCTCCGAGGTGCCCAAGGGACCATGCTTCCCTCCCCCCCTGATCCCCCCAACCTGTGCCTGGAATTGCTGTTCACGGGAGTGGGTGGTGCCCTGCACGGGCAGGCATGCCTGTGTGCTGTGTGCATCACTCTTTAGTCTGCATGGGGTCATGCGTGCACTCTTGCGCCCAGCCTGCTTACAGCATTGCCAGGTAGTGGGAGGGCGTCCCCCCCGCCAGGGGTCACACGTGTGTGGGGCCCGTCCACAGCCTGTGCGCAGGATCCTGGGGGTGCTCAGGGCTGGCTCCCGAGGGCGCGTGGTGCAGACTGGCATGGCAGGAGCTTCCACATGCATGGACTGCAGCACGATGTCCAGGCTGAGCAGGCCGAGCGACGACTGCACCCCATCCCGTCTGCGCCTGCCTCCCCTGCCCCGTGAGTGTGACAAACTGAGAGCACTCACCTGATGATCCCTCCCTGCTGCAAGAGGCTGCCTGGGAGATCTCCGGGGCCTGGGTACCGGTTCCAGGGTGAGGGTGACCGTGCTGGTCGTGTCCTCCTTGTCCTCCAGCTGCTGTTCGTTCTCCTTCTCCTCGGCAAGGAGCTCTGGGCAGGTGACCACGGGTGTCTCGAGCCCTGGCTCAACCACTATGGGTGGGGAAAGGGCTTCACCCCCCCACCCCCCCAATGCGGTGCAGTTCATTGAAGTAGGGGCAGGAGAATGGTCCTGCCGCGGAGCGAGAGCTGAGCTCCCTGCCCTGTCGTAGCCCTGGCGTAGCTTCTTCACCTTGCTCCTTACTTGGTCCAAGGTGTGGGGGGGCGTCCCCTCGTGGCAAGAGCCTCGGCCGTCTACCATAATTGTCCACGTTGCGCCTCCGGGAGCGGAGATCCTGCAGGGTCTCCTCCTCCCGCCACAGCTCAAGGAGGGACAGGGTCTCGGCCCTAGACCAGGAGGGTGCATGGTGTTTGGTGCCCCTGGGTGGGTCCTGGGAGCCCTAGTGGTGCTCCCTGCGAGGGCCAGGAGGGTCTTGGGGGGCTTGTGACTCGGCCATAGCTCCCTGTGTGGGTGGCAGGGAGAGCCATGTGGCCAGGTGCTGCTCCAGGGCTGGCTTTCTGCCACAAGACTTGTCCAGGGTGCCTGCAGCTTTAAGAGCTGCCAGGAGGCAGGAACGACAGAGCTCTGATTCCTGGGGATGGAGTGGCCACCCAGGCACTGTGCTATTTCCTGGAGGCCTCTTCCTTTGAAAAAAAACCCTCCTCCCCGTCCACACGCCTTGTTCCAAAAGCGCTTGTGACGGGGCGCTCTGGCCCCGCACTGTAGATCAGCCTGTGGGCGGGCCCCAGCTGGCTGAGAGCGCCCCTCCCCATAGCCTTGCAGGGCACGCTCCCTGGTGACCAGCACTATAAAAGGCCCTGAGATAGCTCCCTTGGGGTGACTGCTGAAGGGGAAGGACCTGCAGAGCCAGCTCCAGAGCCAGAGCCGCCCATGTAGTCTGACCGATGCCGCTACAGCCCCAGCAACAACTGCAGCCCCAGTGACAGCCCTGGCCTGTAGATGGGGAGAGGTATGGCAGCAGAGAGGCGCCAGGAGGTAGGAAGCAGCCCAGGGCGAGGAATTGCAGCCCCCCAGTGCTCGGCAGGTTGAGGGGAGAAACCCCTTGCTGAGCAAGCAGTGGACTGAGCCACTGCTAATAGGGCCCTGGGCAGAAACTGTGGTCAAGCTCTTACATACATATTATTGGGATTTTGGCTCTTCAGTCCCTCCTCTTGACCCTAGGGTTCCCTAATGTGCTTGGACCCCCCCCTCCCCGCACTTCACTTGCTAGAACAGGGGTGGACAAAAGAGACTCCGCAGGCTGGATTCGGCCCGCCAAGCACTTCCAAGTACTGTGCACTGCTCGCAGGGTGGGGGCAGAGCGGAAGAGGCTTCGCACGCACCCCTGCCCCCGGGCCCTAATTGGCCTGGGGGTGGGGGAGCACATGAAGACTCCTCCCACCCTGCCAAGCGTGTGCGCTACTCGCAGAGCTGGGAGGAGAGTGGAGGAGGCTTTGTGTGCTCGCCTGCCCCACTCCAATCAGGGCCTGGGGGCAGGGGAGCTGCATGAAGCTTCCTTTGCCCTGCCCTGGCCCTGCGAAGAACCTGCGGTGCTTCAAAGTGTAAATTGGCATCTCCGAATGCTCTACTGCACAATATGTGCCCGGATTTCCAAGATGGCTACTGTAGTCCATCACTGCCAAGGCTGGCTCAACCAAATTAACCAACATTACCTGGGGTTTGGCCAGCCCCAGAGGGTGAGTGGTGTGTGTGAATGTGCTTATGAGAGTGTGTATCAAAACTGGGTTAAGAATCAGACTGTTAACTATTCAAGTTAAGTACTGCTTTTGAGCTGCTTTCTAACTGCTAACTACTAGAGTTAAACAGTGCTTTTGAACTGCTTCTTAATTGTCTGTAAAAAAGTTCATTAAAGGCATCTTTTGTCTGCTGTGAATTCATTGTTCCGTGTCAGTCTGACACATGGGAGCGTTGCCAGCCTGATGAACCATGCAACAGTGTCCTCTTGTGACAGACCACCCCCTTGCTCCTTATCCCCCACCCACTTGCTCCTGCAGAAAGGGGGAATAGTAGCACTCTGCCAGCAAGTGGGGTGTGCCAAACCCACTGGGGCACTCCATGAGAGACTGCCCTGCCCCGTTGGCATGCTCATCCAGACCCCATATCCCCTACTACCCAGAGGATCATGCCCTGGCAGGTGCCTTTCCATGCCTGCCACCAAATTGAGTCCAGATGCTCCCTGAGAATTCTTGTGTACCTGCTGTACGGTGGCCCCATAAAAGCATACCTGTGGCCTTGCACGGAACACATCTCCGTTGTTTGCTGTATGTTAAGAGATTAGATTTTATCTCCTGAAATGTATGCCCTTCTAACTACTCATTACAGAGGGAACAGCACCCAGCCTGCTGCCATTCCCCCGGCCCAGCAGCTGTGCACCTCGCACAAATCCAAAGGTGAAAATGGACAAGGGAAGACCTGTTCAAGGAGCAAATGCAACTTGCCCAGGGAGCCCATAACCCAGTGGAGGGATACGATAGGGGGGTAGGGGAGGCAAGCCAAGCATCAGGAAGGGAGAGAGGCATGTCAGGAGAGGAGAGTGTGCAGGGAAGCACCAGGACACTTGTCGTCCCCTGATGGCTGTGATGGACCACATGGCTCCTTTCCGTAACACGTACGTGTGCAGCATCACCCCCATTCCGTGCAGACCAACTTTCCTGCCTCACCCAGTTGCCCTAGAACATGGAGGATGGTTCTCAAGGGCAGCCTCGCACTCAACTCCCAGGGAAGCATCACAAAGCAGAAGGCTGCCCACTCATATTTCTGATCCCCTCCACCGCCCGAGTGTCCCACCATGGACTCCTTTTCTGTCCCTGCTGGGTTCCCGAAATAGAACCACACAACGTCTGAACAGCGCTCTCTTTACTGCTTGTATTTCAGAACTGGAGGGGTTTCCAGGCAAGCACATTGAGTGCAGGGGCACCTAGCTGAGATGTGCAGGACTCTCAAAACTGGCCATTCCAAAAACCTTCTTTCAAAGCCTCTCTGATTTGCACTGCCCGGCGCTGTGCTCTCCCTACTGCCCGGTACTTGGCTGCTCAAAACCTCTGGCTTGGTGATCTGCCCCCACCCTGCCAGAGAACTTTCCCCCTTGTTCTCACAAAGATTATGGAGCACGCAGCAGGCTGCCACCACCAAGGGAACGTGGCATTCGCTGAGGCCTCACCCAGTCGAGAGACTCCTAAACCTTCCCTTTAAATGCCCCAATGCACATTCCACCACCATTCTGCGCTGGCCTAGCATGTAGCCCCTTGCCGGGGTCCAGGCACATTGATGTTAGTGATGCACCAACGCCTACAGTGCCACCAAGGAGTACCTCGGGCAGTTTGTGAGTCCTTGGCAAGGTGGTCAGGTGCACAGATGGGGATATGCGTTCTGTCTACTGCCCCACTGCACTTAGGGAAGCCCATCACAGCAAAGGAATCCACTGTGGCAGCCATGTTTCCAAGTCACTACCCTCCACGACAGAAGGGTACTGCTCACCTTGGCTACTGGAGAACAGAAGCCCCACTGTAGATTTCCCCATTCCAAATAGCTTCCCAGCTGTCTTTGCCATGCGCTTCTCCACTGTCAGAGCGAGTCTCCTTCAAATATTCTTGCGCACCAGGCCAGGAGAAAGCCATTCACAGAGTTCTATGAAAGTGACCTTGCACATGCGAAAGATTTGCAGTCACTGCTGATCTCCCTTGTGGCATAGTGGGGGGGCTGTCTGCTCTGTATTCCGGGGTCCCCCTGCATTGTGATGTGTGATTCCCACTGACTCACCCACATGTTGTGATGTAGTGTCAGTACCTTGCTGGTCGCTGTGCTTGGGTTGTGGGCTGTGAATGACCCCCTACTGGCCTCTGCCTGTGAGCACAGCCCAGCAGGTGGGCTGCCAAAGTCATGTAGACAAAGACCCAACTGGTCAGTCGAGTTGGGGCAGCGAAGGAACTAGGGAAGTGAGTGTTCGGGGGAAGGGTCAGTCTTGGGCTGGAACCATGAGGGAGAGAGACTAAGGTTGCTGGGGCTGAGGGCTAGGGGTGATAGACCCCTAACCCAAGGGGTCTGAAACATCCTGGCCCTGAATCCTGTAAACACACCACGTCTATGCTGTGCTGTATCCTGGAGAAGCAATAAAACCCCTCTATTCTACTGGCTGGCGGAGTCTGTTCTTGCTGCTACGCGGGTGCAGGAACGGGGGAACCCCAACGTGCCATCACAGTGGTGTCAGGGGTGGTATGCCCTGCACCCCGTGGATGGAGCATCCAGCAGCGAGTGTCAAGGTGCAGTAGAAGGAAGGGGCTTAGAGCCAGGTGTGCTGGAGGCAGAGTGAAGTGGTTCCCGGGAATCGTGGGGCGCTGCAGCACTAGACTGGTGAGTCTGCACCGAGGGGATGGCCTACACCCAACTCCTGAAGGCAGAGCTGGTGGGGCTATGCAGAGAGAGGGGCCTGCCCGTGGGGAAAGCAACCAAGGCCCAATTGATTGTCTGGCTGGAAGAGAATGACCAGCCACAGGGCCGGGACCCTGCCCCAGTAGGGAGCAGCCAGACACCCCCGGGGAGCATCTCAGGCTCTCAAACCGGACAGAGGACTGGAGCCCACCAGAGAGAGATGGTGCCCACCAGGCCAAGCCCTGCCAGCCGCAGTTCGTCCAGGGCAGGGTCCAGCCCAGCAAAGCTACGGCGGCTGGAGATCGAACTGCAGCTAAAGGAACTAGCGGACTGTAGGGAGGAGTGCCAGGACCGAGAGAAGCAGCAACAGCATGAGCGGGCCATGGCTGAGAGGAGAAGCTGTAGGGCCCCTGCTGCGGTGAATGGGGAGGGTCCCAGGAGGCCCAGGGTGGCCAGACGCTTGGAGAAGCTCGTGTTGGCCCAATGTAAGAATGTGGGGGACATGGACGGGTTCCTCAGCGCCTTTGAGCGGGCCTGTGAACTGCACCAGATCCCCCCAGCGGACCAGCTGCAACAGCTCACCCCCTTGCTGAATCAGGAGGCCACAGGGATGCTCAACCAGCTGGAGGATCTGCAGCCAGGTGATTACGAACGGGTCAAAGAGGCCTTGCTGCACAAGTTCGGGCTGACCCTGGAAACATACAGCAGGAAGTTCCGGGGGGTGCAGAAGGGGCCAATGCAGACCTATGTGGATATGGCCTCCCGCCTGGAAGCAATATTGCCGCAAGTGGGTGTTCGGGGTTGGGGCCCAGACCACAGAGGACCTGCTTGAGCTGGTGATGCTGGAACAGTTCTATGAAGCGTGCCCACCCAGCCTGAGGCTGTGGCTCAAGGACCGGAAGCCAGAGAACCCCACAAGAGGCTGGGAAGCTTGGTGGATGAGTTCACAGAGAGCTGGTCTGGGTGTGAACGGGAGTCCCGGAGAGAGAGGGAATTGCGCAGAGACCGGATCTCGGCTGAGCGACGGAGAGAGTCACCTACGAGGCGAGCCCACAAGACAAGGACCAGTCATCTGTGTCGCAGAGAACCAGCCAGGGCCTGGACAGAGCCGGTTCAAAAGGGCCCACAGGACCTAACGTGCCATCGCTGCGGGCAAAAAGGCCACAAGAGGGCTCAGTGCACCAGGCACCAGGAAAAGTCCCAGGACCTGAGACTTTCCAGGGTTAACTGGCTGGGGCTGGAGGAAGGGCAGGCCGCCCCAGAGGCAGGGGCCAGCAGGCAAACCTCAGCTCTGAGCGGGGGGGAAGGATGCTCAGTGCACCTCCCCTGGGAGGTCTGACCCTCGGGACGCGGATTGCTCCGTGTATTGGGTGGGGGCAGGGCGGCCCCTGCGGAGCGAGTGCCTCGTGCTCCTGGAGATGGATGTCAGAAAGGTGACAGGTTTCTGGGACACGGGGGTGGAGGTGATGCTGGCTCGGCCCGACATAGTGGTCCCAGACTGTATGGTGCCCAACACTCAGCTGACCCTGAAGGGCATAGACAGGACCCTGTTTAAGGTGCCTGTAGCCCAAGTGCATCTGAAATGGGGGGCCAAGGAGGGCCCCAAGGAAGGGGGGGTGCATCGGCACTTGCCCACGGAGGTGCTGATGGGGGGTGACCTAGAGGAATGGCCAGACGGACCCCACAGGGCCCTGGTCACCACCCGTAGCCAGAGCCAGCGAGGGGCTGGCGACCCTGACCCAGGGGAGGGCTCCCTGCAGGGGGCTCAGGGCTCCATCCCAGCGGACACGGGGTCGAGCCGGGCTGGGACTCCGGACCTAGGCAAGGGCGGGGAACAGGCCCCGATCCCTGCCCCAGTGACTGAATTCCAGGCTGCGGTGCAGGCAGACCCCTCCTTGCAGAGGCTGAGGGATCAGGCTGGCCTCCGTGCAGCTCAGCCCCTGGGGGGAGGTGGCCAGGAGAGATTCCCCCCAGGAAGGTGAGGGCATGGGGGGTCCAGCGGCAGCTGGTCGTCCCCCAAAAGTATCGCCGCAAGCTGCTGAATCTGGCCCACGACGTCCCATTCGCGGGACACCAGAGTATCCGGCGCACCCGGCTGAGGTTGCTCCAACACTTCTACTGGCCGGGGATATTTGCGGCCGTGCAGTGGTATTGCCGGTCCTGCGACTCCTGCCAGAGGGGCGGGACGGCCCAAGATGGGAGGAAAGCTGCTTGGAGGCCCCTACCCCATGTAGAGGAGCGGTTCCAGAGGGCAGCAATAGAAATAGTAGGGCCTGTCGGCCAGGCCACCTGGACGGGGAACAAATACATCCTGGTAGCAGTGAATTTGGCTACCAACTGTCCCGAGGCCGTGGCTCTGCCCTCTAGCGAGGCAGACACGGTGGCAGACGCCCTGCTGGCCCTTTTCAGCAGGGTGGGCTTCCCCAGGAGGTCCTCATGGACCAGGGACCCCACTTCATGTCGGCCCTGCTCTGGTGCTTGTGGGAGAAGCATGGGGCCCGGCTCACCTGGGCCCCAGTGTATAGCGCCTGGTTTAGAGGGCTAGTGAGGAAGTTCCAGGGGACCCTGAAGCAGATGCTGGAGGCCTTCATGCACCGGCACCCTAAGGACTGGGACAAGTACCTGCCCCACCTGCTGTCCGCACATAGGGAGGCAGCCCGAGGGTCTGCTGGGGTCTCCCCAACAGAGCCAGGGTGCGGAAGGGGGAAGGACCCCCTGGGCTTGCTGAGAGAGTTATGGGAGGGGGAGACCTCCCTGGATGGAGCGTTGGGGGTGGAAGACGTCCTGGCTTTCCGGGAAAGGCTCGCTGAGCTCATGGGCCCGGCCAAAGAGACCATGGCCAGAGCTCAGGGGCAGTGGAAGAGCTGGTGCGGCCACAGAGAATGGACCCGTGCCAGTCCCCCCAGAGCTGTGCAACAACTGGATGGGGGGGAGCCAGCTCCTGCAGGGCATCGCCGCAGCCAGCCCAAGCCAAGGGGAGCGCCAATGTCGCCGTGGCAGCTTTACTGGGCAGGGGACCCGAACTTCCCCAGGTCACAAGCGGAGTGACCCTGCTCAGTTCGCTCTCAGAGAGGGGAGAGATGTGGCGTAGCGGGGGGGCTGTCTGCTCTGTACCCCGGGGTCCCCCTGCGCTGTGAGGTGTGATTCCCACTGACTCACCCACATGTGGTGCTGTAGTGTCAGTACCTTGCTGGTTGCTGTGCTTGGGCTGTGGGCTGTGACTGACCCCTACTGGCCTCTGCCTGTGAGCACGGCCCAGCAGGTGAGCTGCCTAAGTCAGGTAGACAAAGACCCAACCCAGATGAGTTGGGGCAGTGAGGGAACTAGGGGAGTGAGTGTTTGGGGGAGGGGTCAGTCTTGGGCTGGAACCATGAGGGAGAGAGACTAAGGTTGCTGGGGCTGAGGGCTAGGGGTGATAGACCCCTAACCCAAGAGGTCTGAAACATCCTGGCCCCGAATCCTATAAACACACCATGTCTAGGCTGTGCTGTATCCTGGAGAAGCAATAAAACCCCTCTGTCCTACTGCTGGCAGAATCTGTTCTTGCTGCTACAGGGGTGCAGGATCGAGGGAACCCCAACTGCGTCGTCAGAGTCCTGTACCTGCAATACTGTGCGATCCCCCCAGACTGTGCTTGTCTGAGGGCATGGTGTGTGGTTTGATATTCAGATCCAAGGGAAACTAGGACACTCCAGAGAGAGACCACCACTTTCTTATTTATTACAAGCTTTAAGCAGTTACCATAGTTGTTTAAATTTTGCAAGCCTTAAAAACAAGACTATACAATTTAAACCGTAAATACGATACATTCTAAAGCAATTAATACAGCACAAAGCAATGCAAAAGCAATTAAGAGAAGATTATTATAATACAATAATTAAGCCTAATTCACTTACACTTCACCTGTATGCTACCTATGGTACCAGGAAGGAGGTCATGGTCCCTTTGATTCCTACATGTTGGAATGCCACGCACTGGATCGCCGGTCTGAAGGGCCTAG
>CM064328.1:4785417-4951481 GCA_032595735.1 Pelochelys cantorii
CTGTCACAAGGCAGGAAAGCTGAGCTACGTGTGCCACGTGGCCATCACGCCGCATCTGCCACTTTTAAAGCCCCCCCACCCCCACCCCACCAACACAAAGGATCTCCACCAAGAAAATGCAACACCTGGGAAGCTTATTCCCCATGTGATGTACCCATAACTGGTCACCTGGGCCTCTTCAGCCCCTTTCCTGGATTTAAGAGCGGGAGTACAGCAAGTGAGCATTTCACAGCTAGGGCACAACTAGCCAGCTCTTTGCACCATGGAGACGGGCCCAGCTATCTGCTCTGAAGTGACATTGGGTGAGAATGACCTGAAGAAAGCAACACCAGCAGTGTCAAACTGCTGCTGCTCCTCTGTGCTTTCAAACCTACTAGCATCGGGGTGAAGAACAGGATCACATGCCCCTGGAGCGGAACGCCCTGGCTGCTGAGAATAGTAATAGAGATGTAGCCGTGTTAGTCTGATCTAGCTGAAACAAAAGACAGGACTACCATCTTATTAGTCTTTAAAGTGCTGCATAGTCCTGTCTTTTGTTTCAGCTGGCTTCCTAGAAACAATTCACAACAAGAGGGGATTTCTCCACCTGCCTGGCTCCTTTTCCCCTTACGCCACTGCCCTGTTTTCCTTCCCTCCGCATCCATTCCTTCTAGCTTCCCACCATGTGTCAGTTTTACCTTCTACCTAGTGTTAAATATGAGCCAAGAGAATATGCTACTGCAAAACCAAATGTAACCCACACACCTAGTGTGGTTCACTGTCCCATGCAGTGGCACCTAGACCACAGCAACAGCTAAGATCAAGAGACCTCTACAGTAGTGTTTCTTAAACTTTTTAAGACCAAGGAACACCAAACAATAATTTTTTTTTATGAGGAACACCAAAGATTATTTTGTTGAGCAAAAAAATAAAAGTCACCTGTTGTTCTCTGCGGCACACCACTGTGCCACAGAACACAGTTTAAGAAACACCACTCTACAGCATGGGCTAGGAGGCAGTTGACTTTTAGCTCAGAAGGTAGAGGCTCCTATAGTAAGCTCCAGAGGTCCCAGGTTCAAATCCACTTGGTGGTGAGTACACAAACACCCATCATTCTGGGATATAGTAGCAGGGTTGCAGGCAGGACAGGACCAGTAATTCTTCCTTTGACTGATTTGGCCTCAACTGGAGTATTGTGTCCTGTTTTGGGTGCCAACTTTCAGGAAAGATAGAGACATACTGGAGAAAGTTCACAGAACTGGTCCTGCTTTGGGCAAGGGGCTAGACTCAATGACTCCTGAAGTCTCTTCCAGCCCTGGGAGTCTATGATTGGGGAGGGGGGGAGGAGT
Source organism: Pelochelys cantorii (assembly GCA_032595735.1). Classification (NCBI taxonomy): domain Eukaryota; kingdom Metazoa; phylum Chordata; order Testudines; family Trionychidae; genus Pelochelys; species Pelochelys cantorii. The sequence goes on from CM064328.1 coordinate 4,786,746, forward strand.
GAGCTACCTTTTCAAGCTGAGAGGGGAGGGGAGCAGAATAGCACACTGTAGCTTTGGGCTGGCTGGGGAAGGGAGAAGAGAAGAGCTGAGCTGAGCTGAGCTGAGCTAAGCTAAGCTAAGAGCGGTGACTGCTTTGCAGTTGTCTGTACTCTTCTCGCTCCCGGCTACTGAGGGGAGGGCCTGGGGCAGTGCTTCCTGTCAACAAGGCGCCTGTGGGGCTGCCCAGGAGAGATGCCGATACTGCCCAGCAGATTGGCAGAGTGCCCACAGCTAGGTTCGAATTTCTATTGGTGGTGCACATGACAACTAACTTGGTGCACATAAACATTATTCCGCACACGGGTGGAAGAAATCTGCACATGTATGGAAAAGAGTAGAGGGAACGTTGGGCAGGAGACAGCATCTTGGGATGGTAGGAAAGTTAGGGGGGGTTGCAGCTCCCCCACTGCCCCCCCCCCCACATGTGGCACCCTTGTGCAGGGGCTGTAGCGAGCTGAATGGAATTTGTCGGCATGGCAGCACATCTGTGTGAGGAGAGAGGCTTCCCGTACCACACGTGCGGGGGACCCAGCTCTCTGCCCCCATGAGGCTGGCCAGGCAGCTTGCCTCGGTATTCTCGGCCTCATCCCTCGCCCTTGGGGCTGCCAGCCCGGGTTGCCTGGGGCCAGGCAAACTGGACCCCCCCCCAGCCTAGGTGCACTAGGCTGGGGGACTGCCGCATGGGGCTTGAGCTTTGGCTTCCCCTCACTGGCTGCAGCTGGACTCCAGCTCCCGCCCGGCACTGGGCCAACTTCTCCCTGACCCCAACTCTGCCCCCTTCCCCGCTCGCTCCTCGGCCGGGCGGCCGAGGGCTCTGCTGCTCCAGCCCAGGGACTGGGAACCCCCAGCACTGTGGCCAGTTACTGGCAGCATGGTAGGCCAGGCCACCCCGCCCCAGAGTGGAGCCCCTCCCTGGACCCGGCCTGCCTGCGCTGCTCCGTCTCTGGAGCCAAGAGGAGGGAAACACCCACACAAATGGGAAAGGGCGGGTCTCACAGTGACTGTGGGGGGCTCATTGTCTCTCACACATCTCACACACACACACACAGTGTGTGTCACCAATGGGGAGGGGGTTCTGAGGGTTCCCGGCTGTGCCCCCTTGACACACGGGTCAGTGGCACCACCGGGGGGAGGGGCCCCCCCTCAGTGGAGCAAAGGGGCACCCGTTGAAGAATACTGCATAGGTGTGACGCTGTATCGGGCAGCCCCCGACCCTGCACCCCCCTGTCCGCAGCCAGAGGTGACTCTCAGTCAGGCAGTAGAGTAGGAGGGTTTTATTGGGTCTCAGAGATACAGCACAGGATGGATGTTCCCATAGCAGAGAGAGGGATAGCTCAGGGGTTTGAGCATTAGCCTGCTGAACTGAGGGGTTGTGAGTTCAGTCCTGGAGGAGGCCATGTAGAGAGCTGGGGCAAATCTGTCAGGGATGGTACTTGGTCCTTCTGTGATGACTTCTTAAGGTCCCTTCCAGATCTCTGTGAGATATATAAGAGCCAGGGCAGACAGCCTCAGTTCTCTCAGGGGGAAGGGATTCACAACCCTCTACTGGACTTACTCTGCTTTCTCCATCTCTGCCTCCCTTCCTTGGTCTCTCCTGCAGAAGAGCCTTGTTAATTGCTTAGGGTGGGGCCAATACACATGTGGGTGGGTGAGTCAGTAGGAATCATACAGCCAGGAGGGAACACTGGGTTACAAAGCAGGCAGCACTGCCACTACATCACATGAGGGCCTCATAAATCCTTAGGCCAGCCAGCCTCCACTGCTAAAAACAGCAGACACACACAGCCAATTTTTTCCCATGTGTGCAGAATAAATTTTGTCCTGTGCACTGAGGCAAATGTGGATGTGCACCACCCATAGAAACACATCCTGCCAGCTGTGGGCACTCTGGTAATCATCTGGGCAGCACTTGAATCTCTCCTGGGCAGCTGCCCAAGTGCTCAGCTTACAGCAGGGATGGAGAACCTCAGGCCCAGGGGGGCCAGATGCGGCCCCTGCCTTGCCTGGATCTGGCCCCCAAGGTTCAGGGCTCCCCCCAGCATTGAGGAGCTTGCACTGTGCTCCAGCCCTTCTGCCATCCCTCTGTGGGACTGGAACACAAAAAATCCACTAGGCTGGGTCCCCCCAGGCTCTGATGTGCAAGGGGAATGGGGGGGGGGGGAGATGTCTTTCTCCTTCTCTGTTGGGGGCCACCTCATTGAAGGTTTGGGGGTTTTTTTGCTTTTCACTTGTGTGCGGCCCCCCCCCCGACTGATTTTTCTGTGGCTCAGCAGCCCCCGACCTAAAAGGCCTAGCCATCACTAGTGGGAACCAAGCACCTTGCCCAGCAGGCAAGCGTTACACCAGGGGTGGGGCACCTTTTGTGGGGTGGGGGGCCACTGATCCACAGAAAAATCAGTCAGGGGTCAGGGACTGGAGTGCCAGTTCAGGCCTCCCAATGCTGCGGAGGCCCTAAGCCTGGGGGGGGCCAGATCCAGGCAACCCAGGAGCCACATCCGGCCCTCGGGCATTAGGTTCCCCACTGCTGAGTTACACAGAGGCCCAGTGTATGGCTATATGTAGCCCACACACCTGCTAGTTGGCACTATTCCATAGAGAGGCACTTACACAACTAACACAGAGAGAATTAGTTTGCTCTGCAGCCTTAGTAGAGTGGCAGCTGGCTTCTAGCTCAACCTGTAGATACTTGTGCATTAAGCTGCAGAAGTCCCAGGTTTGGTTCTGCCTGTTACACCTGTACACAACAAGCCCCTGAAAAAGGGGGGCAGTGTAGTCACACCCTTTGTCAGCCAAGACCTGGGCTTTGCACCTCTTTCAGAAGCAAGCTATTATCCCAGCTGCCTGACACCTCCTGGGGCCCCACGCTGTTCAGCCTGTCTGGTGACAATCCAGTTGTACCACCCAGACAGCTCCCTGACACAGCACCGCCCGTCTCACTGCCTCAGGAGCAGATTTCACCTTGGGCAGCCATGCAAAGTACCCAGGGAAACTGAGGCAGGTGTAGGGATCATCAAATTACTGGAAATTCCTACTTTGTGATGCCACTGTTGCCATTTAGTTCATTTGACCATTTATGAGGGGGCTTAGCAGGCTTAGCGGTGTGGCTAAGTACAGCTAATCCATGGGTGGAGCATAGGCTGATGTAGGACAGGAAGAGGAGCCGGACAAGTATTTCTGAGTGATGAATTAGGTGTGGAAGAAAAGTCAGGTGGTAATGCAAGACCTACAGGCTGAGACCTGTAAGATTGCAGCAGACCTCTTGGGCAGGAGTGCCAGTTACAGGATGACTGTAAAGAACGTGTCCACGGAGAGATTGCCGCAGTGCACCTGGCTAGCCCCCTGCGTGGAACCACATGCTGTCACGGCGGGTTGCTGCGGGGACTTGTCTACCCACACGCTAATGAGAATCAGGGAACGGAGGAGGCCAGCCTGTGAAAAGTGAGGGACCCCACAGCGTATGGGTGTGGAAGTACAGACAGAGCTGTCCCATCCATGGGATGTGTTGGGGCGCCCGCCCCAGGCCTCGCACTTTGGGGGAGTCCCACGGCCGCTGCCCATCTATCCTCTGTAGAGGATGGTCCCCCTTATTGAGGGTCACCCGTAGGGCTCAGAGCAGCCTGGGGGATTACCGGCAGGGGCTGGAGCCGGCAGCAGGGCTCCACCCACCCTGTCATTAGGGACCCAGCCATCTCATGGGCAGGTGCCTTTGGCGAGGAGAAACGCCTCGCTGGGGGTAAGCCGGGAGTGGCAGCTGTTTCTCTGTCGCTCGGTGGCTGTCTTTCAGGGTTAACTCGCCGATTTCCCTGGCCTGGATCAGGGGGTGTCACTTAGGAGATGGGTGGTGGACTGGGGGCGGTGGGAAATACAAGGAAACCGCAGCTGTGTGATGTGAATGTTTGTGATTTTCAAAGAGGAAAGCGCAGCCTGGCCCCGCGAGGAGTTGCGCGGGGGGTGAGGGGGGAACTCCCCAGGCTCCTAGAGGGGTGGGGTGGGGAGGTGAAGTGGCAGGAAGGAGAGGGGGAGTAGGAGCCTCACAGCGGGGAGGGGGGATCTCCACACCCCCATGAGGTGTGGTGAGGGAGGGGGCGTGTACAGGCTCTTGTAGGCAGAAGGCGGGAATCCCCAGGCCCTGTAGCAGGGTACGTGGGGGGTTAATGCTCAGACCTTGTAGCTCAGGAGGGGAGGGGAACCTTTCCAGTAGAAGGTGGTCTCATGGGTGGTGGGTGAAGCCCTAGCTGGGAAAGGCAAGACCAAGGCCCACCCCTTCTGCCTGAGGCCCTGCCCCTGGAGCCAAGCCCCACCCACCTCCAACCCAATCTTCCCTGTCCATGTGGTGAGGCCGTAGTCCCAACCCCAGCAACCAGGGAGCAGGCCTGACGTGGCGCGGCCCCAGCCTTCCTGGGTGGCTGGGGCATGTAGGCAATTTTGGGAAGGCTGTGCCAGATGCTTTAAAAAAAAAAAAAAAAACCCAACATGGTGGGAAAAAAATTGCTTGAGCAAAAAAAAAAAAAAAAAAAAAAAGGCACAAAAGAAAGAGGCACTGTGCCTTTAAATCCCCACGCTCACCACTCCCCCCGCCAGATGTGGCAGAGGGGGAATGTCTCAAATGACCTTCCATTCGAGAAAAACATAAAATACCGGGCCAATACTGGACACTTGGCAACCCTAGCTGTAGCCTCTGAAAACTCTTAAAGAGGTTGAGGGCATCAGAATCCCTCTGGAGGAATAAGGCTACAGTCTGACTGTCTTTTCACAGGCCCCCTGTGCTCACAGACCCAGCCCGCAGCACTGGGTTGTCGTCCCTATTTCCAGAGTTTAATCACTAGTGGAGACGTTTGCTGCTCTGTTCTTCCATGCAGGTTATTATATTGACTTGCTAGGGCTCTCTGTGGTGCCCGGTGATTGTTCTGGCCCCAAAGCCCTTGCCGCGGACTCTCTTTATTCAGCGCAGGGTTTCTAACGATCCTAGGCATCCAGACACACAGGTTCCATTCCCTGCTCCTTCCCAGACTTCCTGGATGAGGCCAAAGCTGCTCCAGCTGCCTCTGTGGAACAGCCCCTGAGCTTCTGCAATCCCAGATCATGAGACTTCCTGACTCTCGGGCTAAGCTGCTTGGAAGTACGGTTCCCAATCTGCAGGGGAGGCTGGGTGTGAATCGGAAGCGAGAGCCTGGCATGGGAAGTGGCCTGGAGTAGGCCTCTCAAGGTTCCTTCCAGTGTGGGGAATCAATGGCCCATGGGAGGGACAGAAGAGAGCGGAGAGAGAGTGATGGAGGCCCCAACCCTAGCCAGAAGCCAGAGCCGAGCAGTGGAAAGATCTGCCCAAGGAACCCAAGCAGTTGTGGGGAGCCCCGGGGGCCTGGACCCTCCACCTGTCCTGCGAGGTGGGGCTGGGGGCTGCATTTCAGCACCGGCCCCTTTGTTGCATAAATTGCTAGTTTCGTCCCCTGGAGGCTAGTCCAATTTGCCCCAAGAAGAGAGTCACACTTTCAGGCTGGGTCCAACTCCATTTTATTGTTTGCAAACAATAGCCAACAGAGGAGCTCTGTGCTCAAAGCAGTGTTGACCTTGAGCGATGGCTGAGCTGAAACTTTTATGGATTCCACATTCCTTCTGGCCAGCGTATCGCAACGTGATTGGTTGCTGTTACTGCAAGTTTGCTTAGTTCCCTAGCAGAAAATTTAGCAGCTTCTGAGACATGCGCAGTTATCTAAATGATACGCGCTGTTTTGAGGTTAAGCAATGGAGAAGAAGCACACTTAGTTTTTACTACAATTCCCTCCTCAACATGCTTTCTTCGAATTATACTTAATCTGTCTCAGCCATTGCTAGTCTCTGGTAATGTACAAACATTTCACGTTTTACAACTGACCGCATAGTTCGCTGTACAAGAGCTATAATACATGGTACTAGGCAAGGCAATAAGCATAACGTCATCATAGCAAGACAAAACACTAGGAAGGCTCCTTTGAACCCTTTCAGATTTGGCAGCCAGGAAGTGAGCCAATCAAAATCCCAACCTTTCCAGGTTTGCACCGGGACATGGGCTACACTTCGAATGTCTGAAGCCAAGTTCTTAATCAGCTTGCCATTATCGTCTATTTGTAGGCAGCAGTCGTCCAATTAAACTTTTGGCACAATCCTCCTTCTGCTGCCAGCAAATAGTCAAGACCCATTTGGTTCTGGAGGACTGCAGTCCGCAATTGGGTAAGCTGGTTGGCTATCAAATCCAAAGCATCAGCAGTGCGGTTAGCAAATATTTCTACTACTGCTTGGAGTCGAATTATTCGGTTAGTTAAGTAAGTAGGCTCTCTGCCGACCACACTGGGCTCCCAGGTGGCAGGACCATAATATCGTACAATTCTCTCTGCGGGCCACTCATCCTTTCCCCACTTTTGGGTAGCTGACAAGTCTGCGGCTGTGAGGGTACGTTTGGCCAGTGTATACATGCGGTGCAAAAGTGGAGTCTCCTTGGGGAGCAGAGTAAAGGGGGGGTCGAAGGATGGCAGGCTAACATACACCAGTCCAATTTGCAGGCAGTTGTGTGTATGCGTGGGTACCACACACCCAGTAATGACCCGTTAAAGCAGGCCAGGGGTCATGTTCGACATCTTCTGCCCTTCCAGACCTACTATTTACAAACCTACTATAAAACCCAAAGAAGGGGAGAGAAGAAACTCCTGCCCCCTTTGTCCGTGACCATTTAAGAAACAGGTCTCTTCATTTGTGGAATCTGCAACACAATAGTACAAAGTTTTATCTCCTCTTGTAACTAAGGTTGTACAGTTTATGGAGACCTCAACGTGACCCGTTGTTAAGCTAACCAAATTAGTGAGGGAGAAGAAATCCCTATATCCCATGCAATATGAACGATTAGTGGTGTTGGAGTTGTGCCAGGCCCCTCTATTTAAGAAATAATTCATGCAGGTGCTATTTCCTACAAAATGCATGGCGAAGCGCGATTTATTCTTTGTGAAGCACCATTCGCCTAACTGTGGCTGGACCTCCCATGATGGGGTTTCGTGGGCCAACTAGTCCGTTGCCCAGGTGCTATTGTTGTCGGAATGCATTCTATACGCGAGATCTACTAATGTGATCAGATTTAATGGTTGGGGTATCCAGGGCCCGAGGAGGCCCTGATCTTTGGCCTGGACACAAACCCAACAATTAGACAACCTTAGATATTTTGCTATGTTTTCTGCCAAAAACAATACTCCATTCTCGGAGTCCTTCCCTACAACAAAACTAAACAGGAATGTGTACCAACATAGTACAATAAGGTTCATGTTCATGTTCCCTTTTTATTAATTTTTAGTTTTAGTCCTTCTCCTAGACTGCTAATCCACTGGATGGATTCTTGTTCCGAGGGGTGGTCACACCCTGGGAGTTGTTGTCCTGTGCTCCCTTTAAATATTTCTTTACTCTGGAACAATGGATCCACTTGTTGCTGCCTGCTAGCTTAACCGCTGTATGAGTTGTTAATAGCACCTGGTAAGGTCCTTCCCATTTTTCTGTTAGCGGATCTTTCTTCCACTTCTGGAGCAGCACCTGATCTCCCAGCTGGAAGTCATGGATCGGGGCGTCTAACGGCAAGCTCTGGAACGGCGCAGCAAACCTGTGGAGGGATGACAAAACAGACTGCAAGGCGATAACATGTTCTCTGAGTTCAGTTTTTCCCAAATCAACAGTAACTTGTTCCCTCCACCCCGCCGGCAAGACCCTGGGAGGCATTCCAAACATTAACTCAAAAGGGGACAATTTTATCCCCTTACGTGGTATGCTACGAATGCGAGTTAAAGCCAGTGGGAGCGCCTGGGGCCATTTTAAATGGGTTTCAATACAGATTTTTGTTAGCATTGTTTTCAAGGTTCTATTCATGCGCTCCACCTGACCTGAACTCTGAGGTCTCCATGGAGTATGGAGCTTCCACTTAATGTCTAAGGCTTTGGCCACTTCCTGCACTACCTTCCCCACAAAATGACTACCCTGATCTGACTCAATTGACTCCGGCAGTAAAAATCGTGGTATCAGGTCCTGCAGTAGGACACGTGCTACTGTCGATGCTGTAGCCGTCCTGGTGGGATATGCTTCCACCCATCCTGTTAGCTGGCCGAATCAGCACTGTTTGAGTTAACACTTCCAAGCAATCATGGCATGGTGGCCCCGGTTCTGGTAGCAAGGTGGCTGGGTTTAAGGCAGTGGTGTGTTTAAAAGTGAGTCCGGGGTTGGACAACAAGAAAATCTCATATCTGGACTGCCTGGAGGGGTTCAAAAACTTCCCCCCTTCCCCTCCAAGGATTTGAGGTACTCCATGTGGAGTGTGTATTTCCATGTCGGTTCCCATTACAATCTTTTGAGCTTCCTCCACAATGGTAGCTGTTGCTGCAACAGCTCTCAAACACGCAGGCCACCCTTTTGCTACAGGGTCCAGCACCTCTGAATAATAGCCCACAGGCTTCCAAGCTGGACCCACTGGTTGGGTCAGGACCCCTGAGGCGACGCCCTTATTCTCGTGTACATAGAGTCTATAGGGCTTGCGCTCATTGGGGATCATTAGGGCTGGGGGCTGCATTAAAGCAGTCTTTAACAATTCAAAGGCATGCTGATTCTCTTTGGTCCATTTCCAGTTTGCGAGACCCTCTTTAGTGAGGGACTCATATAGGGGTTTGGCCTTGCCCCCATAGTCTGGAATCCACATCCTACAGAATCCAGTTAAGCCTAGGAAAGCCCGTAGTTCTTTCGGAGTGGTTGGGGCAGGCATGTCCTGTATTGCTTGGACGAAGCCCGCACTCCCTTTTCAATCTCATAGCCCAAAAAGGTGACCTTTGACTGACATATTCGGGCCTTTCCTTGTGAAACTTTATATCCCTTTTTTCCCAGAGCATTCAACAGGGACTCCGTTGCCCTTTTCCCCTTTTGCATATCGGGACTTGCAATCAACAAATCATCAACATACTGGAGCAGAGCTACCTCAGGGTGCTGCCTCTTCCAGTTTTCCAAGTCTTTCTGCAATGGGGTCCCAAAGATATGGGGAGCTGATACAAAACGCTGGGGCAACACAGTCCACAACAGCTGAGTTTTGTAATGGGTATCTGGGTCCTCCCACTCAAAGGCAAATAGTTTCCAACTGTCTTTATGCAAAGGGATAGAGAAGAAAGCATCTTTTAAATCCAATACTGAAAACACCTTTGCATCTGCTGGAACTTGTGTTAAAATGGTGTGTGGATTTGGGACCATAGGGTGATCCACAAGAACCTTCTTATTTACAGCCCTCAGGTCCTGCACTAATCTATATGAGGTGCCATCTGCTTTGGGCACCCCCAAAACCGGGCTGTTAAAGGGGGAAGAGCCCTCTACCAACCAGCCATATCCTTTGAACTTTTCAATTAATGGCTTCAACCCTATTCGGGTGGCTTTCTTCAGGGGATATTGCTTCACACACACAGGGCCCTCTCCTTCCTTGAGAGGAATTTTTACTGGAGTCATGGACTTCGCCCGGGCAGGGGTCCCATCTGCCCATATACACATGGATTGACACCTTCTAAGATCTCAGTCCCTTTTGCCTCTAACACCGTCTCAATTGCCCGGAGAGCCATCTGGTAATTTGAGCCCTGTTTCACTGGCAGCTGCATTACAATCTGATCTCCTCGGAAGAAAATTTCAGCCTGCAGCTTAGTTAGCATATCTCGCCCCAGCAGAGCAACCGGGCACGCAGATGAAACAACAAAGGCATGTTCCGGCATATTATTTCCAATCTTCGTGAGGAGGGGTTTACATACAGGTAGCCTCGTTCGTCTCCCTTCAATCCCTTCCACTACCACATGCTTTCCACTTTCCTTAGCTGAGGGGGGTTTCACGGGAATCATAGAAAACGTGGCCCCAGTATCCACCAGAGCCTCATAGTCTCTGCCACCAACCCTTATTTTCACCATGGGATCCTCTCAAGCCTTAGCTCGTAGGGTGGTGGCCTTAGATCCCGGTCCCCTTCAGCTAGAGTCCTCTCCAGAGGATTCCGCCCGCATCTGCCGGCCCTCTGGCTGACTCTCCTTTTTCTTATCCTTCAACTGAGGGCAATCCCTCTTCCAGTGCCCTTTTTCTTGGCAATATGCACATTCATCCGTGCCTACACGTCCTTTTCCTTTCTTGGGGTACTTTCCCCTGCCTCCTTGCCCGCCAGCCTTCGGGTCTGGATTGCCAGTTATGGCAGCAGCCAGCATTGCCATCTGCTTCTGTCCCCTTTTCTCTTTCTTTTTCTCTGCAACCTGCTCTCTGTTCCCATACACCTTGTAAGCTATTTCCACCAACTCAGAAATGGGCTTTCCCGGCCCACCTTCAGTCTTTTGCAACTTTTTGCAGATATCAGGGGCAGCCTGTCCTATAAACATCAAATTCACCATCCATTGGTACTCAGGGCCTCCGGATCCAAGTCACTAAACCTTCGAAAAGCTTCAAACAAGAGCCCCAAAAAGGCAGAGGGGTTTTCATCTTTCCCTTGCTGAACTTCATACAACTTAGACAAGTTTGTGACGCGGGGCACCGCCTTGCGCAGTGCCTCCACTATGATTCCTAAATATTCTGCATTTCGCTCCCGGCCTGCTGCCTTGCGGCCGTTCCATCCTGGATCCTATATCGGGCACAGTCCTCTTAACCCCCTTCCCCCTTCTCCAGCCGCGGTTCTACGCTCTTCAGCTATTCGATCCGCAGTGCCAAGAACCAAACGCCACTCCTCTGTGGTTAACAGCGTCTGCAACATCATTTGGACATCTGCCCATGTGGGTCGATGGGTCTGGCCCACAGACACAAAAAGGCTTTGCATCTTTAGGGGATCCTCTCTGAAAGAGGGGTTCTGGTTCTTCCAATTGAACAGGTCAGAAGTACTAAAGGGGACGTAGACAAAAGCTGTATCCCCATCCCCTGTTGCCACCTCCCTCATAGGAAATACATATCGGGGCTTGATCTTGGGACGGGGACGCAGATCATAGGGGTCTTCCATGTTGTATGGCTTGAGCTGGGGCATAAACCCCCTATCCTCCAGAACTTTCAGATGGGGGGATTCAAGAGGAGCGGAGGGTGTCTTCCCCTCATCGGGCGAGTTATAAGGGGGAGGGGTGTGCTTTGGAGACGGCAGCGGAGTTTGAGTTTGTGCCTGAGCTTCTGCTGAGCTTTTTCTCTCCCCCTCCTCATGTTGTTCCACCACGGGAGTTTCTCTACGCCTGCCTTGAGTCAGATTAACTTCACTACCAGAATCATTTAAAACTCTGGGGCATGCACCACCCTTGCCTCCCGAGGCCTTAGCTTTTGCTACCATAACCTTACAAACTCCTATGCTACACTTCAGCAGCCATGCAGGTCGCCTCTGCGTGTGATTCAACCAACAATCAATATATGGGAACTGATCCCAGTGCCCATCTCGAGTAACAACACCATGCACAGAGGCAACTAGATTTACATCAAAAGATCCTATATCTGGCCAGCCTACCCCAAAGGTTGGCCACTCGAACTGACAGAACTTAATTAAATCATCCTTTGTCATCTTAATTCCAAAATCACCCTTAAATTTACTGAAATTGCGCAGCATGCATCCCAATGGGGTTGCGGAGTTTTCTACCCGGGAGTGACCCGAACCCATTGTGTCAACTTCTCAGCCCCAAGTGCCGAGTACAATGTTCAGACCTATGTGCTGAACGCAAGAATCCCCGAAGGACCAACAACCACAAAAGACACAGGGAATATGTATACTTACTCCGTCAACACCCTGGCGCCATTCCTTCGGACCTCACAGCCTGGTTGACTCTTACAGTGGAGATTCCTTTAACTTTCCGGATGTCCCGACTCACGCTTTTGGTGTCGTGACGGACTCAAACACGGTCCGGTGTGCACTTCACGGTCACCTACGATGGTCCTGTCATCCGACTCCGGAGTAGTCCAAGGGGTATCTCCTGGTGGCTCGCCAAATTTGTTGCATAAATTGCTAGTTTCGTCCCCTGGAGGCTAGTCCAATTTGCCCCAAGAAGAGAGTCACACTTTCAGGCTGGGTCCAACTCCATTTTATTGTTTGCAAACAATAGCCAACAGAGGAGCTCTGTGCTCAAAGCAGTGTTGACCTTGGGCAACGGCTGAGCTGAAACTTTTATGGATTCCACATTCCTTCTGGCCAGCGTATTGCAACGTGATTGGTTGCTGTTACTGCAAGTTTGCTTAGTTCCCTAGCAGAAAATTTAGCAGCTTCTGAGACATGCGCAGTTATCTAAATGATACGTGCTGTTTTGAGCTTAAGCAATGGAGAAGAAGCACACTTAGTTTTTACTACACTTTCCCACACCACGACAGATTCCCTGAGCTACCACCACCCAACTCCAGCTTCCAGTGGGACCAGGGGGCATGGCCTTAGGGGGAAGAGGGAGGGGCAGGGGGCAGGTCTCTGTGGTGGGCGGGGCTAAGAACATAAGAACGGCCAGGCCAATAGATGATGCATCCCCAGCAGGTGTTTCTACTGCTGGTACACATCCACACATGCCTCCGTGCACCGAATAAAACATATTCTGCACGTGAGTGGAAAGAATTAGAGGGAACGGTGCTAACAGTTTTCTCCCCTCAGTGCTGGGATTCTGTATTTCTGCTGTGAACACTGCTCTACAGCCAGAATGCTTCTGAAATAAATGTAGTCAAACTTTACTAATTCTGGGTCACTGAGAACAAAAATGATGCTTAAAATTGTTGATTGGCTCTAGTTTTCAAGATATGCTATTGGGTCAGTATATATAACCCTTGACTTGGGAATGGCGGAGGATAAGTGAGTTATAAAGGGAAGGGATCTCAATTTAAACCAGAAATGACTGAAATACATCTTTGACTGGATCTATGAATAAATCTATGACTGGGTTTGGACAGTACTTGCTTTTTAGGCAAAACAATGAATGCTGCAATCTGAAGCTGGTATTGCGTCATACATGAAATGAATTGCATCATGTTATTCCTAGAAGTCATGGATGATGCAATCATAATGAAGCTTACATCACTCTGCTGAACAAATTGCCCTATATCAGCTCTAGAAATCATACAGTGTCGTGCTCTCTTATTTGTCAGTGTTTGATTTTGCAAAGGGACACATTTCTGTTTAGCCAAAGTGAGCAGAGATGCCTCGTACTTGTGTGAACAGTGCAGATAACTTCTGCTATGTTTGTGGTGAAGTGACTTTTGCATCACAAAAGCGCAGTATAACCACTATGGTTAAGAAAGCCTATCACCTTTATTTTGGCTGCAAAATTGGAGATCAGGACAAGAGGTGGGCCCCACGCATATGCTGCAACACTTGTGCAACAAATCTTCGCCAGTGGTTGAACAGGAAAAGGAAATCTATGCCTTTTGCAGTGCCAATGATTTGGAGAGAGCCAACAGATCATACCAGCAATTGTTACTTCTGCATGGTGCCTCCAGTTGGGAAAGGTGTGTCAAAGAAGAAAAAGTGGACTGTGCATTATCCAGACATTCCATCAGCTATACGCCCAGTACCCCACAGAGAAGGACTGCCGGTTCCTGATGCACCACAATCATTCTCACTTGAGTCAGACGAGGAAGAGGAAGAGGATGAAACTTCTGGCCCTGAACCATCAATGTCACAGGACCCACATTTTCTCCCATCCTCCTCCTCTGAACCACACCTCATAACACAAGGTGAACTGAATGACCTTGTCGGGGATTTGGAACTACCCAAGAGTAAGGCAGAGCTGCTGGGCTCCAGACTATAGCAGTGGAATCTCCTGGCAGGTGATGTTAGGGTTTCCATGTTCCGTGACCGTCAAAAGGATCTTGTCCCATTCTTCTTCATGGAAGGTGATCTTGTAGCCTGCAACAACATTGATGGTGTGATGGCAGCCCTCAACATGGTTCACGATCCAGATGAGTGGAAACTGTTCACTGATTCATCGAAGACGAGTCTTAAAGCTGTTTTGCTGCATAATGGCAATGTTTTGCCATTAATTCCAGTTGGTCATGCAGTCCATATGAAGGAAACCTATGACAACATGAAACAACTTTTGAGGTGCATAAACTATGACCAACATCAGTGGCAGCTTTGTGGCGATTTGAAGGTTGTTGCTCTCTTGCTTGGTCTGCAGACTGGATACACAAAGTACTGCTGTTTTCTCTGCGAATGGGATAGTCGTGCAAGAGATTCCCACTACATCAAGATAGATTGGCCACTCCGACAGTCATTGGAGCCTGGGAGGAAAAGTGTTCAGCATCCACCACTTGTTGAATCAAGGAAGATTTTGTTACCACCCTTACACATCAAGCTGGGTCTGATGAAGAACTTTGTCAAGGCCATGGACAAAACACAAGCAGCTTTCAAGTACCTCCGTGGAAAATTTCCAAGGTTAAGTGAAGCTAAGATAAAGGAAGGTGTCTTTGTTGGTCTTCAGATTCGTGAACTTCTTCGAGATGATGCATTTGACCGTGCACTGCGTGGCAAGGAAAAGACGGCATGGAAAGCCTTCCAGTTAGTGGCAATAAATTTTCTCGGAAACAACAAGGCAGACAACTACAGGTTGTTGGTGGAAAACCTCCTCAAGGCATACAAAAGCCTTGGTTGCAACATGTCACTAAAGATACATTTTTTGCACTCTCCTCTAGATTTTTTTCCGCCGAACTGCGGAGCAGTGAGTGACGAGCACGGCGAGCGATTTCACCAGGACATTGCAACAATGGAGAAACGCTATCAGGGCAAACAGAACCCATCAATGCTTGCAGTCTATTGCTGGACAGTGACAAGAGATGCTCCATTTAATGAATACAAGAGACAAGCCAAGAAGCGCCGAGTAGACACTGAATAGGACTAAACTATGTACATAATAGTTTTTTGCCTTTTGTTTCAGAATAAATTTTATTTATATAACCCTTTTGCTGATTTTTAAAGTGTTACATAAACAGGACAGGTGAAATATTATCATGTAAAGCAACCATAAACACATGAAAAGACCTAGGTTTACAATTTATGATTAAAACTCTAATATCTACACAATATACATAGACGTAAAATGTAAAAACGTAAATATCTTGGAAACAGTAGCCAATCAGTTGTTTTAATTGTCATATTTGAATTCACCACATCAAAATACATAATAAATAGCACATTTTATCTCTGAAGCAGACGACTTCTAAAAAATTGTAGACCAGTGGAATCATTCTCAGCCGTGAAAAGGAGGGGTACTGGATGGTTTTGGGAATGTAGGGCGTTTCAAGGGTGAGAGGAGTGATGCCCCTTGAAAGGAGGTCTGTGTGGGAGGGATGAACACAATAGCTGTGTTAAGCTGTCTTGGAGGTAGTTGTGTTAGTCTGTCGCTTTAAAAACAATGAGTAGTCCTGGGGCACCTTGGAGACTAACAAAATGTGTGTGTGTGTTAGTGTTATCGAGAGCTTTTGTGGGCAAAACCCACTTCTTAAGGTGGTATGTTTAAAGCAAACAAACTTGTTTTGTCATCTCATGTGCATTGTTATCTGGATTTGGTTGTATCAGTTTGTTCAGACTCAAGTGTCACTAACTTTATTTTGCTGTTTACTCAGAAGCAAGTCCTCGTGCTTAGAGCAGGGATCGGTGAGCCCATACTCCTGACTCTTACTCCTCAGTGGGGAACTGGAAATGATCCATGTTTCTCTGACCCCACTCTCCTGCCGATGGGTGAGGGGTATGGGTGTGGAAGATGAGGGGACCAGAGACAGTTGCCTATTTGTTGCAATCACTGATTGTGTACACCTCGGCTCTGGGTTACCCAGCGTGAGCCCCCCACCGTGTGTATCTTCAGCTCCCATTGACTTTAGCCAGAGATGCCTGAAGGCCCGTCTGTGAAGAGGTTCCAGTTGCTCACTGCTCCTTTTGTGGGGCGGGTTGTGGCCAAGGTGGGAAGAAGCAGCAGGCAGAGCAGCCTGCAGGATCTGAAAGCAATGAGGCTCCAGGACTCTCAGGTGAGCCGTGCTAAAAGGCAGCCTTGTCGGGACACGTCAACCCAGCCTCCCAATCCTGCCCGAACCGCAGTGCTGGTGCAGCGGAGATGGTGGTGTTGGATTTG
Organism: Pelochelys cantorii; assembly: GCA_032595735.1. Lineage (NCBI taxonomy): Eukaryota > Metazoa > Chordata > Testudines > Trionychidae > Pelochelys > Pelochelys cantorii. The sequence continues at coordinate 4,802,849 of CM064328.1, forward strand.
GGCCAACCACAGTAACATCGGGGAGTCTCTCGTGCTCAGTGGGAAACATGTTCCGTGAAACGTTTGTGGCTTTAAACAAGTGCTGTATAGGCAGGTTTAGACACTACCCACATGGCTCCAGGACTAATCCAAGAATCCTAGAGCACTGGAAGGGACCTCGAGAGGTCATCGAGTCCAGTCCCCTGCCTTACCTCCACTGCTTCACCATCCGGAAGCTGTCTCAGTTAAACGGTGCCCAGCCAGAGCTTGCTTCCTGAACCTCTGTTCCAACCCTGAACCTCCTCCCGCACCCAACCTCCTGCCCCAGATGTGAGTCCTCCTACACCCAAACTCCTTCCCAGAGCTTGCACCCTGAAACCCCTCCTGGACCCCAATCCCCCATCCTGGGCTAAGCCCGGAGCCCCTCCAACACTCCAAGTCCCTTGACCCAAGACCAGAGCCTGCACCCCAACCCCCTATCTGAGTCTGGTGCAAGTGAGTGAGGATGGGAGAGGAAGGGTAGGGAGCGAGCAGGGTGAGGCCTCGGAGAAGGGATGGAACAAGGGCCGGGCCTCAAAGAAGGGGTGGGAAGGTGGGGCATGGGTATTTGGGTTTGAGGTAGGTCTTACATTGCCCTTAAATAGAAAAAGTGATCTTGTGGTTCAGAAGGCTGGAGACCACTGCTGTAGTGAGACTGGCAAAGTGAATAAGACTTCATAGGATGTGGGCCTCTGCCCTGACAGAGCTGGTTCCTATCTCCCAAAAAGTCCTCCAGATCCCTCCCATCCCTTCCACGTTCGCCCTGTGGGCCGTGAGGGCCCCTAATCATAAAATGTTCACTGCTTGCAAATGCTCAAGTCCTCCGCCGATTCCTCGGCCCTTCATTTTTAGGTGTCTGGAAAGAATTTATTCCTGGCATTCGGTGCTGCTTTGGAAGCCCGGCCCATGAAGGGAAGCCCATCCCCGGTGGAAGAAGGGCCAAGCCCCCGAGGAAAAGCTGACAGCGGGGTGTGCTCCCTTCCCCTGGCTCGGGAGAGAGAAGTGGACGACGTCTCTCCGCGAAGCTCCGAAGAACACAGCATGCAGAGGAAGCAGGAACCTGAAGGCTCAGAAGCACCAGGGGACACTTGGAAATGGCTGCGCTTCCGTTTTGGCTTGTTCGGCAGCGTCCGAGCGAATGCGTTTGCGAGAGCTAATAAGGCAAACAAAAGAGGGGACTGGAAGGATCCTGTGCCCAGGTATTGATTGAATCCCCTGTCGTGGCAAGCGCGGATTCTCTTCCGTCTCCCTTTGCCCGCCTCCCTCTCCCAATGCCAAGTTTCTAAAGAGGCAAAAGTCAATGGGCTACATTTTTGCTTGCTCCTTTAATGGCTCAACAGGACAGTCCATGTGTTTGTTCCTGCTGAATGTTCCCATGAAACTGACAGGTTTCTCAAGCTAGAGAAGAAATAAGTCAAGCTATGCTCAAATGGAAATAGGGATGTAACCTCCCGGGGGCAAACAACATTGGAAGAGCTAACCCAGGGCAGGTTAACTAGATCCACAACTGCAAATGAGGAAAAACAAGGCTGCTTTTCCCAGTCAACCCTCTCCCCCCCCCAAGCTCACCTCTCTGATTTCCATCCTGATCCTTGTAGGTTGGTTCTGCACTTTGACACTACGGGCTTCCTCGTCTTTTACAACTGCCAGATACACTGGTGCACCTCTCCCGCTGTGGAGCCTGCTGCTGACATCCTGTCTCCCGAATTCCATCGTGGGCAGGCCTTGGCAGCCCTTCGCTAGCCGACGCCCATCTGCTGCATCCTTCTGGACCAGAGATATTTCTCCGGTCTGGGTATGTCCCACCAGAGAGGGGAATGGCCTCCAGGAATAAGTGGTATTTTGGCCCAGTGAGAGATGGTTCTCAGATGTATTAGTAACTTTTTATTCTGGTTCTTCGCTGGTAGCTCTTTATGAAAACAAACCTGCTAGGATTTAATTTTCATGGGTGCCAATTTCCATTGGGAGCTGTGATTGCCAATCACATTGGGAGCTGTGATTGCTCAGCACCTCTGGAAATCAAGCTCTTAAGTTTCATAATCCCCTGTGGCACAGTGAGTTGACCTGGCTTACCCAAGGCCACAGAGGGAGTTGGGATCATAGGCACAAAGAGACATCAATAGCTCCTTCCTCTTGGACAAGCACTCAGGCTACTAGATCTTTTTTGGGTCGGGAGCCGCTGACCCACAGAAAAATCATTCGGGAGCTGCGCACAAGTGAGAAGCAAACAAAAAAAACCCTCACTAATGTGCCCCCTGACTGAGAAGGAGAAAGATGCTCCCCACATTCCCCTTGCACACCAGAACCTAGGGGAGCTCAGGCTAGTAGACCGTGTGTGTGCCAGCCACGCAGGGGGGTGGAGTGTCAGTGGGGGCTCTCCGGTGCTGTGGGGAGAGAATCCTGAGCCGAGGAGGCCAGATCCAAGCAAGTCGGGGGCTGTATCCGGCTCCCGGGCGTTAGATTCCCCACCCCTGATTTATGTCATTGGTTCTCACTGTCTTGCTATTGCATCTATGTTCCAGGGAACATCATTAAGAACGAGATCTTGTATTTGGCAAGGATCCATCTGCTGTCCCAAGACTCCCTTTTGGCTGTCTCAGATCTTGAATCCTTGTTGGACCATGCCGTTCAGTTCAGCACAGACTGGCTGCATAAGAAGCTGGCTGGAAAAGGGTTACACTATCAGATCTACCTGAAAGAAAAATGTCCCCTTGGGCACGAGGTGATGAAAGGAACCTTTGGACCTCATGATGGGTTTAAGAGGCTTAGCTGGTGGTGTCCTCAGTGCCAGCCACAAGTACCACCTGAAGGGAACAAGTCCTCCCACCCCAAATCACCAAGCACTGAATGAGCAAATATGCTTGCCACCCTTACTCTCACCAAATGTTGCCTTCTGTCCTTTTGGTCATATGCCGTCAGTCGTTCTGAGCAGGAAGACGAAAAGTGGAGAGAACAGAGCTCTGTTAAAAGAGAGGGGAATGTTTCTGTGACGCGCCCAAGCCCCTACTGCACTATGGAGCGAAAGAAAGCAAACAGTAGTGGGTCTAAATCTCCCCCAGAAGACAAACTGTAGTCACTGGAATACTGGACGCCTCAGATTTGATGTACAAAGTTGAATGTTATTTTTTTTCTTCTGCCAGAGAAACAATAAAAATAACTTCGGTTTGATTGTCTTGGTTGTTTGAAAGCTTTGCCAGCCTCCTGCCAAACCAACAGACCAGAAAGAGGAAGTAAGGGAAAGTGGAACTTTCCTCTCTTAAGCAACAGTTCATGTCCAGCTGGCTTAATGGTGATTAGGCATGTTTATCACTCTCCTAACTTGGCACCCTACGTGTGATGAGGCGCTGTCAGTAGCGAGCAGGGGGGGTAGTGTCTGGTGGGGGATGGTGGGGTCAGTGTCTGAAGGGGGATAGGACCAGTGCGGGGGGTCAGTGTCTGAGGGATGGGAGCTGTGGGGGGAGGTCAGTGTCTGAGGGATGGGAGCTGTGGGGGGGTCAGTGTCTGGGGGATAGGAGCTGTGGGGGGGGTCAGTGTCTGGGGGATGGGAGCTGTGGGGGGGTCAGTGTCTGGGGGATGGGAGCTGTGGGGGGGGGTCAGTGTCTGGGGGATAGGAGCTGTGGGGGGGGTCAGTGTCTGGGGGATGGGAGCTGTGGGGGGTCAGTGTCTGGGGGATAGGAGCTGTGGAGGGTCAGTGGGGGGGGATGGGAGCTGTGGGGGGGGTCAGTGTCTGAGGGATGGGAGCTGTGGGAGGGTCAGTGTCTGAGGGATGGGAGCTGTGGGGGGTCAGTGGGGGGGGATAGGAGCTGTGGGGGGGGGTCAGTGTCTGGGGGATGGGAGCTGTGGGGGGTCAGTGTCTGGGGGATGGGAGCTGTGGGGGAGGGTCAGTGGGGGGGGATGGGAGCTGTGGGGGGGTCAGTGTCTGAGGGATGGGAGCTGTGGGGGGGGTCAGTGTCTGGGGGATGGGAGCTGTGGGGGGGAGTCAGTGTCTGAGTGATGGGAGCTGTGGGGGGGTCAGTGTCTGAGGGATGGGAGCTGTGGGAGGGGTCAGTGTCTGGGGGATGGGAGCTGTGGGGGAGGGTCAGTGGGGGGAATGGGAGCTGTGGGGGGGTCAGTGTCTGGGGGATAGGAGCTGTGGGGGGTCAGTGTCTGGGGGATAGGAGCTGTGGAGGGTCAGTGGGGGGGGATGGGAGCTGTGGGGGGGGTCAGTGTCTGAGGGATGGGAGCTGTGGGGGGTCAGTGGGGGGGATGGGAGCTGTGGGAGGGTCAGTGTCTGAGGGATGGGAGCTGTGGGGGGTCAGTGGGGGGGGATAGGAGCTGTGGGGGGGGTCAGTGTCTGGGGGATGGGAGCTGTGGGGGGTCAGTGTCTGGGGGATGGGAGCTGTGGGGGAGGGTCAGTGGGGGGGGATGGGAGCTGTGGGGGGGTCAGTGTCTGAGGGATGGGAGCTGTGGGGGGGGTCAGTGTCTGGGGGATGGGAGCTGTGGGGGGGAGTCAGTGTCTGAGGGATGGGAGCTGTGGGGGGGTCAGTGTCTGGGGGATGGGAGCTGTGGGGGGGGGTCAGTGGGGGGGGATGGGAGCTGTGGGGGGGTCAGTGTCTGGGGGATGGGAGCTGTGGGGGAGGGTCAGTGGGGGGGGATGGGAGCTGTGGGGGGGTCAGTGTCTGAGGGATGAGAGCTGTGGGGGGGGTCAGTGTCTGGGGGATGGGAGCTGTGGGGGGGAGTCAGTGTCTGAGGGATGGGAGCTGTGGGAGGGGTCAGTGTCTGGGGGATGGGAGCTGTGGGGGAGGGTCAGTGGGGGGAATGGGAGCTGTGGGGGGGTCAGTGTCTGGGGGATAGGAGCTGTGGGGGGGTCAGTGTCGGGGGGATGGGAGCACTGGGGGGGTTCAGTGTCGGGGGGATGGGAGCTGTGGGGGAGGGTCAGTGGGGGGGGATGGGAGCTGTGGGGGGGTCAGTGTCTGGGGGATAGGAGCTGTGGGGGGGGTCAGTGTCGGGGGGATGGGAGCATTGGGGGGGTCAGTGTCGGGGGGATAGGAGCTGTGGGGGGGGTTAGTGGGGGGGATGGGAGCTGTGGGGGGGGTCAGTGTCTGAGGGATGGGAGCTGTGGGGGGGGTCAGTGTCTGGAGGATAGGAGCTGTGGGGGGGGTCAGTGTCTGAGGGATGGGAGCTGTGGGGGGGGTCAGTGTCGGGGGGATGGGAGCTGTGGGGGGGGTCAGTGTCTGGGGGATAGGAGCTGTGGGGGGGGTTAGTGGGGGGGATGGGAGCTGTGGGGGGGTCAGTGTCGGGGGGATAGGAGCTGTGGGGGGGGTCAGTGTCTGGGGGATGGGAGCATTGGGGGGGTTCAGTGTCGGGGGGATGGGAGCTGTGGGGGGGGTCAGTGTCTGGGGGATGGGAGCTGTGGCAGGGCTCAGTGGGGGGGGGATGGGAGCTGTGGGGGGGGTCAGTGTCTGGGGGATGGGAGCTGTGGGGAGGGGGTCAGTGTCTGGGGGATGGGAGCTGTGGGGGGGGTCAGTGTCGGGGGGATGGGAGCTGTGGGGGGGGTCAGTGGGGGGGGATGGGAGCTGTGGGGAGGGGGTCAGTGTCTGGGGGATGGGAGCTGTGGGGGGGGGTCAGTGTCTGGGGGTGGGAGCTGTGGGGGGGGTCAGTGGGGGGGATGGGAGCTGTGGGGAGGGGGTCAGTGTCGGGGGGATGGGAGCTGTGGGGGGGGTCAGTGGGGGGGATGGGAGCTGTGGGGAGGGGGTCAGTGTCTGGGGGATGGGAGCTGTGGGGGGGGAGTCAGTGGCGGGGGATGGGAGCTGTGGGAGGGGTCAGTGTCTGGGGGATGGGAGCTGTGGGGGGGGGTCAGTGTCTGGGGGATGGGAGCTGTGGGGGGGGTCAGTGGGGGGGATGGGAGCTGTGGGGAGGGGGTCAGTGTCTGGGGGATGGGAGCTGTGGGGGGGGGTCAGTGTCTGGGGGGTGGGAGCTGTGGGGGGGGTCAGTGGGGGGGATGGGAGCTGTGGGGAGGGGGTCAGTGTCGGGGGGATGGGAGCTGTGGGGGGGGTCAGTGGGGGGGATGGGATCTGTGGGGAGGGGGTCAGTGTCTGGGGGATGGGAGCTGTGGGGGGGGAGTCAGTGGGGGGGGATGGGAGCTGTGGGGGGGTCAGTGTCTGGGGGATGGGAGCTGTGGGGGGGGTCAGTGTCTGGGGGATGGGAGCTGTGGGGGGGGGTCAGTGGGGGGGATGGGAGCTGTGGGGGGGGGTCAGTGTCTGGGGGATGGGAGCTGTGGGGGGGGGTCAGTGTCGGGGGGATGGGAGCTGTGGGGGGGGGTCAGTGTCGGGGGGATGGGAGCTGTGGGGGGGGTCAGTGTCTGGGGGATAGGAGCTGTGGGGGGGGTCAGTGGGGGGGATGGGAGCTGTGGGGGGGGGTCAGTGTCTGGGGGATGGGAGCTGTGGGGGGGGTCAGTGTCGGTGGAGAGTGAGGGGAAATGAGTCGCGGTCCCTTTAAGAAACCCGGCGCCTGTTCCTCACCTGCTCGCCTGGCGAGGGCCGAACGGGCGGCGCCCTCAGCCAATCAGCGCCATGCGTCATCCGTCACACCAGCCCAGGAGCCGGACCGTTGGTCAGCGTCTTCCTGGTGCGAGAAAGGGGCGACCTATGAGATCCCCGCTCAGCCCCGCCGGCCGCGAGCGCTGCACACCGATTGGCCGGGGCGGCGGGCGGGGGCGGGGCTTGCCCGGCTGCCTCGAGCGCCGCCCAGGGAAGATGCTCGCGCGGGCGGGCGCGGCGCGCGGAGCGGGCAGGGACAGGGGGCAGCTCGGCGGCCCCGGCGCGCGCGGCGGCCCATGGAGCGGCTGGGCAGCTGGCTGGGCCGTTCCCGCGAGATCTACAACCTGCTGCGCTTCCGGATGGGCGGCGGCGTGCCCGGGATGCCCCGGTGGGAGCAGGTGAGCAGCGCCCGGCTCCGGTCGCGCGCGCTCCCGGGGACCCCGGCCCGTGCACGGCGCTGCCCAGCCGCTCGGGGTCCCTGCAGCTCGGCCCTGCTGCCCCTGGGAAGCAGCCCTTTTGCAGGGACCGGGGTGGAAAATCAGCTCGGTGCTGCACCGGGATGGGATTGCACCAGCCTCCTGGATGTCTAGATCTCTTGGCTTTGGAAAAGGTTCAGAAAAGGGCAACAGCAATGATGAGGGGTTTGGAACGGGTCCCATATGAAGAGCGATTAAAAAGACTTGGACTGCTCAGCTTAGAAAAGAGGATGCTCAAAGGCTAGGACAGAGGTCTATAAAACCATGACTGGTGTGGGAAAAGTGACTAAGGAAAAGTTATTTACTTCTTCCCACAATATAAGAACTAAAGGGGTGTGAAATGAAATGAACAGGCAGCAGGTTTAAAACAAACCAAAGGAAGTTTTTTTTTCATGCAGTGCATAGTCAACCTGTGGAACTCCTTGCCAGAGGATGTAGTAAAGACCAGGGATTTAATAGGGTCCAAAAAAGAGCTAGGTAGATTCATGGAGGATAGGTTCCCTCAATGGCTATTAACCAGGATGGGTAAAAATGGTGTCCCTGGCCTCTGTTTATCTGGAAATGGGTGACAGGAGGGATTACCTGTTGTGTTCCCTCCCTCTGGGGCATCTGGTATTGGCCACTATGGGCAGACAGGATACTGGGCTGGATGGACCTTTGGTCTGACCAAGTATGGCCCATTCTTTGGTTAGCCACCTGTTCCCTTTTGCTGAGGAGGGGGCTGGGTCTGTCAGGCAAATAGAACCAGGAATGGTCTCATCTTACCCAAACCCTAGGAGTTGCTCCTTCCCAGGCTCTGAAAGATGGGGCCAGTTTCCTTTTTGACTTCTCTAGGACCAAACATGGGGAAGCAGCATTTCCAGAGTCCTTCCCTATCCCTGAAATTCTCTCTCATATATCTCTGGTCAGTGCTCATGGAGGAAAAACAGGAGCATCCAGGCACCTGCCCATGTGCCTGTAGAAAGAGCAGGTCAATGTTGATCTGTCCAGTAGTGATAAATCAATCACCATTCCTGCTCATGTCTTGAAGACCCTACCATCCTTTTGAAGAGTAACTGCTAACAGTCACCAATTTTGGACCACAAAAGCTGAACAGCATAGGGGGAACCCCAATGAAGTCAGCACAGCACAGAGCATCCTGTATCCAGCCCCACTGATTGTTGGAGTCCTGCATAGATACAAAATTTGGACCCTCCAAAATGAGTGGTGGATATCTGCATCTATATCTGCAGATGCCTTGCCTCCAAACAGGGTGATGTGGAGTATCAGGATCCTAAGTAAAACTAGGTTCAAGAGTAACTGATGATGTGATTAATACAGCACTGGGTTCTGGATTCTTTAGGACCAAGGTTCATTCCTTCTATTTTGACCAGCTAGTGGGATCAATACCTTACTTCGTTGTCCCAAATTGGTGACCATTAGCAGTTACTCTTGAATAGAGTGGTAGGTTTAATTAATCACCTGTCTTCACATTTATGCCCTTTTCTATGAGAGGCGAGTCCTTCACCCTGAGGAAAATCTTGAAATTTCTCCTGCTCTTCCCAAGCAAGCTTCCAAGTCTTTGTCCATTTAAAAATAGAGCTGATAATGCTGAGATGATAGCAGAATGGCCAGGCTGGGTCAGACCGAAGGTCCATCTCGCCCTGGGTCCTGTCTGCTCACAGTGGCCAATGCCAGAGTCTGTGATTTCAACAGAGCACAGAGAAGGGGCCCTGGCATTTAACATCTGCGATGAGACTGCAGCATATTAGAGAGAGAGATGGGGGAGGTAGTTTGGAAGATGATCGCAGGAGCTGCTGGGCCGGGGGTGGGGGTGTCTGAGCAAGTGTCCAAAGCAGTTTGGGATGTGGGGGGCCTCAGCTCCTCTCGCTTGGAGGGTGTGTGTTGGGGGGGGTGTCGCTCGTCCCCAGCACCTGTACGCTGTTGTTGGGGGGAGGGGAAGTGGCAGGAAGGCTTAAGGAGCTGGGGGGGGGGGGGGGGAGAGGCGCAGCAGGGGCGGCTCGCTGCTGGTTCAGACGGGGGGGGGGGGCGCTGGGGCGCCCAGCTGGGAGGCTCCCTCCCTCGGAGTCCGGGAGCGCGGGGGCGCTTTGGTCTCTGGCGGGGCGCCCGAAACGAAAAGGGGCGGGGACCTCGGGAGGAGGCGCGGCCTCCCGGGGACTAGGGAGGCCGGGGGAGGCGGCGGCGCAGGGTCCCCGGGACGCTCGGGGGAGGAGGCTCGGTGTCCGCGGAGCGGTTCCCAGCGGGGGCGGATCGGGGCGGGGCGCGGAGTAGAGCTAGCGGGGGGAGGGGGGGCGGAGCGGGACTGGCCGGCTGGGGGGCGGGGAATGCAGCTAGCGGGGGGGGGGGGGGCGGAGCGGGACTGGACGGCTGGGGGGCGGGGAATGCAGCTAGCGGGGGGGGGGCGGAGCGGGACTGGCCGGCTGGGGGGCGGGGAATGCAGCTAGCGGGGGGGGCCGGAGCGGGACTAGCAGGCGGGGCTGGGGGGCGCGGAGTGCAGCTAGCGGGGGGGGGGGGCGGAGCGGGACTAGCAGGCGGGGCTGGGGGGCGCGGAGTGCAGCTAGCGGGGGGGGGGCGGAGCGGGACTAGCAGGCGGGGCTGGGGGGCGGGGAATGCAGCTAGCGGGGGGGGGGCGGAGCGGGACTAGCAGGCGGGGCTGGGGGGCGCGGAGTGCAGCTAGCGGGGGGGGGCGGAGCGGGACTGGCCGGCTGGGGGGCGGGGAATGCAGCTAGCGGGGGGGGGGGGCGGAGCGGGACTGGACGGCTGGGGGGCGGGGAATGCAGCTAGCGGGGGGGGGCGGAGCGGGACTGGCCGGCTGGGGGGCGGGGAATGCAGCTAGCGGGGGGGGGGGGGCCGGAGCGGGACTAGCAGGCGGGGCTGGGGGGCGCGGAGTGCAGCTAGCGGGGGGGGGGGGGGCGGAGCGGGACTAGCAGGCGGGGCTGGGGGGCGCGGAGTGCAGCTAGCGGGGGGGGGCGGAGCGGGACTAGCAGGCGGGGCTGGGGGGCGCGGAGTGCAGCTAGCGGGGGGGGGGCGGAGCGGGACTGGCCGGCGGGGGGCGGGGCGCGGAGTGCAGCTAGCGGGGGGGGGGGGGGCGGAGCGGGACTAGCAGGCGGGGGGCGGGGCTGGGGGGCGCGGAGTGCAGCTAGCGGGGGGGGGGGGCGGAGCGGGACTGGCCGGCGGCGGGCGGGAGTGGGGGGGGGGCGGAGTGCAGCTAGCGGGGGGGCGGAGCGGGACTGGCCGGCGGGGGGCGGGGCTGGGGGGCGCGGAGTGCAGCTAGCGGGGGGGGGGGGGGCGGAGCGGGACTAGCAGGCGGGGGGGGGGCGCAGCCCCGCGCCTCCTTGTTTTGCCCGGGCCCGGCCCGGCGCGGCGCCGCCCGCCCATGGCCGCCAGCACCAAGGCCGCGGCCCTGTTCAAGCGCACGCTGGCGCTCTCCCCGCCGCGGGGCCCCCGCGGCCCCGCCTCGCCGCTGCCGCCGCCCGGGGCCCGTCCCCGCGGGGCCAGCCGCCTGCCGCACCCGGGCTCCCCGCCGGGGGCCGGCCCGGCCTCGCCCCGCTTCCAGCAGCCGCCGCCCCCTCTGCTCTGCCCGCAGGACGCGCTCAGCGGCAGCCTCCGGACCTGCTACCGCTACCTGAACCAGACCAGCCGCAGCTTCGCCGCCGTCATCCAGGCCCTGGACGGGGAGCTGCGGTGAGTGCCGGGGGGGGGGTCCCTGGTCCAGGACCGGGCAGCGGGGGCGGCCCCAGCCGGCCAGCACCGGGCTCAAAACAAGCAGGAGCCCCGCGGCACTGCACAGACCGACGAGGGGAGCCGGGGGGCCCCAGGATCGCGGGGCTGGGGAGGGTTAAACCCCCGCCCATGTGTGTCTGGCCGCAGCCAAGCTACGTGCTCCTTCTCACAGCCTGCTTGGCTGCAGGGTGTGGTCCCAGATCCCCATCTGCACTGCCCTCCCCCAGGTGTGGGGAGCTGGCCCTGTGTAGGACCCTTCGGGATGAGGCCTTAGCTATGGCCCTAGGGCCAGGGGGCTCCAGTCTGCCTCTCAGCTGGGCGTTTCTCTCCTGCTCCTTCCATGCGGGAGGCTCCCCAGAGCTGCGTGAAAATGTGCAACTGGAGTGCGAAAGTTTCCGGGCGCCCCTCTAGCCGCCTTCCGTGCAATTGTCTCTACAAATATCCCTGTGCCAGCTGTGCATGAGACACCGCGCGCGCGGGTTAGAGGTGACATGGTACATGTGGATGTGTCAACCTCACGCCTGGGCTGTGATCTTGAGTGCAAAGGAGTTGTTGTTTGTGTTACCGCACCACCTAGGAGCCCTTGTGCTGGACCGGCCCTAGTCGTTTGGTCTTTTGACCATGGAACAAAAAGATCATCTGTCCCCCAGCAGTCTAGTCTAAATGTAGGAGAAGAAATAACAGATGGATACAGACGGACAGGACTTAAGCTTTTATGGGGTCCATGTATTTTAACATGGAGTATTTATGTCACGGATCCAATTAAGTAATGAATAAAGTACACTAGTTAAATGTACCTATGATATTTGGTGGTACTTAGCCAAGGATCTGCCTTTGTACTTCTGTGCCCCTTGTGCATGTAATCCAGAGGCTGGGTACCTGAGGCCCAGGGGCCGGATGTGGTCCTGGCTTGCATGGATCCGGCCCCCGAGGCTCAAGGGCCCCCCCACCATTGAGAAGCCCGTGCTGGTGCTCCACCTGCCCCACCGCCCCACCATGGAGCGCACACAATCTACTAGCCTGGGCCCACCTGGTGTGCGAGGGGAATGTGGGGAGTGTCTTTCTCCTCAGTTGGGGGCCATGTTGATGAGGGTTTGTTTGGGGGTTTTTTGCTCCTCACTTGTATTTGGCCCCTGACTGACTTTTCTGTGGGTCAGCAACCTCCGACCCAAAAAAGGTTTCCCACCCGTGCTGTAATCCATAACTGAGCTCCTGTACAGTGCCCCTGTGAAGCAAGGATGTACTGCTGCTGTTTTGCAGAAGTGGCACACAGGGATTAAATGACTTGCTCAAGATGATGCCAGAAGGCAGTGGCGGAGCCAGGAACTGAAACCAGCTTTCTGGAGACCTAGTGCAGTGCCTTGAAAAGGAGAGATGTTTTGGTCCTCCCTTGGTCTGCTCCAGGAACATTAACTTCCTGTAGCGATGAACCAATCTCTTCTGGGCTGTGTGTGTGGGGGGGGGGGGGAAACAAATAGGTTTTTAGGAATTATTAAAAAAGGGATAGAAAATAAGACGCAGAATATCTTACTGCTCCTATATAAAGCTATGGTACGCCCACATCTTGAATACTGCATACAGATGTGGCCGCCTCCACCTCAAAAAAGATATTTTTGGCATTGGAAAAGGTTCAGAAAAGGGCAACTAAAATGATTAGGGGTTTCGGACTGGTCCTATATGAGGAGAGGCTAAAGAGATTGGGACTTTTCATTTTAGGAAAGAGGAGACTGAGGGGGGATATGATAGAGGTCTATAAAATCATGAGAGGTGTGGAGAGGGTGAATAAAGAAAAGTTATTTACTTGTTCTCATAATATAAGAACTAAAGGACACCAAGTGAAATTAATGGGTAGCATTCAAATTAATAAAAGAAATCAGAAGGGTAGCTGTGTTAGTCTGGATCTGCAAAAGCGACAGGACTCCTTGTTGCTTTAATAAAAGAAAGTTATTCTTCACACAGGGCACAGTCAATCTGTGGAACTCCTTGCCAGAGGAGGCTGTGAAGGCTAGAACTATAACAGAGTTTTAAAAAGAACTAGATAAATTCATGGAGGTTAGGTCCATAAAAGGCTATTAGCCAGGGGCTAAGGAATGGTGTCCCTGGCCTCTGTTTGTCAAGGGCTGGAGATGGATGGCAGGAGACAAATCGCTTGATCGTTGTCTTCGGTCCACCCCTTCTGGGGCACCTGGCACTGGCCACTGTCGGCAGACAGTATACTGGCCGAGATGGACCTTTGGTCTGACCCAGTATGGCCATTTTTATGTTATGTTCTTAGTGTGGGTATGTCTTCACTGTGCAGTTTTTAGTGACAAGGCTGTGTCATCACCGCCGTATCACTAAACGTCAGCTTGCGTGAATGCTGTGCGTTAGCACTTTTGCTGACAAAATACTGCCACCCCCTAAGAGGGGGTTTCACTGAAGCAGCGCCTGCACTTCTGTCTGCCGTGGCAAAACCATGTCGTTCACTGGGGGGAGGGTGTTTAAGCACCTGTGAACAACAACATTTTGTCAGTCGGTCTGAGTGTAGCCAGACCCTTTAAAATTGCCACGTATGCCCGGAGTTGTCTGTGACTTTGCCATTCCATTGCTGCTTGTTTTCCGTCCCTGCTTCATTTTTGCTGTGAGCTCACCTGTGCCATGTGGTCTTACCTAGATCTCAGGTGCTCTGGGCATAGCATATTTGTACAAAGGCCCAGTATCACTGGCCCCCAGTTTTTCATCAGTCATAGTACATATCAGTATAAAACTTCGCAACCCCTGTTAGAGGGATTGCTTCTTCTGGCACTGTACTATAGCCAATGCAAATGGATCAAGACCGCGATAGAACATTGCACTTCAACGCTCGTTAACAGCGTAGGGTAGAAAGAATGGTGGCTCCAACACGGATATCACCGTCATTCTTGTAAAAGTCTCATGGGACTTTTGGCAACCGAAGTGGCGAGGGCCTTAGCATTGGGGGTTCTTTTTATTAGCGGCCCGGTGACATAATCCTGAATAGCGACATCTCTGCTCGGCTTGCAGTGACGTTGGACATGCTGAAACGCCTCATGGTGCAGAATTGAAAGTCCGAAATTGTTTCTGTACCCTGCACGTTACAGCAGTGCTTAGAGCCTCTGAGGGACAGGTCGGCGTAGCTAGCGCAGATACACGCGCTGAAAACAAATACGCGCAATGCGCCTGGTGTGCTGAGCCGGTTGGGCTCGCTTGTGGTTTTTACGTGCCTTCTTCCGTCGGGCTATGTCCATCTTGTTTTAGATGTTAAGACCTTGGGGGCAGGCCCAGTCGTCATCTTCTGTTTGTACAGCTTGTAACCCCAGGAGTCCTGGCTCTTGCCTGGGACTCAGACTTTACAGTCTCTAATAATAAGCAGCCTGGGAATTCAGAGCTACGCTTTGTGGCCTGGGATGTGTTTGATCAGGGCTACTCAACACGCGGCCTGTTTGTTTGTGGCCCGCGGTGCGGTTTGGGTTTACGCGGGGCTCAACACGCGGCCCACGGGTGCGATCCTTTGAACGTGGCCTCCACGGGGAACACGCTCCACAATGGCGAGTCAATATCATGGTCTTCTGTTGAGATGCGTTTTAGTCGTTAAATTCCTGGACTGTCATTGCTCAATAAAAGTGCTGTCATATGGGTGGAAATCGGGTAACTATTCCATTTTATTAATATCAGCAGAACTGACTTAAATGGGGCCTGCGTGTTGCATAGTCTTGCCTTAATCTTTGTATTCATGCCTGTCAGTGTGAAAGACGCTATTTGCATATATTAGCATGTATATTCAACCAAACTTAGGTTGCGGCCCTCGGCATGTGCTGTGAGTATCATCGTGGCCCACAGGGCTTCCAAAGTTGAGTAGCCCTGTGCTTGTATTTCTTAACTTTAGCCAATAGCTATTTGTCGCCGGGATTTCTGAATGGTGGGGAAGTGTTCATGCCCCTTGAGGTGCACAGACACCCATCTTGGGGGCATCAAGGGCAGAGATCCCGTCTTCACTCTGAATGCCCCCAGTTACTGTTGTCGGAAACTAGCACGTGTTGGACAGTTTTGCTTGGCATTTTTTGCAACGTGAGTTATAGCCCAGAGCTAAGGTACCACGCCAATTAAGCATATAGCCCCTGGGATTGGTAACAACCTTTTGTAAACATCTCCTGTACAACTCCCAGCTCCCAATGTTCCTTTTGGGAATTTAAAAAAAGAGGGGATAGGAGAGATTGTGTAAAAATACTGTGAGATAAGGTCTGGATAAGTGTAAGAGTGCATGTGGTTGGTGATATTCCCAAACAAAAGCCAAACTTTCTATTCTCCTCCCCCCCCCCCCCCCCCGAAGTGTGTTCCGTGAGACCTTGGCTAGCATTGCGAAATACTTATAATTTTTTCACCCACACAAATCCTCCTTGAATGAAACCGAGCCCAGGTTCAGTGTAGTCATGAATAGCTAAATGCTCCCCTCCCTTTCCTGTTATGTCATCTATCACTGCTTATTACTGGCCTAGCTCATCGCTGTTCGTGAGAACGGAAACCTCTCCAAAGCGCGAGACGTACAGGACTTAATGAATTGTTGCGGGAACTCTTTGAAGCAGTCATTATCTAAGCACAGGTGCTCTGGGCTGCTTTGGGGAGAGGCACCTCTGCCTTGATCCCCGCCCCGGGCCTGCTGCCAGGGAGGGAGAGATGCCCTTTGCTTGGCCTCAGTGCAGCCCCAGACTTGCCGCGGCCAGAGGGGAGTTGCCCCTACCCTGGGCCCGGACCTGCCATCCCTGGGGGAGAGGCACCTATCCCATGGCCCCACCCCAGAGCTCTTAGGTTCAGGGAGGTGCCTTTTCTCCTCCCACCCCCAGCTCAGGTGCTGCTGCAGGGAGTCCTCTCTCCCTGCTGTTGTCTTGGGGCAGCCTGCACCCTAAATTCCTCATCCCTAGCCCCGCCCCAAAGCCTGCATTCCCAGTTAGAGCCTTCAGCCCCTGCATCCGGCTCTCTGCCCCAGCCCTGAGCGCCTCCCCCCCTCCCCCCCAACCATAACGCAACCCCCTGCCCTGACTCCTCCCCCACCTCTTCCCTGAGCTCCCTGCACTGTATCCCACACTTACCTTTCTTACAGGCACTGTCCTGTTGCTGCCCCCACCCCGGGAGATTGCAATACCCCAGTACTTGTAAGAACTTTAAGTTACTTTCATCCCTGATCCTAGGGCTAGAACTAAGGATGTGAAGGGTTAACCCGAGGGCACTGGAGCAGCCCGCTAGGGGCTCCGGCCCAGCTGAGTTGGAGTGCTCTCCCCCCCTCCCCCCCGGCCCTGTCTAGCCAGTTAACCGTTTAAAGGTCCTGTTTAACCGGTTAACTAATTAAATGAGTGTCCATCCTTGCACCCCCCAAATGTCAGAGCATTGAGAGCAGCAGAGAGACGATTTCTCCATCAAAACCCCACCGCAGGCCAGAGCAGAGAGAGGAGTCAAACTGAGGCACCGTGTTGCATTGGCCATTGCTAGCAGAAATCTTCGTAGATTTCGGTGCTTAATCATAGAATCACGGAACCATAGAGCTGGAAGAGACCTCAGAGGGTCATCAAGTCCAGCCCCCTGCTCTAGGCAGGACCAATCCCAACTCAATCAACCCAGCCAGGGCTTTGTCAAGCTGAGACTTAAATACCTCCAGGGATGGAGACTCCACCCCCTCCCTAGGGAACCCATTCCAGTGCTTCCCCACCCTTCTAGTGAAATAGTTTTTCCTAATATCCAACCTGGACCTCTCCCACCATAACTTGAGACCATTGCTCCTTGTTCTGCCATCTGTCACTACTGTGAACAGCCTTTCTCCAGCCTCTTTGGAACCCCCCTGCAGGGAGTTGCAGGCTGCTCTTAAATCCCCCCTCACTCTTCTCTTCTGCAGACTAAACAAACCCAAATCCCTCAGCCGCTCCTCGTAGGTCATATGCTCCAGCCCCCTAATAATTTTGGTTGTCCTCCGCTGGACCCTCTCCAATGCGTCCACATCCTTTTTGTAGTGGGGGGCCCAGAACTGGACACAATACTCCAGATGTGGCCTCACCAGAGCCGAATAAAGGGGAATAATCACATCTCTGGATCTGCTGGCCATGCTCCTCCTAATGCACCCTAATATGCCATTAGCCTTCTTGGCTACAAGGGCGCCCTGTTGACTCATATCCAGCTTCTCATCCACTGTAACCCCCAGGTCCTTTTCTGCAGAACTGCTACTTAGCTGGTTGGTCCCCAGCCTGTAACAATGCTGCTTGAAATCACACCGGGAATACAGCCCTTTGCATGCCGAGATCCCGGCCCCAGGCTTTCCTGCGTGGATCCCAGGGCCCGGTTGTCGCGGAGCGGGAGGGGAGAAATGCTGCTGCAGCAAAGGGACAGCTGGCAGAGAAGAGGACAGAGAAGGGTTTAGCCTTCCCCCTTGGAAAATCGTATTTCCCCCGGGTCCTAGTGCCCGCTGGGTTTGGTGACGTTTCTTGTGTAGCCCGCCAAGGGTTGTTGCTAGTTTGGATCTCTCTGGGCTCAGCGTTGCATCTTTCTGTGGAGGAGGCAGCCCCTCGATGAGAAACCAGCTCTGCGTTCCATCGCCTACCCCGGCACCAAGCAAGCCAGCAAAATGCAGTTTGAAGGAGAAGTGATGGGGGAGGGGTGCGTGTGTGTGTGTGTGTGTGTGTGTGTCTCTAACGGAACTGGGGCGTGTTGTAAGCCACTGAAGAGCCTGCCCCTGTAGGGCTAAGATTCCACCTGCGAGCACGTAAAATGCACTCCAGTCCCACAGCGTAAAGATTCAAGGCCCTTTCCTTCCGGCTTAGGGCTGAGGGGAAGGGTGGAGTTGGAGTGGAATGGCCACCCTCGGTCGCAGAAAATGCTGTGTGGGTATCGGAGGGACTTCCATGACGTGCCTTTCTGCACCTCACACCCTTCAAACCACCCCGAGGTAGGACAATGCTGTATAGTCCCTCTGTGCTACGGGACTGCGCCAAGATCACGCAGGAAGTCTGTGGCAGAGCAGAGAATTGAGCCCAGGCTCCCGTTGGCTCACTAGCTACTGGACCATCCTTCATTTCTAGCATCCTAAGGCCTAGCCCAAGCTTACAAGGAAGAAGGAATTCCCAGCCTCTACAGTGGGTCCTTTATTGATTCTCTGCCTAGCCTGGGGTGGGCAATCATTTTTGCAGGGGGGAGCCGCTTAATGTATTTTGGTAGGTGGTCTTGGGCCGGCTCCACCCAGGAAGAAGAGGGGCCTGGGGCAGAAGGGGCGGGGCTGGGAACTAGCTTTCCCCTAGAGTTGTCTGGGGCTAGAGGCTTTGAGTTAAAGACACAGCAAAAGGCTCACAGCTCCTAGCCCTGGCCGCTCCCACGTTGCCTGGCAGTCGCCGGGGTTGCTGTGGCTATTTAAAGAGCTCATTGCCCTGGCCCCTGATGGGGTAGTGCCACAACAGGCAGCCGCAAGCCATTTAAATTGGCTCCTGCTGCCTGAGACAGTGCCATGAAATTCGGTGGCACAGGCAGCAGGATATAAAGAGAAAGTGGCCGGATGCCATCCATGGGCCGGATCAAAGTGTTAGGGGGGGCCGGAGGTTCCCCACCCCTGGTCTAGGCCGGGGTGGGCAAATGGGCTTCCGTGGGCCGGATTCAGCCCGCCAAGCGGGTGGATCTGGCTCGCGGAGGCCCTGCCACTCCCTAATTGGCCTGGGGACGGTTGGGAGCACACACAGTTTACTCTGCCCTGCCAGGAGCATGCGGCGCTTGGAAGCACAAGGCGCTTCTGACGGGTCTGGAGGAGACTTCACGTGCTGCCCCCAGGCCAATCAGGGACTCGGGGCGGGGGAGGGAATGCGCAAAGTTTCCTCCGCCCTGTGAGGCGCACACGGCACTTAGAAGTGCTGCACGCTCCTGGCGGGCGGGAGAAGACTTTGCACGTTCCCCCTGATTGGCCTGGGTGGGGGAGTGTGGGAAGTCTCCTCTCAACCAGGGGCATGGGCACCTAGGGGAAAGGGGGTGGGTGGGCAGGCACTCCCCCAGACCAATCATAGTCTAGAGGTGGGGAACCCGGAAGTATCCTGGCCCCGCCCCTTCCAGAGAGGCCCCGGGCCACTTCAGACATTTTTGAAGTGGCCCCCAGCAAAAAAAATTGTTGTCCATCCCTGGTCTAAGCAGATGTGGTATCTAAAGCTGGTCGAATTATGCCTGCAGTGGTGGCCACTACATTGTTCTAAAAGGTGCTCGCATTGTAACGCTGACCAGCGGTACAGGCATCGCTGCTGCAGAGACAGATGACGGTATGAAATGCCGTTTTTGCTTCATGGTTTTGTAGTTGTAAATGCCCTTTCTGGAAGGAATGGTCCCGGACCAGAGCTGTGGTTCTGAGGCGCCCACGTGTGGTGGTAGAAATAGTGCTTTGAAGGCTAGGGCTTGGGTCCATCTCTGATCTGGATGCAGAGCTAGAAATACGTGTGAGGGTGCAGAATCGGAAATGTCTTTAATTTGATGTTTAGCTGCTCACTCGTGTAACAGGGCGCCCTTGTAGCCAAGAAGGCTAATGGCATATTAGGGTGCATTAAGAGGAGCATGGCCAGCAGATCTAGAGAAGTGATTATTCCCCTTTTATTCTGCACTGGTGGGGCCACATCTGGAGTTTTGTGTCCAGTTCTGGGCCCCAACTACAGAAAGGATGTGGACGCATCGGAGAGGGTCCAGCGGAAGGTGACCAAAATGATTACGGGGCTGGAGTCTATGACCTCCAAGGAGAGGCTGAGGGATTTGGGTTTGTTTAGTCTGCAGAAGAGAAGAGTGAGGGGGGGATTTGAGAGCAGCCTTTAACTCCCTGCAGGGGGGTTCCAAAGAGGACGGAGAGAGGCTGGTCTCAGTGGGGGCAGATGACAGAACAAGGAGCAATGGTCTCAAGTTGCAGTGGGGGAAGGTCTAGGTTGGATATTAGGAAAAACTATTTTCCTAGGAGGGTGGGGAAGCACTGGGATGGGTTCCCTAGGGAAGTAGTGGAATCTCTATCCTCAGAGGTTTTTAAGTCTCGGCTTGTCAGGGCCCTGGCTGGGTTGGTTTAGTTGGGATTGGTCCTGCCTTGGGCAGGGGGCTGGACTTGATGACCTTCTGAGGTCTCTTCCAGCTCTGTGATTCTGTGAATAGAAAACCTCGATTAACGGGAAATCCTTCCCTCCCACCATAGCCACGCTGTGTGCATCTTCTACCTGGTTCTCCGAGCTCTGGACACTGTCGAGGATGATATGACCATCAGTTTAGAAACCAAGGTCCCCATGTTGCATGACTTCCACTCCTACCTGTATCAGCCGGACTGGAGATACACGGAGAGCCAGGAGAAGGATAAGCAAGTGCTTGAAGACTTCCCAACGGTGAGTTGTTCAATTCCTTGTCTGTCTAATTCCTGGTTTGGGGCTTGAATCTGCTCCCGTTTAGAGACAGTCAGAATTTTGCCAGGCCCTACTGTCAGAGCAGCCAGATCACACCCCTGCACCTATAACTTTTTTCCTCCCTTCCTAGTCTATTGACAGAGGCCACTTTCTGCCCAATGTCTACGTCTTTGTGGTTTCTGCTGCAGATCTCCTTGGAGTTCAGGAGCCTGGCAAAGGTGTATCGAGACGTGATTGCGGACATTTGCCACAAGATGGGGGCTGGGATGGCAGAGTTCTTGGAAAAGAAGGTTGACTCCCAGCACGAGTGGGATAAGGTGAGAACGCGAGCTCGGGGTCGGCTTCCTGCGCTTGCTGCTCCCTCGTGACGCTGGGGAGAGTTGTACAGCTCGCCCTGGCCGTGCGTCATACCCACGAGGAGTGGAGGACAGAGTGTTAACTGGGCATCTTGTTGTATGATGGGATCTCATCGTGGAAGCAGGCTGCCCAGGCTACATTTCCTAAGGTGTCAGCGTAAGAACAGCTGCACTGGATCAGAGCAAAGGACCATCTGGCCCAGGGTCCTGTCTGCCCACGGTGGCCAATGCCAGGTGCCCCAAAGGGAGTGAGCAGAACAGGGAATCATCCAGCAATCCCTCTCCTGTCACCCATTCCTAGTTTCTGACAAACAGAGGCTAGGGACACCATTCCTATCCATCCTGGCTAATAGCCATTGATAGACCTAACCTCCATGAATGTATTGAGTTCTTTTCTGGCCCCTGTGAAAGTCCGATGAGCTATTTGGTCCCTGACCTTGTGGGGAGACCAGCCACGTGCACGGATAGGTAAAGCGTATTGAAACTGCAGTGCTGCGTTGTAACTGGGCTATCTGAGCCCCTGCCCCGTGGCTCCTTGACTGAGAACCCAAAGTACTGTCGGTCCCTGGTGCTGGCCCCCAGGCAGTTGGTTGCAAAGCCAAGTATACGCCCTAAACTGGGGTGGGCAGTAATTTTTGATGGGGGTGGGAGGGGCACTCGCAGTATTTGCAAAGTGCTCGAGGGCTGCACTCTCCCAGGATATTGGGGGAGGGAGTGTGGGGTGTGGGAGGGAGGCTGGGTGCAGAAGGGAGCTTGGGGGAAGGGGCTGGGGTGCAGGAGTCTGGGACGGGGTTGGGGGAAGGAGGCGGTTGTGATCTAGGGCAGGGGACTGGAGTGCAGGGGTTTGGGATGTGACCTAGGGTAGAAGGGGATTGTGATCTGGGGTAGGCGATTGGGGTGCCACATCTGGGAGGGGCTGTGGGTACAGGGTGGGGGATAGAGGGTTGGGGAAGGGAGGGGCTGGAGTGCCAGAGGCAGGCTCCGCGCCGGGTATAAGGGGGAGGAGGGAGAGAGACAGCTTCCTACACTGCCTCTGCACCCAGCAAAAATTCTTGGCTTCTATTGGCCGGAAACGGGGAGATTGGCCAGTGGGAGCAAAGAGATTTTGCTGGGGGGCGGGAGCAGCATGAGAAGTCTCCTTCCTCCCTCCCCGTGCCCTTGGGGCCGAGATCAGCTGGCTTTCTAAAACGGAACTGATCTTGGCCTCAGGGTTCCGGCAAGGGGGCCGCGGGCCGAATCTGGCGGCTTGGCGGGCCGGATCGAGCTCGCTGGCAGCCTCTTGCCCACCCCTGCCCTAAACCGTGGCTTAGAGCGCGTCTGCCAGGCTGCATGAGCAGCTGTTCCCGTGTGGGTCTTCCATCCCTGGCTGCTGCCAGCTGCAAACTACCCGCCTGCTGCTTCCCCTGGGTGGAGAATTCACCCCGGGAGTCGTGCACGCCTGCTGTGCGGATGTTTTCTGTTGAGCCCGGCCATGAAGAGTCTGGCCAGGGAGCCCTCGCTCGGCATGGCTCTGTATTCAGAGACCGAGCCCAAAGCCCACGGCCGTGCTGTCCGCATGGGCTTGACCTGCTGCCGGTTGAACTGCCTGGCGGGATGCCCCCTGCAGACTCACGCAAGAGGTACGTTCGGTAACCTCCGGGGGGATTTGGATGTAGCCACCTGCACTAGCAGAGAGGCCTTTCACAGCTCGTTTTCTTCTCCCGCTCCTTGCAGTACTGTCACTACGTGGCCGGGCTGGTTGGGATTGGCCTGTCCCGCCTGTTCTCTGCCTCCGAGCTGGAGGACCCCGTCGTAGGGCAGGACACGGCGCTCGCAAATTCCATGGGCCTCTTTCTTCAGAAAACCAACATCATCCGGGATTATCTGGAGGACCAGCTGGAGGGGAGAGAATTCTGGCCCAGAGAGGTAACGGAACCATTCTTTCTAGATAAGAACTTTAACTAGCTGGGCCTCGTTAGAAAGCAAAATCGAGGAGCTGTAGAAACTCCAGGACTCCCTGCTGTTTCTGCAGATACAGACTAAGGCGGCTGCCCCTCTGTGTCGCTAGAAAGCGTTCAGAGGTGCGACACAGACAGGGGCTTGAGATACAGTGGCTGCGTTGCTCTGGAGTTAGCCAGGCCTGCGTGTGAGGAGATGGATTTCACAGAATTTCTCGTTTGGTTCTTATCAATGGTTTCTGGCCTTTTTCAAAGGAAGTTGCACAAATTCACCTCGAGGGAATCCTCTGCTCTCCTAGATCTTACACAATGATACAGCTGAAAGTCACAATTTGCCAGCTTGCCTGTCCCGTGGGTAACATCTATTGCTAGGAATAATAAGCCTTGCGCATTATGGACTGGGTGGAAAGGAGTTGCAGAAACACTATTAAAACCCAAACTCCCCCTTCAATTGTCCGCTAAAGCAAACATCCAGGAGAAAGTGGAGAGGTTTCGGGGTCTGATCATAGAGCAAAGCAATGCTGCTAAGACCTCGTTTATTATTAATATTAATATTAATTGATTTATTGGTCATGCCCAACTTTCCCTCGAATCTTTTCCATTTATGTGCATATTTTTCTCCAGTTCATGTGTGGAATAAATTTTATCGTGCACCCTGGTGTGCGACTGTCTATAACACGGGGCCCTGCTGAACCCACCCCTGTGCAGCAGAGTGTTTACACACACACGAGGTCAGCACGGTTATTCCCTATGCTTTAAAGTTGTGTGTGTAAACGCCTTTCTGGATCAGAGGCATGGATGGTTCACAGCTGCCAGCAGGGTCCAGTTCTTCTCAGGAGCATGGGATCCGTCTGCCTGCCTGTCTGTCTGTCCAGAACTTCATCATTTAGTCAGACTCAATTCAGCTGCTGGCCCCTCTCTTTCCCCACTTGCCTTAGTGAACGGGTTGCTGTACTGGGAGCGGAGGCCAGAATGAACCGTGTGTCCCAGGTCTCGCTTCGTGCTGTAGCGAGGTGGGATTGCGAATGTCAGCCAAGCTAACTGCCGGGCGGGGTTACTCCACACTGTCGCCGTCCAGGTCTGGAGCCGGTACGCCAAGAAGCTCTCGGATCTCACCAGGCCGGAGAACATAGACGTGGCCGTCCAGTGCCTGAACGAACTGATCACAAATGCTTTGCACCACGTCCCTGATGTCCTCACCTACTTATCGAGGCTGAAGAACCAAAGCGTCTTCAACTTCTGCGCCATCCCGCAGGTGGGCGCATGGCTGGGATGTGTGATTGGCCGTTTTCCCTGCCCTTTCGCCCCCTTTGGGGTTAGGGGGGCGGCTTGTCCCTAGGATTTAATACAAGCCTGACTTTCCTCTCGGCAACAAACTCTGTTTCACACGCAGATCACCATGCAGGCTGTTATGGCCTGGGCCCCGTGACGTGGATCTGCTCTGCCTTATACGTGCCAGTCTCGCTAATCTCCACGGTGCCTGCACATACAGAATACATTCTCCCTGTCCTTTCTCCCTAGGTGATGGCCATGGCCACGCTAGCCGCCTGTTACAACAACAAGCAGGTGTTCAGGGGGGTGGTGAAGATTCGGAAAGGACAAGCGGTCACGTTAATGATGGATGCCACCAACATCCAGGCGGTCAAGGCCATCATGTACCAGTACGTGGAAGAGGTAGGCCCGGCAGCTCGCTTTGAAAGGCTGATATTCACACAGAGCTCTTCCTGCCTGCATGCTCAGCACTTTGCGGCTGGGGCTAAGCTGGGGTTTCCGCTGTGGCCCCTAGTTCAGCAGCTGCTGTTTTGCTTGTAGCTCCAGCTGCGGACGAGATTTTAGGAACAGCAGCATGAAAAAGCTGGAAAGCGGCAGCTTCCTTCTCTGATGCTACACGTGGGTCTAGTCCAGAGTCCCTTCTCCAGAAGGGTTGGTGCTTCCCAATGGATGAGCAGAGCCACCTTTCTCTTTTCGCAAAGGCTAGGACAGCTTGTGCAGGAGCAAAAGCCCCAGGGGAGGTGTCAGACTAACCACCAGCGTGAGCCTCTGTCCCTTGCCCTCCTTCGAGTGTCTGTGGAAGTGTGGGACGGAAAAGGGTGTTCAGTTCCATGCACTGATTTGCGTAGGAATTGTACCATGTTCTGCTGAGCACGCTTATTGGGGGCATCCTTGTTGTCTTCATGCCAGTCTGGGAAGTTCCTCTGTTTCCAGTAAGGAGGTTAAGTATCGTGTGATTGGCTAATAGCATAGTCGAAGCATTTTTGCATCAACTATTCGATTAGTTGATAGGGCGACGCTGCCCCTTTGAAACACCGGCGGAGTGCTTCAAAGTGGCAGCGCCGCATGGAGCTAGGGGTCAGCTGGACTGCTGGCTCCGTGCGGCACTGCTGCTTTAAAGTGTACCCCTCTCCCCCACCCCCCACTGCCTCTGTCTGATAGAGGCAGCAAGGGAGGGAAGCAACTAGTCGACTAGTCCTTAACATCCCTAATTTCCAGCGCATTGTGGACAGTGAAGACCGTTATTGCTGTCTCTGTCCTAGTTGCCCTACTTGTTGGACAAACACGGGTGATCTCATTGACTTGTTTCTAAAACTCCTCTCAGCGTGGGGGTAGAACTTCCACTGTGGACAGTCAGGCCGGCTTTCCCGGCCCGTCCGAAGGGACTCCTGTCCCAAGCGAGACCAGCAGGCAGTGCTGTCTGTGCATGCCAGGCAGTCTCTGGGTTCTCTGTCAGAGTTACCTCTTCAATGGACATCGCCAGCACGGCGATCCCAGTGTCAGGCCACTCCGAATGGCCGTACAGATCCCTCGGAGCTCTGGCCTAGCCAGAGGAATAGCGTTCTCCTGGGAACACGTTGAGGTCCCTGGGATCCGGAGCAGTTTGCAAGGGTTTCAAAGCGAAAAGTAGTTTGAATGTTTGTTTACTTTGATTGATGGGGCCTAACATCGTGTTGGTCAATTTCATAGCCAGAGGGTTTTAAAACTGGTCAGTTTCACAGTTCCAGGTGTGGGCAGCTGATCTTTGACAGTGTTTGTAACTAGGGGGGTCTCGGGGCTGGGGGTTGCAGGACTGCCAATCTCCCTTGTGCGTGGCCTGCAGAGCTGGCTCCTGAAGGCAGCTGTCGGGAAGATTCCTGCGGCTGGAGGAGACTCAGGGAGGTGGGATTGGATCTCTCCCATGCTGCTGGGAGTGCCCCAGGCGGGAGGTCGCAGCCAGCGGCGGATTAATGCACAGGCCTTTGGGGCCTGTGCTGAGGGGCCCCAGCCAATTTGAACCATGGGTGCTCTGAGCCCTTGCTGGACCAGCCCTGCTGCCCCAAGCGTGGAAGCCCCGAGCCCTGGCAGGGAAGCCCTGGCTGGGGCCATTGGGGGGACCGAGGGCTGGAGACCGGCCACGAGCTGCGGGGGGCAGAAGCCCAACCCCGTATACTT
This sequence comes from Pelochelys cantorii, assembly GCA_032595735.1. Classification (NCBI taxonomy): domain Eukaryota; kingdom Metazoa; phylum Chordata; order Testudines; family Trionychidae; genus Pelochelys; species Pelochelys cantorii. Next base: position 4,828,680 of record CM064328.1, read on the forward strand.
GGAGCCGCAGCAGGAGTTGCAGGAAGCCCTGACCCCCAGCAGGGGCTGTGGGGGCAGAAGTCCAGAGCCCAGCTTTGGGGTGCTGCAGCACAGAAGGGCAAGTGCCCCACGCTGCATGTGGGGTGGGTCTGACCTCCGTCCGATTATGGCCATGCAGGGGAAGGGCAAGTTCTCTTCCTCCCCCGCCCAGCCCAACCAGTGGATTTGGGGGAGCTCTGGTTTCCGGGACACGTTTCCCATGTGACGTTGGTCGGTTGCTCTTTATGTAACCGACTCCCATCTGGGGCCGTCCCGTGGAAACAGCAGCAAAGGAAATCCTAGCGGGGCTAGCAGCAAGGGTGTTAAGGAACAGGTGCTAATTGTGTAGCTGGTGCAACTTGTATCGACTACACGGCGCATCATGACAAGGAGGCTCGCTCCGGAGCCGCTGCGCCTGGTGGCTCTTACGACATTTAAAACGCAGCAGCGCAGAGGTCCTGGACTGGCGTGAGCTGGGACGAGCAGCCCGTGACCACGTGTCCTGGAAATCAGAGCTCCCCCACGTCCGCTGGTTGGGCCGGGCGGGGGTGGAAGAGAACTTGCCCTTCCCCTGCATGGCCATAATCGGACAGAGGTCAGACCCACCTCACATGCAGCGTGGGGCTCCTGCCCTTCTGTGCTGCAGCACCCCAGAGCTGGGCTTCGGGCTTTTGCCCCCACAGCTCGTGGCCAGTCTCCATCCTTCAGTTCCCCCCCCCCCCCCAATGGCCCCAGCCAGGGCTTCCCTGCCCCCATGCTTCCTGCCAGGGCTCGGATCTGAGGGGGGCAGCAGCCCCTGTCGGGAAGGGGGGGGAAGCAGCTCCCTGCTGGGACCCATGGACAGGGGCTGCTGCCGGAGCAGCCTCCCCTATCCCCCCCTCCCCCCAACCCCATTGCCTCTGTTAGAGGCAGCTGCGGGGTGGGGAAAGGCGGCACCGCAGAGACAGTGCTGGGGGGGACTGGCTTTTAAACCGGCTCCCCCCACACTGGCTCCTGCCTCCCCATTGCTGCCTCTGATACAGAGGCAGCACAGTGGAGTGGGGACCAAGTAGTCCAGTACTCCCATCTCTGGTTAGTAGCCGTAAAGCCAAGCTGGGGCTTGAATGCCGTTGCAAACTGGCTCTGGGGGGGTGCAGCCTCTACCTCCAGCCAGGGGCGTGGGGCCAGAACAGGCCAAGTCGGGGCAGTTCTGCTCCCACGGTGGCTCTCCTGGCCGGATTGTTGTGGGAGTGTCGCCCTGTCCCAGGAATGCTGGAGGCTGGGTGGGTCCCTGACCTCCTGTGGGTTCTTCTCTCGCCAGATCTATCGCAAGGTCCCCAGCACCGACCCGTCTGCCAAGCGGACCCAGCAAATCATCATCTCCATCCGGACAATGAGCCTGCCCGAGAGCGTGGCCGTGTCCCGGGCCCACTACTCGCCCATCTACCTCTCCTGCGCCATGCTGCTGGCAGCGCTGAGCTGGCAGTACCTGAGGGCTGTGTCCAAGGCCTCCGAGGAGTACGTCCAGGCCAGCGAGAACTGAGGGTCGCGGTGGAGAGCGGCCTCCACGGCTGGATGTTGGGAACCGAGTTCTGGCCTCCTCCCCGGCATCTCTGCAGACCCCAGACTGACGTGGGCCGGGAAGCTGTGGAGGGAACAGCCGAGCGGCGGGGGATGGCTGTCCCGCTCCTAGCTAGCACCTGGCAGCCGGGACAGGGACAAGGAAGATGGGCTGAGCCTCGCTCGTCCCCTTTGTGGGAGACTTCCCTGTGTTCTGGCCGGGAGATGTTTGAATTATCTCTTTGTCGCCTGGGATTTGGACCCCTCCTTTCTGTAAACAGCAGCATGACGTGAAACTCTGCGGCCTCCCTCTCCTGCCCTCTGTAATCCCCTCGCTCGGCCCCTGCCAGTCCCAGGGGCTGTGTTCTGACCCTCTTTAAATGGCTGAGGACCCCCCAGGGCAGAGAGGCGTGCATCCGTTCTGGCCTGCCCCATCCTAAGGAATTGGGCCGAGACCGCAGCCTCGATATTGGAGCTGTTTGGGTACCCCGGAGCTCGCTTTCCAGAGAGACGCTTTTGTGGTTTGAAGCGCTCTGAGGCGGGGAGAGGTGCTCTGTCTCCCAGAAGCCGAGCCGATGGCCATGATTGGTCCCTATGATAAATACAGAGCTTAGTTCTCAGCCACCGCTAGGGGGTGGGATGTGGGTGGGGATAGGCTAGAAAGGCTCCTACACGGGCAGTTACCCCGCTGCCCAGTCTGGGGGGGGCTGTAATGCCTCTGGCTCCGAATGCAGCAGTGCAGAATCTCCCAGGACTTGGTGAGGAACAAGCCCTCCCCCCCCCCCCCGGGCGCCTTGGGATAGAAAATGTGGCTCCTGATCCCTCTTGAGTGGGGAGGGGGGGTGTAGTTTTCCCATCAATCCATGCAGTGAGGGGCCCTTGCTAGCAGGAGACGCGCTGTCCACCAGTAGCGAGTCCTCTGGCTGGGGTAGCAGGCAGAAAAGCAGCCAGCTGGGTGCTAGGGGAGTGGAAGGAGGCAAATCTTGAGTCTGCCAAAACCTGCTGGGCCTGGGGAGGAGCAGGGGCTTGTTGGAGCCACGCCCCCGCTCCCTCTACTGTTTGGGCCCTGGCTCCTGCTGGCAGTTTGGGGCTGTGTCCTTGGGCTGGTAACGAGCTGGCTGCGGATGGAGGGGATCGTGTAGCTGCTGCTTGTGCACTCGTCGCCCCTCTAACCCCATCCCATTTCCTTTCACCCCGGCCCTCTCGGCGGTGGAGGGGGAATGTGCTTTTGGGGGGTGCTCATTGGCACCGCGAGTAGTTACCTGGGCTAGGGGTGGGTGGCTTCCGGCTGCGGGAAAACGCCACCTGCTCCCACCGGGTCCGGCTGGGGGCCTGCTAAGAGGAGTTCTTAGAAACGCAGCCGCCGGCCCTTCTGCCTAGAGGAAACCCCTCCAGCAGGCTCTCTCAGGCTCTGCCTCCAGCGAGTGCAGACCAGGCTGGCGGCGGGAGGCCTGCCTCAAGCAAGGTGGCCGCTTTGGGTTTCGGCTCGCAGAGGCTTGTCGGCAGCCCTCTCCCCTCATCCGTCTTTAAGCTATGCCAGCTCCCGTTCTAACGCTGAGTAGAGGTAGGTGTGTTTGCTGCTGCTCGTCTCCCCCCGGCCTGTGGGGCGGTGGGCAAGATGCCCAGCTCCGCCTAAGGTGGGGAGGGTAGAAACTGGGCGTTACCATGTGTGCTCTCAAGGGGAGTAGCTTCCCCCTTGCGTCCTTCTGGTCGCCAGGGCAAGCTCGATGGGGCTGCTTGCACACAGCTGGGGTGGTAGCCGTGCCCCCAGCGTCGACCAGGGGCTCTCCCTGGGAACTCAGTCCTTTGGTTGGGCAAGACCAGTGGGGCGCTAGGCCCCTGGCCAGCTCTGCTAGGGGCACCCTACCCACGGCTCCTGCTGTACATAGCTGCATTCAGTGTTCATGAACCGTGGGCCTGCTCGCTGGGAAGTCAGGGCTTTGGCTCCCAGCCTCCTTGAACAATAAACAGATTTCTGCCAAAATGCCCCCGGCTGCTGTTACTCCGCTGGAGCGGCGTGTGCTGGCGCCCTCTCGTCTGCAGGGGGAAGAAGCAACTCGCCCCCGGGGAGGGGTGGACCAACCCGGGGCCCTGGGCGAGCGTTTCTGCACGTAGAAAGCAGCAGCTACTGCCAAGGTGGTGGGTGCTCGAGCGTGGGGGGGTTTAAAATGCATGAAGCAGCAGGGGGGCTGGGGCTGTTTGTTCGTGGCTCAGCGGCACCGGCAGAGCCGGGGCTGGGAGCTGAAGCAAGGTCCGCTGATGCCTTTCGAGCCAGGCTATGAGAGCAGCGGGTGTGCGTGCTGCTGCTTGCTTGAATCACGGGGGATGCCTCAATGTGGCTGTCGTCCAAGCAGGCAGGAGGTGGGGGAAGCCTTGGGAGCCATGTGTGCAGAGCTGGGCTCCCTTCCTGCTTTGCTTTTCCCTTGCTATACCATGAGGCTGGGCATTCCCGGCCCTGGGGCACGGTCTCAGGCAGGCCCAATGGGCCCTACATCCCTGCTGCTTGCTTCCATCACGAGCTGTCCTAACTCATGCTGCTAGTGCTGGACTGCCCCAGCCCAGCCGCTCAAGCTGTGGAGGCACCTGGCTCTGCTACAGGTGCTACTGCCCCCTGCTGGAGCGTGTGATTGCAGTAGCAGAGACAGGCAAAGATGAGCTAGAGCTTACAGCAGGAGGCTGGGGTGTCCACGTAGCTTCCTCATGCAGTGCACAACCTGTGGAACTCCTTGCCACAGGCGGTTGTGAAGACTGGGCCTTTAACAGGGTTCAAAAAAGAGCTAAATTCATGATGGTGAGGGTCTAGCCATGGCTATTGGCCAGGCTGAGTAGGAATGCTGGCCCTAGCCTCTGTCTGTCAGGGGCTGGGAATGGGTGAGGGGCAGGATGATGTGATGATTCCCTGTTCTGCTCACTCCAGGACATTGGGGTGGATGGACCTGTCGTTGGACCTAGTCTTGTGGTTACGTTCTGGGCTGGCCTGCCTGCTCCCTGTAAGCTCTGTGGCAGGGCAGCTGAGAGGGCTTGAGAAGGGGGAAGAGGCAGTTCTGAAACCCCCCCCAACACCAGCCCTGGTTAATCAAGGTGCTGAGCCAGGGCTGCTGGAAATCAATTAAGGGCCAGGTGGGCTGACTCGGGGGGGGGTGGATAAGGGAAGAGACAGAAGCTGCTGCACCACCCCAGTGCCAGGGGCATTTGGGTTCCCTTCCCCCAGGAGCCTGAGAGCCCAGCCCCTGCCGGAGGAGGGCTGGTTACTGAGCCCAGGCTGTCCAGTGCCCATTTGGCCCAAGGACACAAGCCCAGAACACTGGACAGGGCAAGTGAGATTTGGGGGGGGGGGGGGGTGGACAGAGCAGGGGTCTGGGACCCAGGAGGGGGTCTGGCTCTGGTACAGCACTGAAACTGCTGGGGCCTGGGGCTGAGTTCCCTCCCTGCACCTCTGCCTGCCCCCAGGCCCTAGGGTTTAGCAGAGGCACTGCCTGTCCCCCCTACCCACTGCCCAGGCTGAAGCCAAGGGGCTCACTTACCTCTGCCCCTGCAGCTGGGGGGGGGGGTGGGTGCGCCACGGAGGGGGCGAGGTAGTGCTGCCTGACTCCCATGGGCTCTGGCCAGCCCACGTGGCTGGGGCTTGCTACAGCCAGGGGGGCCACAGGTACCTGCTGGCCTCTATGTGAGAGGCCTGAGCAGCCAGGTGGAAACAATCAGCCCTTTTGGCCTGGGCTGCACCTCCTGCCTCCACCAGCCCGGCCCCCCAGCACAGGCACTGGGAGAAATCTTTTATGGGCACGACCCTTCCCGCCAGCCCTCCTGAAGCCCTGTTGCCGTGGGAGGGGTGAGCACCAGGGAGGGGGGCATCTGTCAACCCACAAGGCACATCTCCTACACCCAGCTGATTCTGGGCACATGGGATCCCTCTACCAAAGAAAACCTGCCCTGGGCTTTCCCCAAGCAGCAGCTACCTGCCAAGTCAGCCTCGTTCTTCCCACTTCTTTTCTCTCCCCCCCCCCCGCCCCCCAGCTGCAACAGGTGCAGTAGCACAATCCCCTCTTCAAAAGCAACACAACGAACCTGAGTGTGGGAGCATGGAGGGAGTCACCACCGTCTAGTAGTGAGCTGGGGGTGATTCTCCTGTGCGCTAACTGCAACAGCCCCTGCTAGCGTCTGTTCCCCTGCAGTAGGAACCCCTGAGCAAGCTCGCTGCTGGGAAACACCCCCTCTCCCTCCAGCCTGCTCTTCAGCTGAAGCCTGGTTGCTTTAGTTCAGTCCCAGGGTCGGAGCTGCAGCGCTCCCACCCCCTCGCCCCCAGCTGTACAAGGCTCACAGCTGAGCGGTTTCCTAACCCGAGTGGCAGAGGCGAGAGTGAGGAAAAGCTGCTACGGCCCACAGCACAGCCCATGGCAGCAGCGGCTGTTGAAGAAGCCCCCCCTTCAGGGGACGCAGTTCGCCCATCAGCTTCAGCCGGAGTTCAGACGGGCCAGGCCCTCCACCCAGGCAGAGGGATGTGTACATGGTCCGTCCCCCCCCCCCCCCGCCTGCCCTGGGAAGGCAGGCCTCCAGGCACACAGAGGCCGAGCTGAGGGCAGCGCAAAGCAAGGCAAGCCGCTGCGGTGGCTTGTGTCACTTCAAGATGGAAGGGAGACCCCAATGGCCAGCCCATCCTGCCGCTGGGCTAGCACCGGCTGTTTGGCTTAGGCTGGGGTGTTTCAACAATGAAGTGATTGGGGCCTGGAACCAGGCTAGTAAGCCAGGGTCCCTCCATCGCCCCACGACTATAGGGAACAAGCCCCCTACAGCCAATTCCTGGAGAAGGGAGCCTTTGACGAGTTAGGGGGAGGGAAGGGCCCCACAAGCTGGCTTGGGAGTAGAGATCCAGTAGAGCCAGCTGCTAGCACATGGCTCCCGCCGCCTCTTCATCCCCACCATGCGATTAAAACGAGATAAAAGGCTTTAATAAGTGGTTTCATCACAGTCCCCAGTGGGCAGGCCGGCTCCTGGCTAAATCAGAGGCATGATTATGTGGTTTGAGCTCAGCTGCCCCCAGCCCTAGGGTTAGATCCTCTTCCAGTACAGTTCTGTTCTGGGGATGCCCGCCACGATCTCCGACTCGATGCCGCAGTGGTCCTGCCCTCGCAGGATTTTAAAGAAGCCTGAGGAGGTTGGAAAGAGACAGTCAGGGCTGGCCCGGGGAGAGCCGAAAGGCTCCCTCAGCGTTCCCTCCGCCCCACGCCGCTCACTTTCCCAGCCCTGTGCAGATTGGTTTCCCCCAACCCTGGGTGGAATAAAAATGTGCACCAAAGCAGGTGTCAATGTGCACCACCTTAAAACACCAGCAGGAGGTGCTCTGTGACTCAGCTGGGTGGTATTGCAATCTCTCCCACGCAGCAGCACAGCTTAGCACTAACATCCTCGGGGGGCTTTCTTACTTTCCAGCCTGGCATCACCCCTCCCGCTCCCGGTTCTAGCCCCCGGCTTGCACCACCCCCTGGCAACATTTGTGGAAATACAGGGCAGGCCAGGTGAGGTTTGAGGGCCAGCGGGAGCAGCCGTCCCCTCCCCGCCACCGGCCTGAGCTCTGTCAGAGGAGCCAAAGCCAGGCCTCCTGGCCCACGTGCCGAGCCAGGAACGGAACGCCGCTCTCTGGCCCCCTGCCCAGTGCAATTGCTTTTCCTCGCTGGTGTCCTCAATCCAGGGCACGAAGGCGGCTGAAGCTACTTCCATCTCCCTGGTCCGAGGGGCTGGGGCAGCTCAGGCCAGAAGCTCCCTAGCACCCAAGGGCCTTGACTTCCCAGCATTCCCACATGCCACTGGCTGTCCCCCCCCAGCTGGCCCTGGGGGAGCCCCTTCCTCCTCCTCTTGTGGGGGGAACGGAGGGAGAAACCCCGTTTCAGAGGGGGCCGCGAGGGCAGACACAAGACACTCCCAGCACCTTGGGGTGTCTGGAGAGCCCTGCGGGGGACACCCCGTCACCCACGTCCTACCACCAGATGGAGTGCCCAGGGCACAAGCTGATGGACGGTGCCGGGCTTGGCTCCCAGCTCAGCCCGCTAGGGGCGGCCGGCCCCGCTACACAAGGAAGCCAGCTGGAGGAGGCGGCTCCCCCCAAGCCCTGCTTCTCAGGTTAAGGACGGGGAGATCAACCCAGGCGGGGGGGGAGCAAACCCTCCGCCCCTCCCCTCTGAAGCCTGTCCCGGCAGCTTACCCCTGTCCCCCCAGTCCGTGTTCCAGGAGTTGGCTGCCAGCCAGTAGGGAGTGCCATTCTCCACGCCCCAGCCGAGGATCCGGATTGCATGGCCACCCACCTCTCCTCCGGAGACATGCTGGTAAACACCTGCCGGGGCGAGGCAACGCCAGGGGAGGCGTCAGACACCCAGGCCAGTCAGGGGCCCCAGGGTTCGGACGCCACCGGAGGGGGGGGAGGAGGAAACATAGGAACGAATGAAAACCACACCCGTTCCCCTGCAAGGCCTTAGGGCGTCAGCACAGCAAGAGGGGAAGGAGGCGCAAGGGTGGGGTGGAGATGAGCTTGCAAAATCAACGCAGGCAGCTTGCAAGCGGCCCTCTTCATAACTCAACACACCCGACGTGCGCTACCTCCACCCCCCATCAGGAACCTGAGCTGGCTTCCCTGGGATGTCCCGACACACCAGGGGTGGGCAAAAGGGCCTCCATGGGCTGAATCCGGCCTGCCAAGCGGGTGGATCCGGTCCGCGGAGGCCTTGCTGCTCCCCTGCCCCCAGGTCAGTTAGGGCCTGGGGGAGCACGAAGCCCCCTCCTGCCCTGCCAGGAGCACATGGCGCTGCTTGCAGGGCAGGGGGAGAGTGGAGGGGGCTTTGCCTGCTCCCCCCGCCCCCAGGCCCTATTTGGCCTAAGGACAGGGGAGTGCCGGAAGTCTCCTCATATGCCAGGGGAATGGGGGGCATGGGGGGGCCAAAGGCTCTCCCTCACTGCCAGACCAATCACTGTCTGGGGGTGGGGAACCCGGAACTATCTTGGCCCCACCCCTTCTGCTTGAGGCCCCGCCCCTTCTGCTTGAGGCCCCTTCAAAAATTTCCCAAGTGGCCTCTGGCAAAAAAATGATTGCCCAGCCCCAAGGCCGTTCTGGCGATCTCTGCACACGCCCCAGCTGAGCGGCAAAGAAAGCAGTCGCCATTTTCCAGCCCTGTTCCCAGGGGACTGAGGAAGAGGGGTGTGAATGGGGAAGAAAGGTCGCTCTTTTGCAGGTGCTGACCTGTTGGTATTGGGTGCCTGGCTTAAGCCTGGTTTCCTGAGGTGCGAAGCACCCACAACTCCCAGACGGAGCAGCAGACGCTATGGCTGAAAGCCTCGGGAAGCCATGCCCACATTCGGCCTTCCAAAAAATATCAAAATCTCCCCTTCAAAATGGGGTTGTGAACCCCTGCCTGAGATTTCCCCAATACATGGCATTGGAAAAAGGTTCAGAAAAAGGCAACAACAATTGTTAGGGGTTTGGAACGGGTGCCCTCTGAAGAGAGATTAAAAAAAGCCGGGGACTTTTCAGCTTAGAAAAGAGGAGACTAAGGGGGATAGGATAGAGGTCTATAAAATCATGACGGGTGTGGAGAAAGTGAATAAGGAAAAGTTATTGACTTGTTCCCATAACCTAAGAACTAGGGGTCACCAAATAAAATTCATAGGTAGCAGGTTTAAAGCAAACAAAAGGAAGTTTTTCTTCATGCATCGCACAGTTAACTTGCGGAACTCCTTGCCAGAGGAGGTTGTGCAGACTAGGACTTCAACAGAGGTCAAGAAAGAGCGAGATAAATTCATGGAGGACAGGTCCATCAATGGCTATTAGCCAGGCTGGGTAGGAATGGTGTCCCTAGCCTCTGTCAGAGGCTGGGAATTGGCGACAGAGGAGGGATTAACTCGATGATTCCTGGTTCTGTTCACTCCCTCTGGGGCACCTGGCATTGGCCACTGTCAGCTGACAGGACACTGGGCTGGAGGGACCTTTGGTCTGACCCAGTCCAGCTGTTCATGATAATCTTCCAAGATGAGGGTCAGGCGTGTACCCAAACAGCATCTGCCTTAGGGGATTGGAGCATTACGTTTGCCCATAATCAGCCTGAAATTTCCTCATAACCCCACCTGGAGAACTTCCCCCCCGATTCCTCGCCCCCTCTGGGCGCGTCCCCGCCGGGCACCTGCCACGCTTACCAGACTTGTACATGAGGAAGTCCTCGTACACGGAGAATGCGCCCTCCACCGGGCCATTCTTGTAGATCTCAGCCATTATCTCCTCCTCGCTGCGGGGGACATTGTAAGAGGTGGCGCCTGCAGGACGGAAGCAGACACAGCTCAGCTGAAGCGGCAGGCACCTGCGTCGTCCCGGGGGGGGCGGGGGGGGGAGCGGCTGTGGTTAGCTGCCAGCCTCTTCCCAGGGAGCTCATCTGCCTGGCGCTCCGGGCAGGCCCCCTCCCGCAGAGGGGTGACTGGACCCCAGCACTGGAGGGTGTGAAAGTAGCAGCCACGGATGGACTCGGTCTCTTGCTTTGTGTTTGACTTGAAGCCACGTCAGACAAGAGCCAATCGGCCCAGCTGGTGGGGCCACGCTCCTGGCAGGGGACGAGTTGCCTCCGCCTCCCCGATTTAACTCTCCCGCCCGGGCCTGGGAAGCCGCCATCTGCGACAGCAGCAGAAGGCGCGTCAGGTCCCCCTCGGTCCCCGTTTGCCAGGGCAGCTGACAGATGCACTTTGAGAGGTGGGATGTTTGGCTTTTTCCAGAGGCGCAACGAGACCGAGCCGCCTGCAAGGCCAAAAGCGGCCAGCACAAGGCAGTTTCACCATCTAGCTGAGCCTCGGTGCAGGGGCCGCTCATGGAGGGCGTTGGAGGGACTTCCCTGGGGGGGGGGGGGGGGGGGAGTCACACTGGCAGGCAGGATGCTGACCTCCGTGGATGAGAAACAAGCCCCGTGTGCTTTTAAGCCAGCAGGGGAAAGGGGATTTGAGTCAAGCACTCCTTGGGAATGGGGCACCTCCCAGAGCCGGCGCCTGCCCTGCTGGGTTGTAGGCCTGCGCAGCGCCATGGGGCAGGGCTGGGTCCCAGGCCGGGCGCCGGAGCACGGCACGCGGGTGCTGTCAACGTGAGGGGATGCCAGACGGAGACCCGGTTGCCGAGGGACATTCCACCTCGGCACAGGAAGGAGGGTGGGTTTGACGCACCCCTTCCTTGAGGGGATCCATGGGAGGCTTCCCCCGCCCCGAGTACCTCAGGCCCTGGAACTCCAAAAGGCCCTGCGAGCCCTGGGTCCCACACGTGCCTTCCTCTTACCAAAGTGCTTGTCACTCTCGTAGGAAGGGGAGTAGCCTGCTTCACAGTGGTGGTCGCACTTGGGGGTGTCCCCTTGCTCCCCCGTGCACGGGGGCCGGGACCCGTTGACATGGTGCTCGCACGGAGGGATGGAATACGGTCTGCAGCCTGCAGGGTGAGACAGACGGCCAAAGGGCTCTTCCACCTGCCAACCTCTTTCAGACAGGCTTCTCCCCCACAGTCCCCTGACCACGCCCCATCACTTCACAGCCCTTTGCCCCAGGGCTGTGCTCTAGAGTCTCTCCGTGCGAAGCGACACGCCGGTATCTTCCGCTGTTGGCCTGGAAAGGCGCCCTCTGCAGAGATCTATCAGGTTGTTCACTCTGAAACCTAATGATGGGCCAGGTCCCACCGACATTTCCATCCGCCAGCAGGGGGCGCAATAGCCAGCCAATGCACTTATGCCACATTCTCCCTCACACTTCCCTGAAGCCAGGTGCCCCAAACCCAGCTACCAAGGCGTCCACCCCCCATGTCTCGCTGGGCTGTCCATAGAGGAGGCCGCAGCAAACTTGGAACGACTCTTCGCATGCGCTTTCAGAATGCAGGGAGACCGGATGCTGCTGCAGAACCCAGGGCCCTTCAAACGGGGCCCAATGGGCCCCACAGGACTGCGGCATCACGCTCCAGAAGCCTCCCGGTGAGCGGGATGGGACAGACTCACGCCCGCTCGCCGGAGGTACCGGCAGAGAAATGGCTGCACGAGCCAGGTCTCTGGACAGGCCTGGCGCCCCGACATGCTTCCGCCAGGGCCGTGCGTCACTACCCGCAGGTCCCCAGGGGAGCGTTGGCTGCTTTGCAGTTATGAGCGCGGTGCGCGGTAAGGATGTTTGGCGTGCGCAGATACACGGTGAACATTTGGGGGAGGGGGGAACACTCATGCTACTGCCCAGTGCCGGGCTCCCCCAGTAACCCCCATAGGACAGTTGAGGTGGCCGCCGTGGGGCTCCCCCAAAGCGCAGGGTCTGGGCTGGCTGCCCCAAACGCCCCTACGGCCAGGCCGGCTCTGGGGCTAGCGCGTGTGGGGAGAGACAGCCTTCCCAGACCCGTCTCAACACGACCCTAGAGCCGCCCCTCCAACGCCTGCCCACCGGTGGGGCCAGCCGAGGGAGAACGCCGGTGGTCCCTCGAGGGAGGGAGAGCCCCCTGGACCCAGACAGCCCCCCCAGGACCAGGCAGGACAGACACCCGGTGTGAGACCTGGTTCGTACGCTCCGTCCCAGCGGCTGCTCCGCCGCCACGGCTCCTTCAGGCGCCTGGGTTGTCCCCGACGGGCTGCGGGGCAGGTGAAGCTCATGCCAGGACCCGCCTACGGGCGGGCAAGCAGTGGGATGCTACCTCAGGAAAGGGGCCGGCACAAGGCCTCCCACGGGCCTCAGGGTGGGGGGGGGGTGGGGGGGTTCAGAGCAGAGATGGGCTCCGCCATGCAGGCAGCTCCGTGACCACAACCCCCCTGGCGTCACTCCTTGGCGGACTTACCCACGTGGGAGTCGTAGAGGCCGCCAGACACCAGGCCTTTCTCGGTCCAGTACCGCCACGCGCCGGTGGGATAGCCGCCGTTACACCTGCAAGAGCCACAGGCGCCCGCCTGTCACAATCTCAGCCCCGAGCTCCCACGCAAGCCAGGTCACCTAGCAACACCAGCGCTCACGCACTCGAGAGCCGAGACGCTCCGTGCGTGTGGGTGTGCATTGGGCGTTTGGAGAAGCCAGAGGCTCGAGGGGGTTACTCGCAGCTGGGGTTCCCCCCCCGGATGTCTGTGCTTAAAGGAAGGCAGCAAAACGCAGCTCCTGTTTACAGAGGGGAAACTGAGGCACAGAAAGGGGAAGTGACTCGCGCCCCTGGTCTCAGAGCTGAGAGCAGGCCTCAAGCCCCAGGCAGTCCTCCGGCCATAGGCCGCACTGCCTCCTCGCCGGCCGCCAGCAGCTGCTGCCTGCGTGACCTTTTCCTCAGGTGCACCGCAAGCCAAGAAGTGCTGCACCAAGGGAAGGCCAAGAGGTACTAGGCCATGCAGCAGGCAGGGAACCCAGGAGTCCTGCCTCCCTAGCTCCTGGTCTAACAGGCAGGGCTGGCTCGGTGCTGCGGGGAGACAGGGAAATACAGCACCCGTGGGGCGATGAGAGATTAAGATCCTGCCGATACCCCCCCACAAACACACCATGCTTAGCTCAACCGCTGCAGCCCAGGGAGGGTGAAGACCTGCGTGCGGGTCAAGGCCTTACACGCAAGCCCATTCTCAGGCAGGGTCTCCCCGCCGCCCGCTGAAGGGACGCGCCACCCCGACTGGTGGGATTTTGCATTTCTGCCAACGGTCCCGTTTGGAGACGGGTCACTGGCCAGCGTGGCTGGGCCCAACAAGGACGCTTCTACTCCTAAACCAAGAGTCAGAACTCATCCCACTTCGGCCAAAGCCGCGGCGTAGGGAGCCGGCAAGTCCAGTCCAGGGATGTCAGACTGTAGCTGTTTAAAAGGGGTAACCAAGCGGTTACCCGAATGGCTACAGGCAGCTCAGGTCTGGCTCCCAGGGAGCTGCCTACCGCCCTACACTGCTGCCTCTGATACAGGCAGGAAGGCAGGTGGGAGCCAGTCTGCGCGAGGAGCCAGCTGAAAATTTCCAGTGGTTACACAGTTACACACATTTTAACATCCCCTATTCTACATAGCTGCAAGACCTACAATGTCCAGCGTGAAGGCTGATCAAGATGGGCATCCTTTAAAGGCCCCGTTTTCCTCCACGAGAGAGGTGGATCTAACACCCCTGCCGCGTGGCAAGGCAGGCTAACATGAGAACAGCCATACTGGGTCAGACCAAAGGTCCATCTAGCCCACTATCCTGTCTGCTAACAGTGGCCAATATCAGACAGGTAATCCTCATGTGATCCCTCCCCTGTCATCCATTTCCAGAGAAACAGAGGCTAGGGACACCATTCCTACCCATCCTGGTTAATAGCCACTGATGGATCTCACCACCTTGAATCGATCTAGCTCTTTTTTGAAACCTGTTAAATTTCTAGCCTTCACCACATCCTTTGGCAAGGAGTTCCACAGGTTGACTGTGCGCTGAGTGAAGAAAAACTTCCTTTTGTTTGTTTTAAACCTGCTGCCTATTCATTTCATTTGGTGATCCCTAGTTCTTATATTGTGGGAACAAGTAAATAGCTTTTCCTTATTCACTTTTCCCACACCAATCATGATTTTTATAGACCTCTATCCTATTCCCCCTTTTCTAAGCTGAAAAATCTTTTTAATCTCTCTTCATATGGGACTCGTTCCAAACCCCACATCATTTTTGTTGCCCTTTTCTAAATCTTTTCCAATGCCAAGAGATCTTTTTTGAGATGAGGCGACTGTACGCAGTATTCAGGATGTGGCCGTATCATGGTTTTATATAGTGGCAATAGGATATCTTATTCTCTATCCCTTTTTTAATGACTCCTAACATTCTATTTGATTTTTGACTGCTGCTGCACACAGAGTGGATGTTTTCAGAGAACTACCCACAGCGATTCCAAGAACTATCTCTTGAGTGGCTGTAGCCAAATTAGTCCCCATCATATTGTATGTATAGTTGGGATTATGTTTTCCAATGTGTATTACTTTACATTTATCAACATTACATTTCATTTGCCATTTTGTTGCCCAATCACTTAGTTTGGTGAGATCTTTTTGAAGCTCTTCAGTCTGCTTTGGTCTTAACTATTGTGAGCAGTTTGGTATCATCTGCAAATTTTGCCACCTCACTGTTTACCCCTTTCTCCAGATCATTTATGAATAAGTTGAATAGGATTGGTCCCAGGACAGACTCTTGGAAGACCCAACTAGTTACCTCTCTCCATTTGGAAAACTTACTATTTATTCCTACCCTTTTTTCCCTGTCTTTTAACCAGTTACCAATCCATGAAAGAACCTTCCCTCTTATCCCATGACAACTTACTTTACTTTAAGAGCCTTTGGTGAGGACTTTGTCAAAGGCTTTCTGGAAATCTAAGTATATTACAACCACCGGATCCCCCTTGTTCACATGTTTGTTGACCCTCTCAAAGAGCTCTAGCAGATTAGTAAGACATGATTTCCCATTACAGAAACCATGTTGACTTCCCCCCAACAAATTATATTCATCCATGTCTCTGACAATTTTATTCTTTACTATTGTTTCAACTAATTTGCCCGGTACTGATGTTAGATTTACTGGTCTGTAACTGCCAGGATCACCTCTAGAGCCCTTTTTAAATACTGGCGTCACGTTAGCTACCTTCCAGTCATTAGGTACGAAAGCTGATTTAAAGGCTAGGTTACAAACCACAGTTAATAGCTCCGCAATTTCCCATTTGAGTTTTCAGAACTCTTGGGTGAATGTCATCTGGTCCCGGTGACTTGTTACTGTTAAATTTATCAATTTGTTCCAAACCCTCCTCTAATGACAGCTCAATCTGGGGACAATTCCTCAGATTTCTCACCTAAAAAGAATGGCTCAGGTTTGGCAATCTCCCCAATATCCTCAGCGGTGAAGACTGAAGGAACGAATCCATTTAGCTTCTCTGCTATGACTATCATCTTTGAGGGCTCCTTTAGCATCTCGATTGTCCAAGGGCCCCACTGGTTGTTTAGCCAGCTTCCTGCTTCTGATGTACTTAAAACATTTTGCTATTACTTTTTGACTAGCTGCTCTACAAACTCCTTTTTTGGCTTTTCTTATTATAGTTTTACACTTAATTTGACAAAGTTTATGGCCCTTTCTATTTTCCTCACTAGGATTTGACTTCCACTTTTTTATCTCTCACTGCTTCTTTTACTTGGTTAAGCCAAGCCACGATGGTACCTTTTTGGTTCTCTTACTGTGTTTTTTAATTTGGGGTATACATTTAAGTTGGGCCTCTATTATGGTGTCTTCGAAAAGTTTCCATGCATCTTGCAGAGATTTCACTTTTGTCACTTATCAGAGGGGTAGCCGTGTTAGTTTGGATCTGCAAAAGCGACAAGGAGTCCTGTGGCACCTTATAGACTAACAGATGTATTGGAGCATAAGCTTTCGGGGGCAAAGACCCACTTTGTCAGATGCATGTAGCGGAAATTTCCAGAGGCAGGTAACTACAAGACAAGCCCAAGAAAGAAACCAACAGAACACCACTGGCCATCACCTACAGTCCTCAGCTAAAACCTCTCCAACGCATCATCAGTGATCTACAACCCATCCTGGACAATGATCCCTCACTTTCACAGGCCTTGGGAGGCAGGCCAGTCCTCGCCCACAGACAACCTGCAGCAAACTCTCACCAGCAACTATACACCACACCACAGTAACTAACTCAGGAACCAATCCATGCAACAAACCTCGGTGCCAACTCTGCCCTCATATCTACACCAGCGACACCATCACAGGACCTAACCAGATCAGCAACACCATCACTGGTTCATTCACCTGCACATCTACCAATATAATATATGCCATCATGTGCCAGCAATGCCCCTCTGCTGTATACATCGACCGAACTGGACAGTCCCTACGTAAAAGAATAAATGGACACAAATCAGATATTAGGAATGGCAATATACAAAAACCTGTAGGAAAACACGTCAATCTCCCTGGACACACAGTAGCAAATTTAAAAGTAGCCATCCTGCAGCAAAAAAACTTCAAGACCAGACTTCAAAGAGCAACTGCTGAGCTACAGTTCATCTGCAAATTTGACACCATCAGCTCAGGATTAAACAAAGACTGTGAATGGCTCGCTAACTACAAAAGCAGCTTCTCCTCTCTTGGAATTCACACCTCCAGATCAGCTACTAGAAGTGGGCCTCATCCTCCCTGATTGGATCCACCTCGTCATCTCCAGCCTGATTCTGGCCTGCATATTTATACCTGCCTCTGGAAATTTCCACCACATGCATCTGACGAAGTGGGTCTTTGCCCACCAAAGCTTATGCTCCAATACATGTTCGTCTATAAGATACCACAGGACTCTTTGTCGCTTTTACTGTTGTCACTGGACCTTTTAACTGTTTAACTAACTTCCTCATTTTTGGGTCGTTCCCCTTTCTGAAATTAAATGCCAGAGTGTCAGGCTGCTGAGGTGTTTTCCCCACCACAGGGATGTTAAATTTTATTACATCATGGTCACTATTTCCAAGCAGTCCAGTTATATTCATCTCCTGAACCAGATCCTGCGCTCCACTTAGGACTAAATCAAGAATAGCCTCTCCCCTCGTGGGTTCCAGAACCAGCTGCTCCAAGAAGCAGCCATTTAACGTATCAAGAAATTTCATCTCTGCATCCCATCCTGAGGTGACAGGTACCCAGTCAATATGGGGACAGTTGAAATCCCCCACTGTTATTGAGTTTTTTCATTTGATAGTCTCTCTAATCTCCCTTAGCATTTCATAGTCACTATCACTGTCCTGATCAGGTGGTTGATAATATATCCCTTCTGCTATAGTCTAATTATTGGAGCATGGAATTACTATCCATAGCGATTCTATGGAACATTTTGGCTCATTTAAGATTTTTACTTCATTTGATTCTACATTTTCTTTCATGTATAGTGCCCCTCCCCCACCAGCATGACCTGCTCTGTCCTTCTGATGTATTTTGTACCCTGGTAGGACTGTCCCCCCATTGATTGTCCTCATTCCACCAAGTTTCTGTGATGCCTATTGTATCAATATCCTCCTTCAAAACTAGGCACTCCAGTTCACCCATTCCACTATTTAGACTTCTAGCGTTGGCGTATAAGCACTTTAATAATTTGTCACGATTTATCTGCCATTTCCTGATGCGTTAGATTCTTTTTCATTTGATTCTCATTCGATCTGACCCAGACTGCCATCATCTCCTGACTAAAACTTAGAGCACCTCTATTAATAGACCTCCCCCCCCAAACGATGCCTGTCCGGTCCATGTGCTTCTCCGCACCGGTCGGCTTTCCCCCAGCCCTTAGTTTAAAAACTGCTCCATGACCTTTTTAAAATGTTAAGTGCCAGCAGTCTGGCTCCATTTTGATTTAGCTCCCCCATCCCAAAAGTTTCCCCAGTTCCTAATAGGCTGCAGTGGGTCTGAACTCCCCCGTGCGCCTGCTTCCGTGTCTGCGTCTTAGCGCCCAGGGGTCTGCGCCCGTTCAAAGGCGCAGCGGGTACCAGAAAATGAAACAGAACTGGGGGAGGCCGAACACTTCCGCAGTGGGGGGGTTGAGCTCTTTAAATCGCGGGGAGTGCACATCCCAGCACCACAGCGGGGTTGCTGTCCTGGGTTTGCCCTCTGCCCCTCTTGTGGGCCACCCAGGGAACACCACTACGGAGCGGAGGTCTCCCTTTCCCGGCCTGGGGGCCACGCCGAGCATTGACGTTTATCGATCCTAGACTGGGGAGTCCAGGGAGGTCCACGCAGTGCGTGGTTTGGCTCGGCTCCCTGGGTCGCACACCAAGCTGGAACTGCTCACCCCATCCCACATTCGAAGCCACAGCAAGACAGCAGATCTTCCGCCGAGATTTCCACATTCATCTTGCCGTTGGTGTGCACGCAGACGCGGTCCGAAATGGCCTCCACGGCCCCGAAGGCCTACAACACACAAGCCCCCGAGGGGGAAGAGCATCACGCACCCTCCTGGAGGAGGGGAGGGACCCACGTGTTTGCTGCCAAGGAGCCACGCAATTGGACTTAGCACTTGCAGAATCTGTTCCCACTGTGGGGCTTGCTGTCTGGGACCTAGGGGCACGTGGGCAAGGCTGCACTGAGCGGGAGGACGGACGGACATCTTTCCCGGTCTGCAAATCAAGCCCTCAGTCTTGAGAGCCAAGCGCAGGGGGCTGGGAAGTTTGCTACACGCGGGACCTCCCTGATCCGGCACCCTCGAGACCTGACCAGGCCCGGACAAAGGGAATTTGCCGGATCAGGAGAGGTCTCCTGCCACCAGTCCCCCAGCCCCGCTAACTCTCCCTGCCACAGGGCTCGTTGGTCCAGGAACATCCAGGAACCAGACCAGAATGTCCTGGTGAAGGAGGTACAGTCTGTAGAACCAGCAGCAGTTCCCTCCAAAAGCAGGGCCACGGATCGCTGCGCCGGGCTGCCTAGCAGTGCACATATCCGTCCCGGAGTTTAGAGAGGCTAGCTTTGGATCTAGCCGGCTCTGGCAGTGCTGCCCTGGTGCAGCCGCAGCTCTGACTGCAGGGCAGGCCCCCCCCCCTTGGGCAGCCCCCTCCTCTTACCCAACAAGAGCCACAAGAGCCCTGGTCTCGGATCTCATTGATGGTTGGACAATTTGGCCACTGCTCCCGGGAGTCAAAGCTGTCCGGCAAGTTGAGGTCTCCAGCAAACTCCGCCCTGGGAGGGAAGACGACAGGTTGCGGGGGGGGGGGATTGCGGCCAGGTTCACAAACTCAGCGCTTGCCACCGCCTCTCTTTAGCAAAGACCAAGCTCTTAAGCTGGAGCACTTGGACAGCCGCTGATGAGGTGGGGCTAGGGCACAAGAGTCCCAGAGCAGGAGGGGGCAGGCCACGGTACAGCAGAGCCCCGGGTAGCCCACCTAACTGGAACTGGGGCCACATTAGAGCAAACTCGGATAATCCCAAGAATAGGAAGGTGCCAGCCCCATGTAGTGGCCACAGGCGAGGTCGCCCACCTCCAGACTGGCGCACACACGGCGCGTTGGAAAGTAGGGATGTGAAAACCCGTTTAGTTGGTTAACAAGTTCAATATCACGGGAAATACTACGTGGAACTGATTAACCGATTAAGGGGGGCAGGTGGGGGGCCCTGCCAGCCCCATGGGGGCGGAGAGCGGACTGGAGCAGCCCTCTCCCCGCAGCAGGCTGCTACCAGGTCCGGGAACTGGTTCCTGTTCACATCCCTACTGGAAAGACGGTTCTACTGTCGTTTGAGACACAGATCAAGGAGCCACTCATCCAGCCTCCTGGAAACCCAAGGCTAGAAGACTCCACCGTGGATTCCTGTATCCAGCCCATAAAGCTGGCTGGACGCTGGCTGTGTAAACACGCAGGGGCGCGAAAGCCCTGGACTGGGTGGCCATTCCAGTTCCATTCCCTGCGCGGCCCAACTTCCTGTAAGATGTTGGACGAGTCGCTTCACTTCAGTTCCCTTCCTGTACGATAAAGGGACCCCTGGGAGCTCAGCGCGCATCTTCCGCTGAAGGCGCTATAGAAGCTCACTGGATTACTGGAGATGGGGGCACAGAAGGATGAGGACTGTGGAGGCCTGGACAGAGAAGGGAGGGTGTGGAATCTCCATCCTTGGAGATATTTAAGAGCAGGTTGGACAGACACCTGTCAGGGACGAGCTCGACCAGGGTTTCCCACCTGTAGGTCGGGACCCAAATATGGGTCACCATTACATTTCAAAAGGGTCGCCAAGTGTCTCCCCAGGTGGCTCTGCCCCCTCATCTCCCCCCGTTTTTGAACTGCCCTGGGTCACCAAGTCTTCCTGAATTGTCAAAATGGGTCCCCATCTGGAAAAGGTTGGGAACCGCTGGTCTAGACGGTGCTGGGTCCTGCCACGAGGGCAGGGGACTGGACTCGACCCCTCGAGGTCCCTTCCAGTCCTAGCATTCTAGGATTCTCAACTGGCCCCTGCGATTCAACTTTAAATCTCTCCAAAACTGCCCAACGCTGGCAAATGGCAAGCGGCCATGAGAGGTAGCTGGCAGCCCTTGGAACACAGGAAAGATAAGGGGGGCCACCTCCAGTGGCGCAGTAGACAAGCAACATACCTCTGGAGCCAGAGGTTGAGGGCTCGAGTCCCGCCCACCCTGGGGGCAGCCACCACAGCTCACCAAGCTGGTACCCCTCGAAGGAAGTGCAGGGGAAGCTGGTGTGATAGAGCAGGTGGCCGAGGGTTGGAAGCCAGCAAGGTCTCTCCATGCTCTTCTGTGGGGACCAGCTGGCCGTGGCCAAGAGGATGACGACATGAAGCACTGTAGCAGTTTCCAGCCCCAACACCTCCCCTCCTGCCCCACAATTCATGCTCAGCCCCAAAGGGACAAGCCCCCCAGCACATCCCCCTCCCCCCCCAGCACCCACCTCACTGGCAGCTTGGGCCCATGCAGGAAGGTGCCACACAGCTGCTTCACGTAACTCATGTCGGCATTGCGGAAATTGTGCCTGGCCTGGAGAGAGAGGAGACTGAACCTGAAAGCCTGCCGCCGCAGATTGTTCCCCCCCCCCGGGCCCCCTCCAAGGAGAAACACTCAAGTATTGTCAGGGGCAGTGCCTGTCCGCCCCCCCCCCGGCCAAGCTTCTGAAGTGCCCTCCCCTCTCACCAGTGAGGGATGGACCCAAACGCCAACACAACACAGGGGCCAAGTGGTGCTACCCAGGGGCTTCCCCAGCCTGCAGGAGCAGTGCAACTCAGCACTCCCGGGAAGAAGGGACCTGCCACCCCCTGCCCCTTTACAGACAGGAAACTGAGGCCCACTCCTGAGATCTGGGTTTTGTCTGCCACTGAGAAAAACTCCAAATCCAAGTTCTAGGCTCACTCATCACCCCTTATCGGGGTCACTCACTAGGGGCGTGTCAGCAGTACAAGTTAGACTCCCAGCTCCTGGTCACTGCAAACAGCAGCATAGCATGAGCAGCGGACGCATGGCTTGGCCATGCCCAGGATAAGCCTGCCCCAACACCAGGGGCAGACAGACAGACTGGCTACATGCCTACACTGGGACTTTTCGGCTTGGGGAAGAGGAGGCTAAGGGGGGGGAATAGGACAGAGGTCTGTACAATCATGACTGGTGTGGAGAAAGTGAATAAGGAAAAGCTATTGACTTGTTCCCATAACATAAGAACTAGGGGTCACCCAATGAAATGAATAGGCAGCAAGTTTAAAACAAATGAAAGGAAGTTTTTCTTCATGCAGTGCACAGTTAACTTGTGGAACTCCTTGCCAGAGGAGGTTGTGAAGACTAGGGCTTTATTAGGGTTTAAAAAAAGAGCTGCATACATTCATGGAGGACAGGTCCATCAATGGCTATTAGCCAGCCTGGGTAGGACTGGTGTCCTTAGCCTCTGTTTGTCAGAAGCTGGGAATGGGTGACAGGGGAGGGATCATGTGATGATTCCTTGGAAACTGACTCCCTCTGGGGCGCCTGGCATTGGCCGCTGTGGGCAGACAGGACTCTGGGCTGGATGGACCTTTGGTCTGACCCAGTCTGGCCGCTCAGATGTTCATTAATGTCTATACCCATGCAACTCACTGAGCTCACGCGAGTACGTCCATGTGAGCTGGGAGTCACACCCAGCTCACCATGGAGACAGTGCCAAAGAGAGCCTGGTAACACAAGCAGGGAAGATTCAGACACCCACGTGACTGTCCCTTGGATCCCTTTCATTCCCATCCCAGCACCACTAGCCTATTACTCCGCTCCCTGCCTGCGCAGCTTGGTGCCAACCCACCCTCGTGCAGGAAGTCTGACCTGACGGCTCCCAGGCGCTGGGTTTGCACAGCACCCCGGGCTAGCTGACGGCTTGCCCAGCCCTCCCATTACAGCCGCTGCTCTGCGGCGGGTGCGTTCCTGGTACAGATTCAGTGGCAGCAGTGCGGCGTGGCAGGGGGTTCCTTGGGAGTGGGGCCAGAGCGCACTGGCTGCCACCGCTCCCCCCACCCCAGCCCAGGGACAATAGAATAGTCGAGTAACCAATAAGAATTCACGCGGTTACTTGACTATTCAATTACCCGAGATTTAACATCCCTGTTCCTAACCCCAGCAGCCAGCTGCTAACGAAACCCACAGCCCCAGCTGGCAACCTCCAAGGCGGCAAATTTGGCTAGACACCGCTCTCTGGGCTCTGCAAGGCGGTCCCCTAAGCCAGGGCTGGAACATGCTTGCAGGCCGGGGGGGGGGGGGGGGGGGGGGACGGACGGGTGTCATCCCCGGGGACAGGCACAGGGCCACCGGTCTCCGCCTGCCACTGGCACGACGCATGCAAGAGCAAAGCGCTGCGACTCACCTGCCACGTAGTGTTCAGCTTGTTGATGTAGTTGACCAAGTCGGGCGAGAGGGGAGCGAA
This sequence comes from Pelochelys cantorii, assembly GCA_032595735.1. NCBI lineage: Eukaryota > Metazoa > Chordata > Testudines > Trionychidae > Pelochelys > Pelochelys cantorii. The sequence continues at coordinate 4,851,574 of CM064328.1, forward strand.
GTGGGGGACGCTGCGGGCACTCGCGAGGGTCACCAGGACACACAGGGCAGCGACGGACAGCCACATCTTGGCCACGGAGCAGGACCCCACCTGGAAAGAGAGCCACACGTCAGCCACGCCCGGCATCTGCCTGGGCACACTGCTCACGCCTCCCCAACAGCGTTCTTCCTGGCAAGGACGCGGAGGGACAGGTGCCAGGCACTGGTCAGCCAAGCTGTCCACGCGGTTAGAACGCGCACCCCAAGAGAGCAGAGAAGGATGTTGTAGGTAGAGGCCCAGTGCTGCTATATTAGACTCACAGCGTCTCCCCGGCCACGCAGAGATGCCCAAACCCGCACTCACGTCAGGGGCAGGGAGCCAAGCGATTCGCTGGTTCTCTGGGACACACAAGGATCAGCGTGAAAGCAGCGGCCTCCTCTTTTCACGGGAAGGGAGGCAACAGGACTGCCCCAAATCCGGGCACCAACCCAGAAGGGCAGCCCCAAGCTCGGCAGAACGGCGGTTCGCCGGCACTCTACCCTTTGAACCAGGGCCCCAGCACGGCACCCCGGGCTGCTGGCGATGGCCTCCAAGGTCCGACTTCATATCATGACAGCCCTGCCCACACTTGGGAATTTCAGCAGCAACAGGAAACTGGCTGAAATCCCCTAGCACAGGCAGGGCTTAAAGCCTTTTCCGTAAGAGATGGAAAGTCAACCTCCGGGTGCCTTAGGAAGATCCCAGCTACGGAAATCCCATTATCAGAGGGGTAGCCATGTTAGTGTGGATCTGCAAAAGCGACAAGGAGTCCTGTGGCATGCATCTGACGAAGTGGGTCTTTGCCCACGAAAGCTTATGCTCCAACACTTCTGTTAGTCTATAAGGTGCCACAGGACTCCTCGTCGCTTTTGGAAATCCCATTGTTTACCAGACCTCTCCTCCCCCCCCGCCCCAAAACACACACACACACTTTAATTAGCCACATTATTCTTTGCCGCCAGTATGGTGCAGCAGGGCACTGGTGAACCATCTCCTGTTCTGCCCCAGAGGGAGCTGCAGCGACCCTGGCTTGGCCTTTTGGTACCTCGCAGGGAACATGCGATGCTGCGCCTAATTCCAGGGCACAGGACAGGCAAGGAATCTCATGCCTGTAACTGCACGCCCTGGCCAGACAGTCTGAAAACTGCAGCAGACACACACCCGTACACAGTCGGCTGACTTGGACTCAGTCCATGAGGCTGTTTACCGGTTGTGCAGACATCTGGGATCAGATTGCTGCTCAGCTGGCCTCTCCCACCTCAAGGGGTCCTAAACCCCGGCTCCAGTCCAAACAGCTGCACTGCAGGTCAACAGCCCCTTAGCTGCAGGCTTTTAACTATGGTGTAGACACACCCTGGACGCTGCTGCAATTGATCTTCTGGAGTTCGATTAAGCGAGTCTAGTCAAGACCTGCTAAATTCAACTCAGAGGGCACCCCTGTTGGGGGACTGGCTGGTGCTCCTGCTTGTGCAAGGAGTAATTAATGTAGCTGGAGTTGCGCCTCTTGATTTGACCTTCCCTTTTATGCAGGCCTGGGGTCAGCGGCCTGCCCAGCAGCGTTAGAGGTGCCGATGGCGTCCTTTCCGCAGAGGCTGTTCAAGTGAAGGGCATTCCCAGAGCACCGATTTCTACCTCCCATGTAGGACTAAGTTCCCAGACACTTGCCAGCAGAAGCGTCCTACATTCTGCCGAAGATGGATGGGAGCCAGTGCAGTGGGCATCTGGGTGATCTTTATGGCTAATGTTACTCTGGCCCTCGGAGTTTACACATTTTTCTCGGGGGGGGGGGGGGGGGGGGGGGGGGGGGGGGGAGGTGTTAAGAACTCCCCTGGAAGAGAAGTTTGACTTGGTCAACGTTCTCGCCCTCCAGTCTAACCCTCTACCAGCATTGCCAGGGAAACGAGGTATCTAAGCGCTGTTTCAGAGAAGTTTGACATTTCCGAGGCTGCCCCAAGAGGACGTTCTAGTTTGTGGTTTTCAGTCACATTTTTTCTGTACAGCAAACATCTTTTTCCCCCCACCCTTTCTGCGAAGTGGCCTACACACATAGGGGAAACTGACTAACATGGGGGAAGGGTGTGGGTGGAGGGACAGTGAAACTGACACACACAGTCAAATACAAAAATAATAGTAACAGACAGAATATTCTGTTTTCCTCTCATCACTTTTAGCAGGTCGGCCAGCAGCCCGGCTCACTCCTGACTCACACCAGATCCAGGACCTACCCCTGCTGTAGCTCTGCATTTAAAGTGTATTAGGAGCCAGGCGGGCAGGCAGCCCAGCTCAGTTCTGGCTCATGCCGGGTCCGGGAGTTTAGTCGTGTGTCCCCCCCACCCCCACCCCCGGACAGGGGTTGCTGCCACCCTGCCCTGTATCACAGGCAGCAGCATGGAGTGGCAGAGGTCTCTTCGGGAGTGGGGCCGGACCACACTGGCTGCCAGCCCCGCCCCCGGGGACTTTAGAATAGTCGAGTAACCGATAAGAATTCATAAGATGAATCAACTATTGAATTAACCAATATTCAACATCCCTCTCCTTCATTACACACCGTTAACGTGATTAAACACAGAGGCTAGTCTGTACAAATCTTACCCTATGCCCAGAAAGGAGCCAGTGGTATTATGGAGCAATCCTCATCCTTCCCTTTTAGATTATACCACAAGGGAGAGGAAATGCAGGGATTCGAAACCCACCGCCGCTCCCGGTAGCCACTGAAGATGCAACATTCACTTCCTTACATGCTCTGTCCTCCCCCTGCCCCAAAACCCACCTCATACAAAAAGGATCGAGACATTGAAAGTGGGGGATACTTAGACCAAATCTTTGAGATTATGTATTTGTGATCTGGTGCTCCCCATGCAATGAGCCTCGATTCATGTTGCACCGAGGTCACTCGGCTACACAGAGTTCCTGGAGAGCTAGCTGCTAACTACTGAGATTTCAACAGTTACCTAATTACCCGCTTTTTAAAATCTTTAACTCCAACTGCCTCCTCCAACCTCCACTTGCAGCCTGCATACGTCGGCCCTTGTATAACCACCGGAGGAATTCAAAGCGGGATGGAAGCACTATGGCTCAACAAAACGTGAGGTCTTTGAAGAGCTGACACCACTATAGTGACACAATATGGCGGAGAAACTTCCTATGCAGAACAAAAATGCTGCTTTTAACCATCGTAAATGAAACAAGCCCAGAAACAGTTTCCTTCCCTTGATCAAAAAACCTTCCCTTTTTAAAGTAGTTCAACTTTCACACAGCACTGTACCAGATTTGCTTTTTCGGTCTGCGCTGCTGCCTGACTGCATGCTGTCAGCTCCACACAAGGCCTGCGGGTCTGTGTGCAATGCTTGTGTTCGTAACAGAAGTTCTATTCTTTGCTACCCCTTCTCTGGCGAGTGATGCTGAATACAACAGCGAGCTACACGGGGCTCATTTCTACCCACCTCCGCTCGCCCTCGTGAGGCACCGAGGGACCTGCCTCACATGCCAGATCTGCCATTAATGGATAAGCATTTCAGCGTATTCATTTTAGCAGAAGCTTTCAGTGAGCCTGCAATGCTGTCATTAGGTTTCAGAGTGAACATGCAGTGAACTGAGCCTTAATATACAGATATTCAGCTTATTATTCGGTGACTCAAGTAGCCATATATGTGAGTGGAAAGTGAGCTTCTCACTAGCAAGTCATTTTATACTTGCTCACCATTGACGTAAACGGCTAGGCCACATGGGGTAACAGTGAATCACAACCCGATGGCTTTCTTCAATCACAGGGGCTAGAAATTGAAGTCAAATATCAAATTCCGTTGAATCTTAGCTTCTAGGATGGGTCACAAACACATCCAGAAGGCTACTCCAACCTGGGAAGTGATTCACAGTTTTCCTGGGTGGCAGGGTTTGGCCAGACCAGTATGCGCCATGTAGGCTAGCAGACATTGTCCAGACTAAGGATGTAAAGGACTACTTGGACTAGTCGCTCCCCCCCGCCCTTGCTGCCTTGATCAGATAGAGGCAGCGGGGGAGAAGAAGAGGGGGGTACTTAAAAGCAACAGCGCCGCACAGAGTCCAGGGTCAGATCCCAGGCTCCATGTTGCACTGCCGCTTTGAAATGCCATGCAGAGCCCAGGATCAACTGGGGACTCTGCGCGGCATTTCAAAGCAGCAGCACGGCTTGAAGCCCTGGTTCAGCTGGGGACTCAGCTGATCCTGGCTTCCTGCCAGCTTTGAAACATACAAGAGTCCCCAGCTTCCTGCTGGCCCGGGGCTCCATGCAGCGTTCCAACTTCGAAACACACAAAAGCGCCCCCGCTGGGGCTCCTGGACTTTCAAAGGCAGAACACGGATGTGCCTATCGACTAGTCGACGGAAATTCCATCCACGACTCGACTAGTCAATGAACCGCTACGTAACGTCACCAGCTGGGACGCGGTGGGATGTCGCGCCATTCTACAGAAGCGCTGCCGGAACAGGCCAACTCTTGCCGAATTCTTAGCTGAAAGAGACTTCGTCTGAGAGCCAGACTGTCCAAGGGCGCCCACTGCGCAGCCTGGGCTAGCGTTTCGAGAGCTCCGCTCCCACTCTGGGCCTTAAAGGGACGCGATCGCATTTCTAGACGTGCCAAGCGCCCACCACCTCCCAGGAGCACAGAGCTCTTTGGAAGACGGGTCCTAGAGTCCGGAATAAATCTGTTAGCCCAGAACGGGGGGTGGGGAACCTTTTTTGGGTGGTGGGGCTACTGACCTATGGAGGTTTTTAAAAAAAGTCAGTCGGCCGCACACCATGTCACTGATGTGGCCCGACTGAGAAGCAGACAGACACTCCCCACATTCCCCTCACACACCAGAGCCTGGGGGGGGGGGCCTACAGAGGTTTTAACTGTGTTCCAGGGGAGAGGCAGGAGAGAACTCAGCTCAGCACCAATTTCTGTGCTCCATTCCCCCCACCCCTCATCAAGCTGGGCACGGCTGGATGATGTGTGCAGTGAGCCCCGGGTAGCCCACCGCTGCCACTGCACAGAGTTGCCAGATTCAGCTGGCTTCTGCCATCTCCCACCCCCCCCCCCCATGAAAAAAAATACTATGTCCCAAGGGTTCCGGATCCATCCATCACCAAGTTGATGGTGGGTGTCCCGGGGGAGGTGGGGCTCAAGCCCTCGACCTCTGGCTCCCAGGGCGGGTACCTTGCCCACTGCACCACTACTGTGCCACTGGGAGCCCCCCCCCAACCTCCCTACATTCTGGGCCCCCCTTATCCATCCTATGTCCCAAGGGTGCCAGGTCCATCCATCACCAAGCTGGTGGTGGCTGTCCCGGGGGTGGGGCTCAAACCCTTGACTTCTGGTACCTTATCCACTGTGCCACTGGGGGAGCCCCCGAACCTCCCAAGCGACCCCCAGGCAAAGCCAGGACAGGTGAAGTGAGGTGCTAGCAGACTGCACCCAACAAGGACTGCGAGAGCCCGGCGCTCCCTCTGCAGTTGGGATGTTAAATCTCAGTTAATTGAACAGCTGAGTAATCTCGTGAATTCTTATCGGTTAGTCGATTGTTCTATAGTCCTTGGGGCGGGGCCGGCAGCCAGCGCAGGGAGCCAGGAGGGAGCTGGTCTGCGAGGGGAACCAGCTTCGAAACTAGTTCCTCTTGCGGACCGGCTGCCTGTCACCCTGTGCTGTGGCCTCTGATAAAGAGGCAGCAGCCCCCGTCTAGGCGGGGTCTGAGCTCCCAGCCCCAGCATGAGCTGGAACTGAGCCAGGCTGTCTGCCTGCCTGGCTCCTAATACACTTTAAATGTAGAGCCACAGCGCGGGCAGGTTCTGGACCCAGCCTGAGCCAGAACCGAGCCGGGCTGCTGGCCAGCCTGCTAAAAAATGTACTGGTTGGGGAGGGAGGGGGGAGAAATGCGTGTCATCTACAGCAGTGTTTCCCAAAGTGTGGCCCAGTACCAGTCCTTAGAAAAATTATCGCGCATGACCCTATTAATTTGCGTGATGAGGTAGGAGCACCCCGCACCACCGAGCGTGGTGGCATGGCCCTCTTAGGAGAGAGCTTGTCGCCGCGGCATCTCTGCCGGGCATGTTCCCCGGCGGTGGGGCTAGCGCCCGCCGGATCTAAAACCCAGAACAGGGGGAGAAGGCTGTGCGCACCGATGCAGAATGCCTGGAACCGGACACAGCCGGGGGAGCCAGCGCCGGCCAATAAAGCGGCTGGGATTGGAGCCAGGAATGGGGGGCAGAACAACCCACCAGACAGGTAGGGCCAGCAACACACTATTTGCATATTCATCATTTGCTTAATGAATATGCAAATAAATGTTACCGGTCCTCCAAAAGCTTGTGAATGGGTTTACTGGTCCCCAGTATCAAAAAGATTGAGAACCACTGGTTTATAGCATTAACCCATCAGCTTTCCCTTATCGGTTAATCGACTCCACTATTACATCCCTACCGTGCAGCCCATCAAAGCCCTGGACAGTTCCACGGGCACCGCCCGCTGATTCCAAGCACGCAAGCGCAGTCAGCAAGAGCGCTTTCTCCCGGGAGACCGACTTTACGTGGGCCATACGGCCCGCTGAGACGGGGGAGGGTCACTCGTCTCGGTTGCCCATGGCCGGATTACATAGTGAAGTAACTGCTAGCATTCTGCCCTGCCCCCATCCCTTCCTCCTCTCTGCAGCAGCTGATTGGCTCATCTTGCACCAGTTGGCACCGCCTCCTTGCGAGACGGAAATGCACAGCCTGCCAGGGCTTCCACCGCAGATGAAAGGTTGGGGGTGTCCCACGCACAGCGCTATACAAAGCTTCGGAAGAGCGTGTTCAACACATTACTTCCTCTTTGGCAGGATTGCAACGTGGTCGCTCCCTGTTTACAGCCAGGGAAACGGAGGTCCAGAGCAGCTAAGTAACTCCCAGAGAAAGCTGCCATGCAGATCAGCTCACCTGTTCTGTTTTGACTTTGCTCCAAACCATCTTTTAAAAAGCCGGGCCCCTCTGCAGTGGTCGTGCTTTGCGCAAGCCAACTGAAGTAGGCTGTGCCCGGACTTTATGCTGTTTGTGCAGGCTCCTAGCACGGGCCAGACGCAAGCGGCAACAGACGCCACTGGAGGTTTTGCAAATAAGTCCAAGGGCTGCATTGGATTTTCCCTGCAAGTTTCTTGCTACAAGATAGCATTAGAAGAAAGTGACCGACAGGCTATTTAACTCTTGCAAGTCCTTGTGCAACTGCGGATGTCCCAGGTCGTGACCTGCATGGGCAAGGATGGAGGAAAGATCTCGGATAAACCATCAAGAGAGTTTGCATCACATTTGAAAAAGGGGGTTTAGGCTCCTACATTTTGGAGTGTCTAAACATTTCACCCCTTGTCTTATGACAGCCAACTCTGTATGAGATGCGCCCTGCTTTACAATAGCTGGCATCGGACGTATATGCTCCTCTCACCACCAGATCTATGAACTACTACAGTACGTGCAAGAAAGGACTAATGCAGCATTTCTCAAACTGTGGGTCCCGACCCCCCGGGGGGGGGGGTCGTGAGCAACTGAGAGGGGGGTCGCAGTATCACAAGTTTGAGAACCCCTGGATTAATGGACACAAATCAGATGGTAACACACAGAAACCAGTTGGGGAACATTTTAACTTGCCCGGGGCCCCTACTAATGGGTCTAAAAGTGGCTACACTATTACAAACCAGCTGGAGTGAGAAGCAGAACTTGGTTTCATTTACAAGCTTGACACCTGTAATCAGGGTTTGAACAAAGACCTGACCTGGATGAAACAAAAAACAGGACTATGCAGCACTTTAAAGACTAACAGGATGGTTTATTAGGTGATGAGCTTTTGCGGGCCAGACCCACTTCCTCAGATCAAATTGTGGAAGAAAATTGGCATGACCATATATACCAAAGGGATACAATAAAAAAAAAGTGAACACATATAAAATTGACAAATCAGATTTTAGAACAGAGGGGAGGGGGGGGAGGTTAGTGTCTATGAGATAATGATGTTAGGGGTGATGATTGGGGAAGCTATCTTCTGGATGGGCCATTACATTCCACACCCTAACGACATCAAAAGCCGAGTATCAGGTACTTAGGGCCCACTCTATTAGCCTCATTTAGCAGGGACACTAGTTTACAAAAATTTTTTCCTATAATTTTTTTTTCCTTCTCTTTCCCTCCCCATCCCCCTGTCTTTCTCTGCTATTTATTTGTCCCCCAGACCCTTTACTCCATTCATCCGAAGTGGGTTGTGCCCACAAAAGCTCATGAGATCATCGACGTGTTTTGTTAATCTCTAAGGTGCTGCAGAACTCGTCTTTTTTTTCCAAGTGACCACAGTACAAATACAGAGGCGCTCCTCCACAGATTTAAACGTCTAGGTCTTCTGTCGGCAAAGAAAGCCTTCAGACTGGGAAAGGCCCTGAGGCCGGATTCTGCAAGGGAGTCAAAGTAGAACGGGGAGTTGAGCATTTCACTATTCAGCTCGAGGGGCCCCGAAGTGAGAACCTCACATTAAAACACGCAATTCGGGCCCGAGGGGAACCAAACGGCTCAACACAAACCAGACCCGGCAGACCCAGAGGATGCTCCCTGGCTCTCTCAACCCTGATCATGCGTATAAGGAGAGTCAGAAGCCTACAAGGTGGAAGGGAAATAACCACTTCTGTTAAGGACGCTTCAGACACGTAACCCAGGGTTTCGTTTCCCGTAATACTGTCCAATTCGAAATCAGAAGCCTCTAAGAGCTGAAGACAGGAACAGATATTTGGACCCAGGAACTAGTCTTCAATGACCAAGTGAACCGTTTGTAGCATTTCTGTCCACCAAACCCTACCAGTGGTTCCCAAACTTTTCGGCATCACACCCCCTTTTTGATTTTTGAGAACCCCCACCCCCAAAAAAAAACCAGCAGCAAAACTTGTTGGGGGGGGAGGGTGGGGGAGGGGAAAAAAAAAAAAAAAAAAAAGAAGAACTGACCGGGGCAGAAAAACAAAAATAGCAGCAAAACTTGGGGTGGAGGGGATTGACCGGGGGTGGGGGGGGGGAGGAGAGAAGGGGGGCCTGGGTCACTTCGTGCACCCCCTGGAATTTCTTCATGCCTCCCAAGGGGGGCACACACACCCAGTTTGGGAATCCATGTGGGCCTAGCCTTTGTTTGTCTGGAAATTGGTGACAGGGGAGGAATCAAGCGAGGATTATGTGTTGTGTTTCCTCCCTCTGGGGCATCTGGCATTGGCCACTGTCGGCAGACAGGACACTGGACTGGATGGATCATTGGTCTGACCCAGCGTGGCCGTTCTTATGTTCATATTTCAACTAGCTCCCCAACTGACAAGGAGATTTGGAAGGTGAAGACAAATCCAAGTGTATTATCCCTAACTAGCCAGGCCGAAGGAGGGAGCCAATGAACCCTGCGTGTTATGCTAGAGAGTTAGAGGACTGAAAAATGCACGTCCCACCCCCATACGGCTGTACCACTCTGAGGAGACACACCTCTCTCCACCCGCCACAAAAGCATATGCCTGGAAGACCCATCCAAAAAAATCAACTCCGTTCCCATTTGGAGCCATTATCACAGCAGCCTTAGCTGCTGGAGTTTTAGCAATTCACCCATGAGATAAAACCAGAAAGCTTTCCCACGACAGAGGGTGGGAGGGTTCACAGCAGAAACGAGACACCCCGGCTCCTGATTCTGTCCCTGCCTCTGACCCGTGGAAGATGTGCCAGTGGTTTAGTTTAGCCATCCGTAGGCAGACGCAAAGCTCGCCCTCAGCAGGGCTTAATACGCATAAAACACTTTTATACCCTTGAGCAAGAAGTGGCAATAAATCATTCTAATGTCTGAGCTGGAATAAACCAAAACGGTCGATCTGGGATCATATTTGCACAGGAACTGGAAAATAAAGTCTGGTCTCTCTCAAAAGGACTTTATTTGTCCCAAAACCCACAAATCTGAACTTTGCCCCTCAGTTGCATTAGCTGCCAATGCTTCGGACAGGACACGGACATCATAACAAGCAGCATATACACAAAGAAATAGGACTTTGCTTGCTTAACTGTTAGTATCTCATTCTGTTCTAAAGCAGCTACCAAGCCCAATGTATTGTATCCATGACTGCATCAGCGCCAAAGGTTAATGGTTTTAAACACACACCAGCCAGAGCGCCCCATTCTTCTTGGGGACACTCAACCTGTTACGGAGGCTAGAAAGTTAGCAAAAATACTTGCAAAATCTGATGCCACTTAGAGATGTAAGTGACTAATCAACTACCCGATAAACAAAAGCTTCATCAGATAGTCGACACGCTAGTCGACTAGTCGCTCCCCCCCACTTTGTTGCCTCTATCAGAAAGTGGCAGCAAGAGGGGTGGGGAGACGAAGAGAGAGTGCAGGGGGCAGCTGGCCTAAAAGCTGGTTCCTCCCAGCTCCACCTCACTGGGAAGGGGCGGGGCGCAGCCGAGGCATCCCACCTTTGAAACGTACAAGAGTCTCCGCTGGGACTTTTGTACATTTCAAAGCAGAAGTGCCGCATGGAGCCAGGAGACGTCCCCCGCTGGCCCCAGGCTCCATGCGCATTTCAAAGACTGAAACACGTACAAGAGCCCCAGTAGGGCCACACAGCACTTCCACCTTTGAAATGTAGCAACAGCCAGGTGGCTCTTGCTTCATTTCAAACAGAAGCACCCTTATCGACTCATATTCAATTAGCTGATTAATCTGATTTTAACATCCCTAATGCCACTCCCAGAGCTTTGTCTTAAAAAAAAAAAAAAAAAAAAAAAAAAAAAGGGCGAGGCTGCTTTGTTTGGTGTTAAGAACCTGCTTCTCTTTCCAACGGGCTTGATTTCATTCACGAGGGCTGTTGACAAAAAGAAGTTCCATCCCAGATTCTAGGTGCCAGCAGTACAAACTGGAAAGCTTGCAGAAGAAATGCCTTCACGTCTCTGTGTGTGTTCCCTGCCTTGAGGTGTTTTAGCAGGTTGTGTCCCCCCCTTTGGGGTTCTTTATTTCGCACACATGCACACACAAGGACTTGTGTGTTTTAAAAAACGTTGTATGCCACCTCGATTCTTAAAAAGAGAGGCGGAGTAAAAATATTTCAAATAAATTAAATACATTAATTAAGGAGAGCTGTGCAGTAACTCAAGGCTCTGGAAGTGATGTTCCTTGGGTAAGAATGGAGACTGCCCCTTTCCAATCTGTTGATTAGGGCCCTCTCAGGCCCCACATCTTAAGAAAACCTGAACACTGAAGCACGTGACTCTAGAAACTCCATCCTGCGGCAGCAGTTAGGGGAGTTCTGGTTTAAGAGATGCAATTTTGGGCTCCAGCAAGGTCCCAGATGTCTGGTGATGCTGATGTTTGCTTGTGCCCCCCCTCCCCCCGCCCCACCTTCCTCCAGAGTTACGTCGCTTCCAAGCAAGTTCACCTCAAGTGGTTTCATAAGCTGTTGGAGCCTTGTCCTAGAAGAGGCCATGTGGTCTGAGCAGCTTTCGGGGAGCAGAATCATTAGCTGACCCAGTTCTCAGGCTGGGTCTACACTACAGATTTCTGCAGACATAGCTACACCAGTCAGGCGTGATCCTTGATAGATGCAGCAGGCACAGCAAGAGGCCCTAGTGTTAGGCATTGTTCTCACTAATCACAGTGATGCTTTACCAGTAGAGTTCATTTAGCTTGCCGGGGGCAGGGGGAAGGGATGTGGAGGGGGAAGGGGTTACCCTACAGATACTAAGCCCAGCTTTGCCAGTATAGCTGTGTCCATGCCAGAAGCATGCCACCAGCGTGTCAGTGAGAGCACGCCGAACGTAAATTTAGTTTTCGGCACCGATTGGCATTTTTGGCAAAATCACCCTGGGATAGTCAAGTCTCATGTTCTGGCCAAGACAGTCCCTGTTTTTGGGATGCACCAGCCTCAAAAGATGCTGCATTATTCACAGAATCATAGACCTGGAAGGGACCTCGAGAGGTCAAGTCCAGTCCCCTGCCCTCACGGGCTTCCAAGGGCTGGATCTGGCCTGCCAAGTGAGGTGATCCAGTCCACAGAGGCCCTGCCGCTCCCCCCACCCCCAGGCCAATCAGGTCCTAGGGGCAGGAGCGAGCAAAGTCTCCTCCCGCCCTGCAAGTGGCTCAGCACTTAAAAGTCAACCACCAGCTGCTGCTCAGCTGATGGGTGACTCTGAGCACAGCCCCTTTGCAGGGTGGGGGCAGGGAGCGAGAGACTTCACAAGGTCCCCCTCCCGAGGCCCTGATTGACCTGGAGGCAGCCGGGGGTGGGGGGGGGGGAAAAACAGGACATGCAAAGTCTCCTCCCACCTCAGAAGTTCCCTGTCCCCGCCCCTTCTGGGGTGGCCCAGGGCCACTTCAAAAATTTCTGAAGTGGCCCCCGGTCAAAAACGATTGCCCACCCCTGGTCTAGACCATCCCTGACAGGTGTCTGTCCAACCTGCTCTTAAATATCTCCAGAGATGGGGATTCCACAACCTCCCTGGGCAATTTATTCCAGTGTTTCACCACCCGGACAGGAACTTTTTCCTAATGTCCAACCTAAACCTCCCTTGCTGCAGCTTAAGCCCATTGCTTCTTGTCCTGCCCTCAGAGGCCAAGGAGAACAATTTTTCTCACTCCTCTTTGTGACACCTATTGATCTGCTGTGCACAGTCAGTTTGGGACTGCCCAGAGGATCCTTCTTAGCAGCTCCTGTGACAGACTGAAAACACACCACCCATCCAGCGTTTAACCCTCCCTCTCCCCGGCCCTTGTCGATGTTCAGGGATAACCGGATTCGTGCTAGCCCCAATAGGCAGAGGCGCCACGGGGGGGGGGGGGGGGCAGGGAGGCGTGCAACACATCCACGGGCACTAGGGTCTTTGCACCACGGTAACTACAGCAGTGACTGAAGGCCCTATATGGGCATAGCTTCAAATTATGCCATTTTTAATAGTGGGATTCCTGCGGCAGGGTGGAGCCAACTCCAGGGGCAGATAAACTGCACAGCCGCCATCCCCGGGCATGTCCCATTGGCCGCAGAAAGTGTTTTGGCTGCTCACTCTTACAGCACAAAGCAGCAGCCACCCCTTTCAGCCTGCACCCCGATGGGAGTAATGCCAAGGCCGTGGGCATGTGAAGATAATGAAAAGGGGGCGGGAGGAGCGGTAAGGTTCCCTGCTCAGTGCAAGTGAACTCTCTTAAAGGGACAAAATAACCAGTATCTGCCAGAGTGGAGTCTCCAAATTGGAACCGGGTTTTACTGCACCAGACTGGAAAGCGGACTTCCACTCTGCTTTACCACCAGCACTGATATTTACCAATGGGGGATGTGGGCAGTTCAATCAGGCCGCTAGATTTGGATAAGGGACAAGGAGCAGAAGATAAAGTGACCACAAACAAGAGGGGACTTTGGCTTGGAAGCAGCACCCTCCTCGGCTAGGCTAGCAGAGCCCCGCCCGGCAGACGCACGTTCAGCTACCATGGGAACCACTCTCCTCAGTGTTCCTTCCAAAAGAGCAGCTTCGTGTGTTAGCGCCAAAAAGAGCAGGTTCCATTTATAAGCAAGGTGCTCGACCAGTATCAACATCAGCAAAAACAATCAGGTATTACCAGCCCCAAGGGGCTACAGCTCTTAGTAAAAAATAATACCACCAAATGTTCCTTTTTACAGGGTAAGATTTTCAGGAGCAACACTAGAGGGGATTCATTGCTGGAGTTTCACTCTGGAAGTTTCTGCTGCTGCAGTTTTGGGTTTAGTTTATTGATCTTTCCACCATCTTGCTGCCGGAAAACAACACTCAAAACAGAGGAATCTAACTTAAGGCCACCGATTTAAAAAAAAAAAAAAAAAAAAAAACCCACACACCAAAAACAACAAAGAACAACAACAAAAAAAACACACCATAAATTCCGCTCCCTACATTTCTTCTTCCTTGGGCTGCCCAGTCTGCAAACTTAGCAGGCATCCGACCTTACTCCCTGCCCATTTACAACCTATTCACATGGCGCTGGTCCCTACAGAATCAGAATTCATTACACGCATCACACAGTGCCCCTGCAAGCTCGGGAAGTGGTTTGGGACACACAGGCAGGGAGGCCAAGGTCCCCCTCCCCCCAAGGTGTTTAGATGTCATGCTCCCATTGAAATTAATTCAAGTGTGGAGCCAAAATTCCTCTGAGGAGGTGGGCTGAGATGCTCAATCCCTAGATCTCCTACACGAGCACTGCAGCTACTCGGTAACTCTGAGAAGCAGGCTCAAAGGGACAGGCCCAAGGTCACCCCAGAAGTGCCCAGCAGAGATAAGAATTTGACCCATATATCCAGAATTTCAGTTCTACAAGCCCATGAGGCTGCAGTTCACTGGCAGGACACAGAATTGCTTTTTTGCTGATAGCTGCTCCTAAAAAAACCCCCAAACCCCTGCAACAGGCCAACGCCGAATTCACAAGGGGAACGACTTTGTGCGGCACATGCCCAGCCACCAATCAAGCCTGCTGTGAGAAAGTCACCTCCTGTAACCACAGCACAGGCCTTGGCCGTACCTCTGCAGCTCAGCGCCAGGAAACGGTTATGCAAGCTGCGGAGCAGAAGGGCGACTCCAGCGCCGCAGTCACTGCCTGGGAACCGGCAGGAATCTGGACTCGCAGATCAGCTGCAAAAAGGAAGAGGCAGTGAGAGGCCAGACCTGCGCCTTGGGGCCCGGGCCCCAAATCCCCCTGACTCACATTTCCTGGCACTGCGGGGGGGGGGGGGGGGAAAGCACAATCTGAGGCGACTTCCCCAGGCTCTGGGCTTTTCCCACCTGGGAGAGGGAGGCACGGGAGAGGGGTTTTCCCCACCCCCAGCCACTTCCAAACACTCCCCCCCCCCAGCAGCTCTCTCCTGCCCCCTCCCCCTCCCAGGCTCCCCCCAACCCCATCCCCCACTGGGCTGCCCAGAGACTTCTAACTGCCCCGTCCACTGGGCAACCCCACCCACGGCCTGCCCAGGAACCCCCCCCCGCTCGGCCCCAGCTCCCCCCCAATGGCCCCTCCCTTCGGCCCCAGCTCAACCCCCTCCCCCCCCGGGCCCCCTCCCTTCGGCCCCAGCTCAACCCCCTCCCCCCCCCCCGGGCCCCCTCCCTTCGGCCCCAGCTCAACCCCCTCCCCCCCCCCCGGGCCCCCTCCCTTCGGCCCCAGCTCAACCCCCTCCCCCCCCGGACCCCCTCCCTTCGGCCCCAGCTCAACCCCCTCCCCCCCCGGACCCCCTCCCTTCGGCCCCAGCTCAACCCCCTCCCCCCCCCGGACCCCCTCCCTTCGGCCCCAGCTCAACCCCCTCCCTTCGGCCCCAGCTCAACCCCCTCCCCCCCCGGGCCCCCTCCCTTCGGCCCCTCGCCCAGCAGCCGCCCCTCACCCGAGCCGAGCCGAGCCGACCCCTCGCGCCGCAGCCCGGCTCCTTATGAGCCGCCCCGCCCGGCGCTGACTCAGCCCCGGCTCCTCCCGCTGCAGCAGCGCCTGACCCCGCAGCAGGCTCGGTCATGTGATTGCCCCCCCCTCCCCGCCGAGTCATATGACTGCGGCCACTGCCCGAGTCTGCGGGGGTGTCACTCGCTAGGTGCCCTAAGGCTGCGTCCCTGCAACCACCCCCCCGGGCCCCGCAATGGTCTGTCCCTGCCGCCCCCCAACGCTCCCCCGTCCCCGAGCCCCGCAATGGTGTGTCCCTACCGCCCCCCCCCAACGTTCCTCCCTCCCAGGCCCCGCAATGGTGTGTCCCTACTGCCCCCCCCCAATGCTTCCCCCTCCTGGGCCCCACAATGGTGCGTTCCTGCCCCCCCCTTTCCTCCCTCCCTGGGCCCCACAATGGTGCGTTCCTGCCCCCCCCTTTCCTCCCTCCCTGGGCCCCACAATGGTGCATCCCTGCCTGCCCCACTACCCCCCTCTCCAGGCCCTGCAATGGTGCATTCCAGCTTCTCCCCCCACCACCTGCCCCCTCTCCAAGCCCCGCAATGGGCCGGGCAGTGATTAATGAAGTGCCCCAGCTGTTACCCCCATTTCCCAGGCCCCCGCTTTGCCTTTGCCCCAGGCCAGGAGCAAGTCCCCTTTGAGTCTTGCAGCCTTCGGTCCTCCCCACAGCCCATTTCCCCTGCCTGCCCCCCAGGCCAGAGCCCGCCCCGTCCTGCATGCCCTGAAATAGCCCTGCGCAGGGCCGGGCATGTTACAGTCACGTTGGGAGAGACTGATGCGGTGGGTCGCCTGGTGCATTGCCAGATTGCGCAGTGTTGGGCCGGCCTTAGGCAACTCGCCCCCGGTAGACTGGTATTTTGGTGCCCTGACTCCTGGGGGTGCAGTGATAGCCCCCATTGGTACCCCTCCACTGGCTCTGGCTCCTATGGGCAGCCCAGCTCCCTTTGCCCCCTGAACTCTTGGATGGTGCCCTGTTGGCCCCAACCCCTGCGCTGTGGCCCTTTCAACCCTAACTCCAGCACCTCCTTCCTACACCCTAACCCCCTCCTGTCCCCATCCTGTCCCCTGTGCACCCCAACCCCTGCCCCTCCTGCGCCCCTAACCTCTGCACTCTCCTCTTGCACCCCCACCCCTGTACACCACCCCCTGCTCCCTTCTGCACCCCTAACCTCTGCCCATCCCTGCACCCCCATCCTGAGCCTATGTGGGGAAACTGATCCTAGGGGGCTGTGAGGGGGAAGCAAGGAGCAATGCCAAGTCCCCCTGCACCCAGGTCGCTTTCCCTGCCAGGGCTGCATAAGGGGAGTGCGGGGAGCAGCAGCTCCTGATGCCTCCCAGAATACCCCAGGTGGGGAAAGTGACTTAGGGCAGGGGCAGGAGCCCTCCGCTCTGGCACTGCTCCTCACTCCCCCCTTGTGCCTCCTTGAGGGGGGGGGACAGTGGGTTGGGGAGCAGCGTCTGTACATTCCTG
Source organism: Pelochelys cantorii (assembly GCA_032595735.1). Lineage (NCBI taxonomy): Eukaryota > Metazoa > Chordata > Testudines > Trionychidae > Pelochelys > Pelochelys cantorii. The sequence goes on from CM064328.1 coordinate 4,868,483, forward strand.
CTCATCCCCTGTCCCATTTCCGGCCCCCAGAGGAAGCAGAGAGAAATCTGCCACCCGCACGGTGCTGCCCAGCCAGGTGGGAGCAGTTTCTTATAGGACTCTGGTAGTCCTAAATACTTCACAGGGGCTGGGCTGGGCTTGTCTCTTTCGCCAACAGAAACTGGGCCAATGAAAGATTTGCCTCCTCGACCGTGTCTTTCTCAGCAAGGCTGCCACTTCAGAGGAATGTAAAATCCTGATGAATCAGTTAACCGGTTCTTGACCATTTACCCGTTCACATCCCTGTTGGAAACTAACATTTTTTCATTCAACGTTCGTAATGATTAAAAAGGCCATTATGTTTATAGGTAGGTGTGTTGTAAGCACCCCAGAAAGATAAATCTATACATCTAAACTGATCCGAGTCGGTCTTCTACGTTTATAATTGCTTGCTTTGAAATTCGACCCACGCAGGGCAGAATGCAAGGGCTGACAAGGCGAGAGAAGGGGGCGGCAAAGAAAACCAGTTAGTTCCTTCCCTGGGGTGGCGAAAATAACCCTGCCAGATGTGAGAAGCAGTCACAACTGTTTGCTCATAACTGGTCTTTCCTTTTCATGTTTGTTTTCCCGCAGCCTCATTTACAAGTATTTGTCATGGTGTGACGTGAATGTGGTGGCTTTTTTAAGTGTTACAAGTTGAACCTCCCGAGTCTGGCACTCTCTGGTAGGGATGTTAAATCTCGGTTAATTGAATAGTCGAGTAACCTCATGAATTCTTATCAGTTAGTCGATTATTCCATAGTCCCCGGGGGCAGGGCTGGCAGCCAGTGTGCTCCGAACCCACTCCGAGGAGCCCCCTGACACCGCAGGAATTGGTCCGTGAGGGGAACCAGTTTAAAAAACCAGCTCCCCTCATGGACTGGCTGCCAGTTGCCCCGCCTCTGATAAAGAGGCAGCAGCGCAGGGTGGCAGCAGCCCCTGTCTAGACTAGGGGGAGTTTGAACTCTTGGACCTGGCGTGAGCCGGAACTGAGCCAGGCTGCCTGCCTGCCTGGCCCCTAATACACTTTATATGCAGAGCTGCAGCGGGGGTAGGTCCCAGACCCGGCATGAGCCAGGACTGAGCCGGGCTGCTGGCCAGCCTGCTAAAAAATGTACTGGCGGGGCTGTGGGAGGAAAATGCACGTAGTCTATAGCATTTAAGTGTGGGGGGCTCAGGAAAAGGGTTGGGGCTGTGGGGGGGTGCAGGAGTCAGGGCAGGGGGTTGGCAGGTGTGGGGGGTCAGGGTGGGGGATGCAGGAGTCAGGGCAGGAGGTGGAGTGTGGGGGTGTTCAGGAGTCAGGAAAGGAAGTTGAGTTGTGGGGGGGGTGCAGGAGTCAGGGCAGGGGGTGGGGTTGTAGGAGATAGGGCAGGGGGTGGGGTGGGGGTGCAGATGCGGGGGAGGGGAGAGGATGGGGTGTAGGGGGATGCAGGGGGTAGGGGGTGCAGGAATCAGGGCAGGGGGTGGGGTGTGGGGGGATACATGGGGAAGGGGGTGCGGGGTGCAGGAGTCAGGGCAGGGGGTGGGGTGTGGGGGGTGCAGGAGTCAGGGCAGATGGTTGTGGGGGGCTTCAGGGCAAGGAACTGGGGCTGGATGGGGGAAGCTCAGATCTGGGGGTGCAGCCACCGTGCTGCCCAGCCGCCCCAGGGCTGTCTAGGGCAGTGGGGACCCAGTGGGCACTGCACTGCCAGGCAGCCCAAGCCCCGGGGCTGGCCGGGGCAGTAGGGGCTATGCTGCCTGGCCACTGGACCCCAGGGGTGTTGGGGACCACGCCGTCCAAGCACCGAGGCTGGAGAATGTGGACCCCTGCCCCAGCCAGCCAGTATCTCGCCAGGGCCCCAGGCGCCCCGGCTTCCTTCCCCTTGGCGGAGGGAGCCCTACGACGAAGAATCGGAGCTGCGCCTCTGACGCAGGAGACGGGCACCAAGTGGGGCTCCCCTCTGGGAAATGTGGGGACCCCTCCCTCATTCGGGAAGCAGCTCCGCTCCCCTCCTCCCGTGATCAGCTGGTTTGCAGTGGGCAGGGACCCTGGCTGGGCCGGGGCAGTCTGGTGACACTCATGTGATTCAGGGAAGGGGCTGATTCACCAGGAGACAAACAAGGAAGCCCGGGCGTAAGCAAGAATCGGTTCCCACAAGCACGGCCCGGGCTGGGCAGGGCAGCGGTTGGCTCCCGCTTCAGCTCAGCAGAAGGGCAGAGCCCTGGGGGTCAGAAATACCCACCGGGGAGTGACACAAGCGCCGGCTGCGGGGTGCAGAGGGACCACTCAGTCAGCGTGGGCACACTTCTTCCTGCATGCTTTGAACCCAGCACCCCTTTCCTGCCCAGATGGTCCCCCTCGGCCAGGGCAGAAAGTGCACGAGGCGGGATCGTACCTAGACAAGGCAGCACCACCCTACGGCACCAGGCTACCTGCATTCTTCTGACAGAAGGCAGAAAGTGAGGGGCTGCCCCACAAGTCCTGCAGGGAGCCCGATGTGTCTGGGGGATCCCCAGGGCCAGCTGTGGGCAGGGCGGGGAAGCATTGTACTTCCAGAGTACCTCTGGCCTCCTTTTCTCTGGTGCCTTTGGCTCAGTGGCATGATTCCCATTTTACAGATGGGGAAAACCAAGGCACGGAGCAGCATTGTAACATGCCCAATATCACCCCACAGGCCAGTGGCCATGCTGGGAATGGAACCAGGTCTCTATCCACTAGGCCACACTGCTTCCCCTCAGGGGATGGGGGTGAATGGAAATGTATGCAACACAGAGTCTGAAAATTGTGGTCTGTTTCTAATTACGATCATAATTATCCAAAAGCACTTCGGATAGTCTGTGCAACTGTGAAACCACCATCTTGCTTTTCCTACCAGGTCTCCCTGCGTGCACCGAAAGTTTCCATTTAGTCCTTACAGTCACAGCAGTCCTGTAACAGAGAAGACATGCCCCGCCCTTTGCTGTGCTGGAGACTTTACTTTTGTTCTTTCTTCCATGGCTGTTTTCCTGACTCTCAAAAAAAAGGAAATCAAGCAGAAAGCAGATGCTTTGCCCCGCGGGGGGTAGAATAACAGAACAGAAAGTTGGCCATGCAAATTCTTTATTGGCGTAACACTGAAGCTCACTCCCCCGGCCGTCTCATCTGCTCAGATAAACGGCTACATCTGAGCGGCACATCGCTGACATGGGGGGGGCGGGGGGAAGGGGGATGTTTCCCATGCGGGTGCAAATGTGGCTGAGTTGTGGAATCAAGGCCTCAGCGGCTCCTTCCCAGCCATGATCGCATTGTCCGTCTTTTCAAGAAAAGCTCTTTTCGGGACCTTGCATTGGTTGTCCCATATAAAGGATCATTACGCTCCAGCCAATGGAATTTTCCTTGCAGGCTTCCCCCCCTCCCCCCCGCCCCAGCATCTCAGACTTAGAGCCCATGGGCAGCACGAAAAGCCCCCCAGCCGAATCCTATTCCCAGGCCAGCTGGCGGAACCCAAGGACAAGAGGGGGCGGTCAGCGCTGCCACCAGCAACACCTGGCCCCCCCTGGTCTGAAAAATAACCTCAAAGCCTCAAAGAGTCCAAATGTTCTTTTCTCCTCCGGGGCAGAGGGAGCCTGGGTCTTGGGACTCCATCTACCGCAGGGCCCTGCGGATGTGGCCACGCTGGTCCATGCTCCACTCTCCTCCCGCCCTGAGACCCGCTGCATGATTCCCTGGGGGGGCTGGTGGCCTTCCTTCCGCTGCGTGATGTGCTCTGAGCTCCCACTCTTGTGGGCCTCGCAGTTCTCTTTCTGCCCCCTGCACCTCCTCTTCCTGGCCGTGTCCACCAGTGATCTCCTCCTGGCCAAATTCTGGGCTCCTTCTCCTGCCTCTCCCAAGCATGCCTGGAGGGCTGTCCTTCTCCCTCTCATCTCCCCCCTGCCCTGAGTCATTCCCCTTCCTCGCCAGCTGTGCCTCCTCTTCTCTCCTGGGCCTGGCTTGGTCTCTGGATCGCCTCATTTGCTCCCCAGGCTCCAGGTGCCAGCTCCGCAGTGCAAATCCCAGATCCACCCCTCCCACGCCAGCCTGTTCTCACCCTGTCTGCGGCATCAATCCCTGGATGCTGCCAGCTTGAACTCAGCAGGGCAAAGCTAGGAGGCTTCCTCTGCCCACCCCAACCTTCCCTTCTCCAAAAACGAGGGGCCACCCAATGAAATCAGGAGGGAGCAGGTTTAAAACAAGCCAAAGGATGTTTTTCTTCAGGCAGCGCACAGTTAACCTGTGGAACTCCTTGCCAGAGGAGGTTATGCACACCAGGACTTTAACAGGGTTCAGAAAAGAACTAGATACATTCATGGAGCACAGGTCCATCAATACTTACTGGCTAGGATGGGCAGGGATAGTGTCCCTGGCCTCTGTGTGTCAGAGGCTGGGAATGGGTGACAGAGGAGGGATCACTGGATGATTCCCTGCTCTGTTCACTCCCTCTGGGGCACCTGGCATTGGCCACTGTGGGCAGACAGGACACTGGGCCGGATGGACCTTTGGTCTGACCCAGTCTGGCCGCTCTTATGTTCATCATTGCTGGTTGCTTATCTCCCCCCGGTCCTGCTTCTGTGATCTCCTCTCTCTCTTTCTCCCAGCTGGCTCGTCTAATACAAACCCTCTAACCTCTCCCCTTCCCGCCCCATTGCCCCGGCTACACCTCCTACCGCCAGTGTGCTCCCCTTGCCCTTTGCCAATGTGTGTTCCCCCCGTTCCGGTCTCCCGGACATGCACCTCCTTCCCCCCAAGAGTGTCCACACCCACCCCTGCAATCAACTCTGGTGCCAACTCTGTCCACACAAGCCACATCATCCCAGGACCTACCCACATAAACCAACACATCACAGACTCATACACCTGCACATCCTCTAAGGCCGGGGGGGGGGGGGGGAACCTCAGGCCCAAGGGCTGCATCCGGGCCGCTGTTTGCCTGGATCTGGCCCCCGAAGCTCATGGGGCCCCCTCAGCATTGGGCAACCTGTGCCGGCATTCCAGCTCCTCCCCGCCCCCACGGGACTGGAGTGCACAAAATCTAGCCTGGGCCCCCCAGGCTCTAGTGTGCGAGGGGAATGTGGGGAGGGTCTTTCTCCTTCTCAACTGGGGACCACATCAGTTTGGGGTTTGTTTTGGGGGGTTTTTTTGTTTTGGGGTTTTTTTTTACTTCTCACTTGCGTGCGGCCCCCGACAGATTTTTCTGTGGATCAGTGGCCCCCAGCCCAAAAAAGGTTCCCCTCTCCTGCTCTAATGTGAGCTATGCCATCAAGTGCTAGCAATGCCCCTCTGCCAGGCACACCGGCCAAACTGCACAGTCTCGGGGCACAAATCAGATATTCAAAACAGTCACACACAGAAACTTGCAGGGGGAACATTTTAACCTGCCTGGGACCTCAATCAATACTGGAAGTATCCCAAAATAGCTATCCCATGTCTTAACAAACTGCCTGTTGTTTCGAAAAATATTTTGAAATAACGGGCACGCTATTTCGGCATCCCGGGAACCCTCATTCCACGAGGGTTAAGGGATGTCTCGAAATAGCACATTATTTTGAAATGTGGTGCTGTGTAGACACGCCTGATTTCAAAATAAGCTATTTCAAAATAGAATCGAAATAAGAGATGCCATTTGCGCGGTGCAAATGGCATCTCTTATTTCGAGTTTAGGGTGCTGTGTAGACACACCCTAAGATGCTACAGGACCCCGCGTTATTTTTTAAGTTTTGCTAATAGCTCGGGCAGGCTATTTCACCGCTAACTGAACTAGATCCTCCCCAGAGGAAGCAGAGCCACAACAGAGGCTCTGAAAGAGGGAGGTGGGTGGACATTAAGACCCAGCGGTGCCCCGAATTTTTGGGTGCCTGACCCCGCTGGGATCTGGGCCTCTGTGTCTGACATGTGCTGTTGGACATAGACCGTGGAAGCCTGGGGGCAGAGTCAGGGCCTGATCTCAGTCCTGCGTACACTGGCCTTGCGCTGGCTAGGGACTCCTGGTTTACGCTGGCGTCAGAGGAAAATCAGGCCCGTGCCCTAGTGAAGGAGAGCGATGCTGATCGGCCAAGCTCAGCCAAATGCATCTTTTAGCTTCTCTCCTTCCCCTTCACAGAGCTCGTTCACACAACTTCCAGCCAGGCGGGAGGGGCTGCAGGCGGCAACCTCTGTCTACGTCCCTTCCCCTGTGGCTAAAGGCCCTGAGCCAGCCTCCTCCTCTTGCACCATCCCCGTCAGCCCCTGCATACAGGACCAAGTTTGTGCAACAGCAGCCAGCCAGCGCAAGGAGAAACCAGCCCCACAGAGCTAGCAGCGCAGAGTCCACGGCTGCCGTTCAAAATGAAACTGCAGGCCAGTGCTGGGAGGAGGAAACCCAGGGACGGCAGGAAACGAAAAGACGGATGCAGGGACATCAGCGGGCACCGGGAAGGGTGGGCTCGGACCCTTCTCACCTGTCTGACGGGGGGAGCTGAAGCACTTTGTGGAGTGGGGGGAGGGGGCGCAGAAAGCCATTGAACCAGACTGTAAGCCAGGGGTGGGGAACCTCAGGCCCAGGGGCTAGATGCGGCCCCCCGGCTTGCTTGGATCCGGCCCCCGAGGCTCAGGGCTCCCCCCAGCCCTGAGGAGCTTGCGTTGGCCCTCCAGCTTCCCGCCATCCCTGGAGCACACAGAATCTACTAGCTTGGGCCCCCCAAAACTCTGTTGCGCAGGAGGAATGGGGGGGGGTCTTTCTCCATCTCAGTCAGGGGCCACGACTGTTTGTGTGTTGCTTCTCACTTGTGTGTGGCCCCCGACTGATTCTTCTGTGGGTCCGCGGCCCCTGGCCCAAAACATGTTCCCCGCCCCTGCTGTAAACCCCACATATAAAGGAAACCGCTTCAAGCCAGGGAGCGTGGCAGCCCCCCCCCGACCCCTACTTCCCACACGTCTGCAGTCTGGGCTCTGAGATAGACGAGTGAGCCACAGACGCTAATACCTGCTCCTGCCTCTTGATCCTTTTACCCTGCCAGGAATTGCTTGTTCGAGTAATTTACATTCAAAACCCACCATCCTCCCAAAGATTACTTCCCTGGCACTGTACGCGTAGAAGGAAAAGTCGTATCTGCCCGGCCGGCTTTTTCTTAGTGCTGGTTACAACAGGCCTCCAGCTGGCACTCGGGAAAAGGAGTCTCAGCGACGAACCTGCTATATCCCACCACCTTGTGGCCAGGCTGGGGATTTCTGGTGCGATGGGTGGTTGCCGAGGGGGAGCCGTGTTAGTCGGTTTCAGCAAAACCAACCGAGTCCAGTGGCCTGTCACGGACGAACACACATACGAGGGTATTAGCGCACAAGCCGTCGTGAGCGGCCACTGGCTTCCTCAGACGCGGAAGAGAAAAGAAAACAAGGCCGGGGTACAGAGATGGGAGTGTGACCTCAGTGCTCATCTCCGGCAGCAATGAGAAGGTGCGTACCTGACGGGGAATTCCCTCTTGTAATGTGAGAACAGCTCCACATGTCTATGTAAACCTCATCTCAGGGTGTGGTGTTTGCATCTGAATCCCAGCCCAGCGTCGTCTCCTTGCAGTCTGGTTTCAAAGGGGTTGGTTTTTTTTGCCCGAGGATGGCAATTTGTGAGTCAGAACCAGTGGGTCAAGGAAGTTAAAATGCTCCCCCACTGGTTTGGGTTTGTTGCCATTTGTGATGTCTGATTTGAGTCCATTTATTCTTTGACATAGAGACTGTCTGCTTTGTGCGACGTGCGTGGCAGAGGGGCGTTGTTGGTGACAGAATTTCTGCTGCCCGGATGGGAGCCAGATCCTGGTGAAACCTTGCTTTGCACCTCATTGTGCGCCCGTGCACACCATCCTCGCATGTGGGCTCGTGCATACCATCCTCACACGTGGGCTCGTGCACACCATCCTCGCACGTGCACCCGCTCACACCATCCTCGCACCGGCCACTTCCATGGACTTACTTTGGATTTGCACAGGCATCAGGGGAATCCAAATCCAGCCCTGCAGGTTTGAAACAGGCATTCGTGGTTTGTTTCCACGTGACGTTCCCAGTTTCCGTGGGGGCCAGGATTTCACCCAACATGCACCCTGCCAGCACGTTCCAGACTGAGTTAAAGACCTCATTGTGGAGCCACGCAACCAGGTGTGGATTGCACCCTCAGGTACCCTACGAGGGATGGGAAGTAGCGATTAATTTGCTAATCGGGTCGCCGCTGGACTTTCCATCGACGACTCGACTAGCCGTTAGGGAAAGGCTCACTTCTGGGTCTCAGCACAAGGCTCCCCCTTCCCTCCAATTCCCCTGTTGGTGCTCTGCGCTCTTAAAGGGTCAGAGAGGAGCTGGGGCACAGAGACGCTGGCTCTGTCTCTGGTCCCCTGCAGGGTCTCAGAACAACCCCTTCCCCCCCCCCCCGCCACGCTGCGTTCCGAAAGGGACAGAGAATGAGCAGCCGGTCCCGCAGGTGGGGGGGGGGGTTCACTTTTAAGAGTGCAGGGCTGCAATGGGAGAATGAGGAGCGGGGGGCTTGTGCTCAGAGAGATCCACAGGAGGAGCTGCTGTTGCTCTGTCCCGTTAATAGCAACGGGGGTGAGGGGGGGTTGTGCTGAGACACCCACGGGACTGGCTGCCGGTCCCCCTGATCTAGATGGTGCTTGGCCCGGCCGTGAGGGCAGGGCACTGGACTCAATGACCTCACGAGGTCCCTCCCAGTTCTAATGTTCTAGGATTCTATTCCACCCAGCAGCAACAGCGGCACCCACGCAGCTGGAGGGGGCTTGTTTCGGTTGGAGGCTCTCCGGGGCCAAGGTACCTGCAGCCTTGATACTGGAGCGGGTCAATTGCACAGAGGAAAACAGCCAGCCCCGATCCCCCTTCCTCGATGCCAAACCACGAAACGCCACCTGCAAAGTACAAACGAGTCACCCAACGAACTCTTTTACATGCCGACAACCCAAATTCTGCTTCCGGGGGAACTGGGTGGGAAGAAATACCGGCTCTCTTAGCCCCCTAGGTGTGAGCCGCAGCGGGAACTGGTTCGAGATCTTCTACTTCAGTGGTTCCCAAACTTTTCGGCATCACGCCCCCCTTTTTGATTTTTGAGAAACCCTCACGCCCCCCTCCCCCCAAAAATAGCAGCAAAACTTGGGGTGGGATTGATGGGGGGGGTGTGGCTGGGTCACCTCGTGCCCCCCCCCCAGAATTTCTTCACGCCCCCCCCAGGGGGGCACGCCCCCCCAGTTTGGGAACCCATGTTCTATTTTCATAGGCTTGGTTTTATGTAGCGGCTTTCCCCCTGCAGCCCTGCAGCCCCTGCAATGTGGTGGTAAGTGCAATATTAGGATAAGGAAAGAGAAATGAAGACAGGTTCGTTTGAGACTCACAAAGAACGGCTGACTCAGTCTCTGATTCAGCACAGCACGGAAGCACCCGTGTAACTTTAAGCATGGCAGCACAGGGCTGGCGACAGACTTTGCTGGACCCTGGACCCTGTTTGGGGAGCTCAGCTACTGGTGGCTTAAAAGGGGCGGGGTCTCAGGCAGAAGGGGCGGAGCTAGGGGCAGCTAGACCTCAGGGCCACTGGGACTGCGCCGTGCGGGGCTGCAGCGGTGATTTTAAAAGCCCAGGATCTGTTGCTTCCAGGGTAGTGGTGGTGGTGGCCTGGAACCCCAAACCCCTTTAAATCACCTGACCCCCCCAGGTATCTGGCCCCTTTGTCCCCCTTGTTGGTAGCCCTGGGTGGTTGTAACAGGGTCTGGGTGAATTTTTTTTACAAGTACCTTAGTTGAAAACTACATTTTTCAGGGCAACAAGGCAGCTCCCAAATTCAGTTTGAATTCGGTGAAAAGTTTCAAGCCCCAAAATGGATTTTTTTAAATGAAAAAGTCAAAAAGGCTTATTTCAACTCTCTTGAAATGCAGTGTTTTGATGGTTCGCTTCAGACTGATGATTTGTTTAAAAGAAAAAAGAAATCTAGCTAAATTTCTAAACTACTAAAAGGTGAAGCCACTGAAAGACTAAATGAACAAAAAAAACCCAAAATAATTTTTCTTCGTTTTGTTTTTTGGGATTTCCCCGCCCCCCTCCGCCCCCAGTTTGAAATGATTCTTTAGTGTGCTTTTTATTTTGGCAAAAGAAAACTGGAAAAAAATCATTCAGTTAAATATGAAATTATTTTTCCTGGATTTTTAGGTTTGGCCCCCTGAAATAAACAAAAAAAATTGTCTAATGGGCTTTCATGAGTAGATTCACTGAGGTATATGGGAGAGCCACAGGGTTAAATTTAAGCACAAAGTTTGCTGTTTTGAAGGTTCAGTGAAGCAGAGTGATTCAGGAGAAATTCATACCTGCAGCTGGACAGCTTTAAGGGTAGGCAAGAGACATTTCGCAGATATTGAAACTGAGCCAGAAAACATTTAAGTGACTTGGGCCAAGTTAGAGATCTAATTTTCTTGTGTTACTATTGTAAATTGCAAGTCAGGACAAAGTCCTGTTTCTCATAGGGTGCGTCTACCCAGCAGCGTTCGTTCAGCATAATGGCCGTTATCCCGAAATAAACATGTGAACGTCTACACAGTAATTCCATTATTTCAAAATCAATTCGAAAGAACGGGCGGCTTATTCCGACTGCTGTAAACCTCATTTCATGAGGGATAACGCCTCTTCCGAAATCACTTTTGGAATAGCGGGAGTGTGGACGCTTCGCTGCTGCTATTTGGAAATAGCTCCTCCCCCGGGCCAGTCAAAGTCATTACGCTCCAGTGCCTCCTGGGGCTCTAAATCAAGGTCATGCATACACATTAGGGGAGCCTGCCTCAGACTAATTGAGGCTTCTCTGTAGTGGAGACACACTATTTTGGAGTATTTTTTCCGCAGTAGCTTATTCCGAAGGAAGCATGCAGTGTAGACGTACCCATAATAGGGATGAAGTTTGGAGCTTGGTCACTACCCCCCCACAAAGCCTGATGCCTCCAAAATTAGCAGCTCTGAGTCTGCAGAAAGGTGCAGGGAATCTCACAGGACAGATTGTCTAACAAGGTGTCTGGCGTTTCTGTTTCCCAGCACCGCCAGAACTGGGAACTTCAGGAGTGTCTTTCCCTGGCTCCAGGACACGCATAGTCTTGACCTACTAAGGTCCAGAAAATAAAGTTTAGCTCTTATGGAAGGGAGGAGTGTGGTCTAGTGGTTAAAGCTGGGAAATGTCAATCAGGACTCCTGGCTCAATTCAGGACGTTGCCACTGGCTTGCTGCATGACCTTGGTCAAGTCACTTAAAATCCAGGTTTTTTTTTTTTTTTTTTTTTTTTGTTTCCCTATCTGTAAAATGGATCTTGCATACCTCACAGGTGGAGCCAGATTCATTTCCTTCCCTTACTCGCCCTACTTCACAAGGGGTCCTGGTGCTATTTCTGGCAAGCTGCTATTTAGGGACAGGCTGGGGGCCGAAGCTTAGACCGAAGGGTTTGCAAAGTACTTCCATCCCGTGACACCCTGTTGCAGTTTTCCCCTGCTGACCCTGCCAGCCGAAGGCGCTTGCTGGCTGGAAGACAATCGGCGAGAACCCAACCGAGACACAGGAACGTGCTGGGAAAGAAAGGGGAGTTGTTTATGCCAGAACACGAACCCGCAGCTGAAAGGAGCAGCCCTGACCCGGCCCAGCATGCTCCTTGCTTATCTCCATGGACATGTAGACCCAGGGCAGCTCTCTTGGAGCAGATAGCCTAGGACTCCGAAGCTTTTGACCTCCTCGCTTTTGGCTTCCGAGTGAGGTGGCTTGCTCCTTCCTCCAGGGTCCGGTCGGTTGCCAGCAGCGGGCCAGAGGCGACCCCTGTCCCTGTCCCACGATGCCGTTCGGGCTATACTGGGGAAGTCATTTGTCCGAGAAGGAAGCTTCTCGACAGTGGCCAATGGCAGAGTGGCCTGCGAGACCGGCGGGGCCCAGCTCAGACGGGAAAACAGGAAAAAGGCAGGAGATAAGGGAAAGCGCCGGGAAGAGACAGTATAAGAATAAAGGGGGCCATGGAAATCCTGACTCCTCACACAGCAGACTCTGTGCCGCTGGAGGAAGCAGCCAAGGCAAAGACAGCTTCAAAACTGTCTCCGCTGGGGGGGTCAGACTCAGAATCCTAAAACTGGCAGGGACCTCGAGAGTCATCAAATCCAGTCCCCTGCCCTCATGGCAGGACCAAGCACCATCCAGATCAGGGCTACTCAACTTTGGAAGCCCCTGGGGCCACAACGATACTCGCAGCACACACCGAGGGCCGCAACTTAAACGTGATTGCATGTACATGCCAATATGCAGTAATTCCTCATTTAACACTATAGATGCGTTTCTGAAAATGTTCATCCTAAGCGAAAACGTGCTAAGCGGAGGTCAATTTTCCCATTAAAAATCATGGAAAAGGTGGGGGTTGCGTTTCAGGTGGTGGTGGCAAAGTCAATTTTTTGTTGGTGCTGGGTCGTCAATGTCAACATTAGATAGCTAGGAACACAAGTCGCTGCCGTTTGTTAAAACACAAAGATCAACGCATGAGTGAACGGAGGAGCGCTGTGACCACGTGTATTCATCCGCTCATGCATATTACCACTGTTTTCACCAACTTATACCGCTGCACGAAGTAATCTGCCACTTAAATATTTTCGTGTTATTTCAGGGACGGTTGTGTTATTCAAAAAACGTTCCCTAAAAAAAAATCGTGCTATTGTGAAAACGTGTTACGTGGGCACATGTTAAATGAGTAATTATTGTATATGCAAATATATGCAAATAGCTTCTTTTACACTAACGGGCATGAATACAAAGATGAAGGCAAGACTACACAACACACAGGCCCCATGTAAGTCAGTTCTGCTGCTATTAATAAAATGGAATAGTTACCTGATTTCCACACGTGACAGCACTTTTAACGAACAATGACAGTCCAGGCATTTAACGACTAAAACGCATCTCAACAGAAGACCATTCTATTGACTCCTTTTTTGTTTTGGCTCCCACCTGCGGGCCGCGTGTTGAGTCCCGGGTGAACCCAAACCGCACCGCGGACTGCAAAAAGGTCGCGGGCCGCATGCAGCCCATGGGATGCATATTGAGTAGCCCTGATCTAGACCATCCCTGACAGGTGTCTGTCCAACCTGCTCTTAAATATCTCCAGGGATGGAGATTCCACAACCTCCCCGGGCAACTTATTCCAGTGTTTAACCGCCCTGACAGGTAGGAAGTTTTTCCTGATGTCCAACCTAATCCTCCCTGACAAGGCCCAGTGTCCTGCCAGATTCCATCCTGGGTAACTCTCCTCTGCCTTCCACAGTTCCCTCTGCAAGATTGTTTTCAGAACCCACCTCCTGTCTCCATCACGGAGGACAATGCCAGGGCCCCGCCTGTTGCTCCGCCCTGCAAACTGGGCGTCATCTTCCACCTAGACCTCTCTCTAGGTCCTCACACCAGGCGCAGTCTGGATCTTGCCCCTTCTTTCAACATAACACCACTAGGGTCCGGCTTTTCCTGTACGTCTGCACGGCTAACACTCTTGGCCTGGCCCTCATCATCACATTTAAAACAAATCAAAGGAAGTGTTTCTTCACTCAGCGCACAGTCAACCTGTGGAACTCCTTGCCAGAGGAGGTTGTGAAGGCCAGGACTTTAACTGGGTTCCAAAAAGAGCTAGATACATTCATGGAGGACAGCTCCATCAATGGCTATTAGCCAGGCTGGGCAGGGATGGTGTCCCTAGACTCTGTTTGTCAGGGGCTGGAAATGGGCAACAGGGGAGGGATCATGTGAGGATTCCCTGTTCTGTTCACTCCCTCTGGGGCATCTGGCATTGGCCGCTGTGGGCAGACAGGACACTGGGCTGGATGGACCTTTGGTCTGTCCCAGTCTGGACGCTCTGATGTCCTTAACTCACGTCTCATTTTCTGTAACATCCTTCTCTCTGGCCTTGACAAAGGCAGGCTGCTCACTTTGTCACCCCCCTCTCTGCATCCTGCCCCTCGCTCCCCCTTCTCTAGCACATCAAACCAGGGGTGGTGGGAGGGGGAGGCTTGTGCGGGCTACTGACACCCCAAAATATGTCTTAGTGCCCCCACTCCACCCTGTAGCCACCCCTTGGTAGCTTCCCCTCTCCTGCTGCCCTGCTTTGAAGGCAGAGAGGAGCCTTCCCCCAGGCCGGATCCAGCAGCAGCAGAGAAGAAAGTCCTGGTGGGGACCAGAGGGGGCCAATGTGCCCAGCTGCTGGAGCATGCCGCTCAGGGCAGGTGGGGTGTCTGGGCCTGCCCATAGCAACCCAGACTGACACGCTCTGGCTTGACACCCGGACCTCGCTCCTCCAGATTGCTGCTCCCTGAGGGCTCTGCCGCCCTCTCTCCCTGCCCCCTGCCCCCCTTGACCCCCCGCCCCCAGCCAGGTCCTCCCTCCCTCAGCTTTCACCGGCTGGGAGCAGCCAGCGCCCTGCACGGCCCAGCTCTGGCTTCCGACCTGGCCATGGAGGGGGCAGGGTCTCATTGCAAGTGCAGGAGTACAGTCCCCCCTCCCAACTGTGTGTCTGGCCCCTCCACAGCTCCCCCACTGGGAAGAGGTTGGTGCTGCCCTGGCATCAAGCTTATGCTATGAGTTGCGGCTTGCCAGGCCCTTCGCGCCTCCGCCCGCCCTAGACCTAGCCTCGGTGTGGATGAAAGTAGCATCTAGCCATGTATAAACAGGCCCTCCGTGGAGGGATAAATGTCACCCAGAGGCAGGAAATACCAACCAGCACAGTGCCTGAGCTGTTATCCCAGATGAAACATCTCACCCACTAAAGCAGGTTGGTTTTCATCTTCTCTTTCTAGCCTGCCTCTGCTTGAACGTCACCAAACTCTAGTTGAAAAGTCTCAAAGAGGGAGCTATGTTAGCCTGTAACTTCAAAACCAGCAACTAGTCCCGTGGTACCTTTAGGATAAGTCTAGACTGCAGGCTTCTTTCGGAAGAAGCTTTTCTGGAAGAGATCTTCCCAGAAAAACATCTTCCGAAAAAGAGCGTCCACACTGCCAAAGCACATCGAAAAAGCCACCTGCTTTTTCGAAAGACAGCGTCCATTCAGTGTGGATGCTCTCTCACATTTCAGCTGTGATTACTATGGACGGAGTAGCCACCAGGGCACCTGTGCTTTTTCCTCTTCTTTCGAAAGAACTTCCCTCTTCCCCATCCACACACGCCTTTTTCTGAAAGAGCTCTTTCGGAAAAAGGCTTCTTCCTCGTAGAATGAGGCTTACCAGTGTCAGAAAAATCCCTCTGTTCTTTCGATTTTCTTTCAGAAGAATGCGATTGCAGCATGGATGTAAGTGAAGTTTTCAGAAAAATGGCCATTTTTCCTAAAAAATCTCTGTAGTGTAGACCAGTGTTTCTCAACCTTTTTTTTATAAAGTACCCCCTTTAAAAAAATTATAAGTACCCCCCATACCTACAGTTTTCAGACACACCTTTTTTTTTTTTTTTACCATTGCAACACATTTGTTTAAACAACTTAATCGTAGCCGGGTGGACGATGAAAGTTTTGAGTGTAAAAAGTACAAAAGTAATAAAGCGCTGTAAAACTTAAAACAAAAATTCAGTTTTCTCCAAATTTCAGTTGTGTTGATGTACCCCCCTAATTCAGAATGTATAACAGAAAGGAAGAAAAAAGGCACCTGTCATTTGCAGGACCGGTGCTAATGAGGCTAATTAAGTGGGGGTGTCCCATACTGAAGTGTTAAATGTAGGGAAGGCTGGTTTTCTAATGTGACAACCAGTTCATGTCGTTCTTGAAGCCTAAGGAACCAGTGTCACATTTGCAGTTGGATGGCAAATTCGCGCTCTCTCCCGCTCTGTAACTGGCTGATAGTAGAAACACAGCTACTTTGAAATCCGTGGCTGAGTGCCCAGGGAGATTAAAACATTTTCCCTGCAGGTTTGTGTGTGGCACCATTTCGGATGTCTGATTTGTGCCCGTTTATCCCGTCGTAGAGACTGTCTGGTCTGGCCAATAGCCATGGCAGCGGGGTGTGGCTGGCACCTCGCACATTAGAGGATGTGGAGTTGTAGGAGCCCCTGAAATCTCTCACACGATATATTGTTGTTATTCCTGAAAATAATCAGCATAGCGGCATTGCGCAAGAGGGTTTTTCTTGCACAAGAAGGGGCAGTGTAGACAGCTCCTTCTAGCGCAAGAGCCTCTTTTGCAAAAATGGCGGCTCATTAGGTATGCAAATGAGGCTCGGCAATATTCCACGCTTAGCCTCATTTGCATATTTCTCGTGCAAGAAGCTGCGAGTGTAGACATAGCCTAAGGGTGTATCTACACTGCACCCTAAATTCAAAATAAGGTACACAATTTGTGCAGCGCAAATTGCGTATCTTATTTCAAATCTATTTCGCAATAGCTTATTTTGAAATTTGGCGCGGCGACACAGCACCAAATTTCGAGGTAAGGCGCTATGTCGAGCCATCCCTTAATCCTCGTGCAATGAGGTTTACCAAGATGGCGAAATAGTGCGCCCATTATTTTGAAAATTATTTCGAAAATAACGGGCGACTTATGTAGCTGCAGGGTAGCTATTTCGAGATCTATCTGGTATCCCAAAATAGCCGTGCAGTGCTGACGTACCCTAAGAGGCCGCAGGACGGCTCATTGTTTTTAAACACTCATTGCTGCGGGGAAGGTATGGGACGGCAGCCTGTTTGTTTGGGCGAGCATCTTAGCCCCACAGGAAGCCACACATGGCTGGGAGGGGTCTGTGGTTCTCATCCCACTTTGGGCAAGTCACCGTGCCTCAGTTTCCCCAGGTGATGCTGCGCCTTCTTTGCACGTGCGCCAAGGTTCTCGGGGAACAAAGGCTGCAGGGTGGGCTTGATTCTGCCCGGCTGGAGTCCGCGGCGGGGCTTAGCAGGGACATCCCAATCACACTGCCAGCCGTGTTTTCCTTTGGGAGCTTGACAGACAGCTGAGACGAGCTGACTGCTGTGAGCAGCGGGAGGGGGTGTGCGGGGGGGGGGGGAGGCGTGTTTTCTGAACGACCATTCGTCAGCGCATTTCTGTCTGGGGCACTTATCTGTGTTGCTATTTCAGTAAGTACGCGCGGAGCCTTCCCCGGGTCCGTGCCAGACACCGGAGAGGAGTCGGGGGCCGGGGGGATAAAGGCGAGAGGGAGGGGGGAGAGACTATGTCATCAGCAAACTTGAGCGCCTGCCAAGGTTCCAGCCGGTCACGGAGATAGCGCCAGGCCCCTGGAGACGGGCCTGACCTCGGGGTCGCATCGTGGTCACGGAGCAAAGTGGGATCGGTGACAAGCTGCCCATTAGCGGTGATAAGGGCCGGATCCTGGGACCCCAGCTCCCACGGCCTCCTCAGGCCTTGCTCAGGCCCATTAGAGAGGAGGGAAAAGGAGAGGTAGGGAGCCAGACAGACGGTCTGCGGGCACTGCCATTACAGGGCCTATGGCTAATTCTTCTCTACCAATTTATCTTCCAAAGGGCTACCATGCAGTCTGGCAGGGGAGGAGGGTGCCAGCACATGAAGACTTCTTAGGAAAGGGGTATTTACCGCCCTGGCAAATATCGCTGCCCATGAACATGATTTGATTTTCATTTACTACTGAAAACGTGAATGGAAAAGTCAAAACTGTTTTTGCTTTAAACAGAAAACTTTTGGCAAATGTTCTGCCTCAGAGGGGGTAGCCACGTTAGCCTGCAACTTAAACGAGTAGTCCTGTAGCACCTTAGAAACTAACAAAAATATATCAATGGTCTCATGGGCACAACCCACTTCCTCAGATGTGTGGAGCAAAAGGGAGAGAAACCCCCACATTTACAGCAGAAAAAAGGAGGAAGAGGGGAAAAAATAGTTTTCAGGCAACTTTTTTTTAGTTTTCTGACAAAAGCAGCGACTTCTGCTTGGTGGAAGACTCAGTTTTCTGTCCACCCGGTCTTCTGGCAGCAAGTTTCCCACCAGCCCAGCTCCCCGTATAGAGGTAACTTAGGCCAAATTGCAAAAAAAAACCACTTGGCATTTAGGTTGCCCCTTTCATCTGAGGAGTTTTCCCTAAACAGTCGTGACTTTAGCGTCGCCTCAGCCCTGGGTGGAATGAAGCTTGTGGCCCTTGCTTTAGAGACAGGCGAGTGGCGCCCCCAAAGAATTAGGTGGCTTGCCAAAGATCCCGCTGTGGGTCAGCGACAGAGCCTCCCCCCCCCCCCCAAGTCACTCTTGGCCCTGTGCTCTCAGACCATTTTTACTCCCATAGCCAAGGGGAGTCACTGGGCCCTACACCCCCATCCATAGCCAGAGGCAACTCAGCCAGCAGGGAGAACAGAAGGGTTATGAGTCCCAGGGACACAGAATAGCACAGACTTGTTAGCACCAGCACCCGGAGCAGCCAGGACCATCCATATTGGAGAGAGGGGGCCCAGAGCCAAGGGTGGTAGAGGGGCCATTCTATAAGGGGGGAAAGGTGGTCCCATCGAAATTCCCATCCCCATCGAGGTATGGGTGCAGTGCCCAGGGAAACTGAGGCATGCACGTGTGGTTGCTACAGGACAGTAGAAATCACATGCCGCAGAGCAAAGCAACCCGAGCAAAACCAATTCCCCAAGTCATCCCCTCATGCCAGGTATCTAAAAGGGTGTGTCAGACACACACCACCACGGCGCCTCCTGATGGTAGCCCCGGGAATTAGCTTGTTAGCCTGCAGGGTGCCTCCCTCTGGCTGGGTGCCCCTCTGCGTCCTCATGCTATGCTCCAGCTGGGACCCACGTCACTCTCAGACCGCAGGGTCCTCTTCAGGACACGATCCTCCGGTAGTGCCCACTCCAGGGTCTCTCAACCCCCTTCCAGGAGGGTGTTTATCAGGCATCCTCCCCTCCCAAGGAACCTGCAATTCCCCTAGACCCACCTTGCCTCAGTGCCCCACTTAGGGTTGCCAGATGGTTTCAGAAAAAATACAGACAAAACCCCCTCCACACACCAGGAAAGTTTGTTGAGCAAAAAAAAAAAAAAAAACCTCAAACAAAAAAACTGAATGTGGCCCCTTTAAAAATTGCATGGTGACATTTTTTGGCCTTAACAGGCTGCTGCTGGCGGCCACCCACCATCTTGCCTCCCTATACCGGGCCAGACAGCTCCCTGGTAAGCACTAGGATTGCCAAGCTGCCTCCGTAATGAGCCGGACAGCCCAGGTTTTTCGCTTCCTGGCCAGGAAAAAGAATCAGAAAGGACCAGACATTTTAGGTGTCCACTATTTGCTGAATTTTTTTACCGGACAGGAGGCGAAAATAACAGACTGTCCGGTTCAATACCAGACACCTGGCAACCTTAGTCCCACTGCCAGTCAACATTTAGCCCCTGCCTCAGGGGCCAACTGCAGCCTGATATGGCCACTCAGCACTGGCAAGGGGGTGTGGACCCGCTGCCTTTGCCACCCCTGGCTACCTCCCTGCATCCCTAGTGCCCCTCAGGCCTTGCTTCAGGCCCTGCCGCCTGGGAGCTCTGCCTGTCTTTCCCCAGCCCTGCTCTGTCCCAGGAAGCCTCCAGCTTCCCTGGCAGCCAGATCCCACCTGCTCGCCAGCAAGAGTCTCCCTCCAGGAACCTTCCTTTATACAGCCCCCAGCTGGGCCCTACTCAGCAATAGCGCCTGGGGCTGGGGGGTTGTGCTTTCAGCTGGGTTTTACCCAAATAAAGGGGAATAATCACTTCTCTGGATCTGCTGGCCATGCTCCTCCTAATGCACCCTAATACGCCATTAGCCTTCTTGGCTACAAGGGAGCCCTGTTGACTCATCTCCAGCTTCTCAGCCTCTGTCATCGCCACAGCCAGCGTGCAGGCTCCATTTCTTCCCTTCACTCTCCCAGGCGTGGCACCCAGTCCACACAAACAGCCACATGCAGGCCTATGGCCTGTGCTAAGCGGGGGGGGGGGGCAGATAGATGATCAAAACGGCCCCTTCCAGGCTTGGAATCTGTATCGCACACGGGTGTGTACCTAGCCCACAGGGCAGTGCGTGTTCTAGGCCCTGACCCACAGAGGATGAGGCTTGTAGACCCACAGTGGTGCCGGCGGCCCCGTGGATGTGCTGCACAGTGCATCCCCCTGGGACTGGACCGTTTCCGGGGCCCCTGCCTAGCGGAATTACAGTCGGGCGCACCCGGCCACAGCCCCACGCACAGTCCTAGAGGGGCCATCATGACGGAGGGGCTGGTGGGGCTCGCCTGATCGGTCCCACGCTAAGGTGAGTCAGTCGGCTGCCGCCTGTGCCGAATTCCTGCCATCGTACACATTGTGAGCTCCAGCTACACCTGCGCAGGCATTTCGCTCCCGTTCAAGCCCCACGTCAGCCGCCCCGGTGGCCGCCCCACAAAGATGCCCACGGTTCCCTGCCTCTTGTAGGAAGCGGGCCCGTTTTCTCCCCTCGCCTGTGCGTCAGGCGATTCGCTGCCCCGTACCGCCCACCCTCAGCCAGTGACCTGTGCCCGGAGCCCGTCGGCTCCCAGCAGATCGCAGGGGCCCGGGCGCTGTCCCTGTGCGCTGGGGCTGCTGGACCAGCGTGAGGGGGGGCAAACCACCCCTCCATCACCAAAGCACAGACATGGCTTGGCCGCCTTTCCCCCTCCTCAGCTCTCCCCTAGGAGTAACTGTGGCCTCCCATTGGCCTGCCCGCCGGGCCTCCCCTCCCGTGGGCTCAGTGTGAGGAGATGGCTGACGCGCCCCTGTGTGAGGGCTTGTCTTGTCACAGCCCCCACCCACCCGCACAGGCCCTGTACTTACACCCCCGCAGGCACCGTTCAGCCCCCCCCCCCCAGCCAGCCCCCTTCAGGGTGCCCATCCATAACTGTCCTCCGGAGGGAGATAAGCCGCTCCAGCCGGGAGCACCCCAGCCCCCCCCCCCCCGACAGGCTATTGATTTCTGCGAGCCCCTCCCAAATGGCCCCGAGATAGTGCAGCCAAACGGCTGGCTTTGAGGAAAACCAGAAGGGTCTTCCTCTCTCTCTTGCCCGCTGAGAGGCAGTCTCTGGGCTTGGGGTCACTGTTTTGTTTTGAAACCCCCCGCTTGCTTGAAGAGAGCCGGCTACAGCGGCCTCCAGCGGGCCTGCCCGCCCTCTGGAGCGCTCTCTCTGAGGGCAGGGAAGTGGGCGGGGGGAGGTCAGCAAACACCCCCAACCTTCGCTATAGGGCTGCAGCTATGGGGCAATGTTGGGGAAGCCTCCCGAACATGTCCCCTGCCACGTGGGCCCGTGGCGAGAGTGTGTGTTTGCGGGTCAGGCGATCGTTCTGCTTCTGGCTTCCCGCTCCGTGCCTCTGTTTCCCCTCCAAGCTGGTCTATCGGGTTCATTTAAATTCAGAGCTGCGCAGGGCTGGGGCTGTGTGGATCCAGTCCCTGGGGAGGTGGCTGGAGCCTTGCGGTGCTCCAAGAAAGCCAGCTGCCCCCTCTTAGCACTACCAGCCGTCGCTCTTCTGTCATGATTACGAATCATTAGAAGGATTACGATGTCATTCTTTTTAATCAGCCCCATGATTTGGGGGAGAGGGGGCATTCATGTGACCACACAGGGCTGGCCATCCTGCCCAAGGCCCAGTTTACGACTGTCGTCTCTTCAGAAAGACCAGGGTTGGGGGGGGGGGTAGGTAATGGCTTTTATCGGACTCCTTTCTGCCAGGGAGAGAGACAAACTGTCGAGCCACATGGAGCTCTTCTTCAGCTCCGGGTTCATGGGAAAACACATCTCCCTCAGCCGCTGAAGTCGGCCCAGTAAAAGACATTCCCTCACCCAGCTTGTCTCTCTTAGACCCTGGGAATGACAGGGGCGGTAGGAATCAGGACCGGCCCACAACATTGTGGCACCTGAGTCTGGGAGCTCAAATGACGCCCCTCTGCCCCCTCGCTTGGGCCAAAACTTTGAAAGGTCTCAATTCCTCCAGCACAGCACTCCCCCATCTCTGTGCATCTGGAGCAGAGAGAATACAGCTGCACCAGCAGCAGACACAATTTTCTACACTCTGGGTCCTAGTGGCGCCCCCCCACAGTCTGGCACCTGAGGCGGCCTCCTCAGTTCGCCTCATGGTAAGGCCAGCCCGGGTAGGAATGGTGTACCTGCACAACCACCTTAAAATCACCCAGCACTAGTGTTCAACCATACAATCCATCGGCTATAGCCAAGCCCTTAGGTACAACCGCATCTGCTCTAATCCCATTGACAGAGACCAGAAACTTCAAGATCTCTACCAAGCATCTGTAAATCTCAATTACCCACCGGGGGAAATAAAAAAAACAAATTGAAAGAGCCAGATGAATACCCAGAAACCATCTACTTCAAGATAGGCCCAAGAAAACCAACAACAGAACACCACTTGTCATCACCTATAGCCCCCAACTTAAACCCCTCCAACGCATTATCAATAACCTACAGCCTATACTGGAACAGGATACTACACTCTGAGAGGCTGTGGGGGACAGACCCATAGTCTCCTATAGACAACCACCTAACCTCAGGGTGATTCTTACCAACAACCACAGGACATACCACACTAATACCAACCCTGGAACTTTCCCTTGCAACAAACCCCGTTGCCAACTTTGTCCACATATTTACTCTGGTGACACCATCACTGGACCTAACCATGTCAGTTATATGATCAAGGACACATAGTCCTGCTCATCCAGAAATATAATTTATGCCATCATGTGCCAACAGCGTCCTTCTGCTATATATAGCGGACAGACGTCTCAGACACTTCGCCAAAGAATTAATGCCCACAAATCAGACATCAGATATCTTCACAAGGGAAAACCACTTGGTTTTCATTTCAACCTACCTGGACATAGTCTTAACGACCTTATTACATGCATCTTACTTCAAAGAGACTTTAACACCCGATTACAGAGAGAAACTTCAGAACTCTCGTTCGTGCTTAAATTTGACACTTTACGAATGGGCCTTAACAAAGATACTAATTACCTTACACATTACAAAGATAGCTTCCCCACTTATCACCCCTGATTAGCCATTCATTGACTCATACATTACTATTCCCTCCCTCCCTCCCTCGCCCCACCTACTGTTCTATATCTGATTTGTCAGTTTAATAATGTGTTCACTTTTTTCATTGTATTCCTTTGGTCATGCCAATTCTCTTCCAGAATATGATCTGAGGAAGTGGGTCTGGCCCACAAAAGCTCATCACCTATTAAACCATCTTGTTAGTCTTCAAAGTACTACGTAGTTTTTCCTTTAACAAAATCAGACTAACACAGCTAACTCTCTATTACAATTGGTAATTGTGAGAATTGTGACACCTACTGGTGGCTGGAGGTTTGTGCACATGTAACTGCCACTAAGTAGATTTGAACTTGGGACCCCTGGAGCTTAGGATAGAATTCTCTTTGCAGCTTGAGCTAAAAAGCCAGCTGCTGCACAGCTTGCTCTGGAGAGGTCTCTTGTTCTTAGCTATTGCTGTACGTGGTCTAAGTGCCACTGCATGGGACAGTGACCCACACTGCACTTGCTACTCCGTGTCCTGGCCACTTCCCTGCTTGCGGGATCCCGGTTGCCAGCTCTAGGGGACGCTGAGGGGCGTGGATGGAGTAAGGGGGGGTGTACTGTGTGTTCTACGTAGCCGCAAAGATTGCGGCTGGTGTAGATGGCTGGATTTATCCAGGGACAGACAGGCAAACCCACGTAACCTCTGTGCAGCTGATCCTTGCTGGGGATAACAGCACTCAGCTGCCTCTCTGGGCTGTCGAGAATGGATGTGTGGACGTTGGCAAAGTGCTCATCAGAACGGCCACACTGGGTCAGACCAAAGGTCCATCTAGCCCAGTGCCTGGTCCTCTGACAGTGGCCAATGCCAGGTGTCCCAGAGGGAGTGAACAGAACAGGGAATAATCAAGTGATCCCTCTCCTGTTGCCCATTCCCAGTTTTTGACAGTCAGTCAGAGAGTAGGGACACAAAGAGCATGGGGTTGCATCCCTGAACCTCTCGGCTAACAGCAGTTGATGGGTCTGTCCTCCGTGAATTCATCGAATACTTTTTTGAACCTGGTTATAGAATTCACAACCTCCCCAGGCAAGGAGTTCCACAGGTTGACGGTGCGCTGTGTGAAGAAAAACTTCCTTTGGTTTGTTTAAAACCGGCCGCCTATTCATGCCATCGGGGGACCCCTGGCTCAGCTCCTACGATGCCCGGCATGGGGCGGTATCTAAGTTTTTAGACGGGGCCACTTTAACAGCAGCAAATGGGCGTGCACTGTGTCTGTGTGCACACTAGTGCTGTCTGGCCATGGATTCCGTGGGCTTTGGAGCCACGCCTCCTTTTCTCGCACACTTTTGCAGATGGTTCTGCCTGCCATGGCCAGGCCAAGGCCTTACTTCCTGACCCGAGCTGGATCCCTGCCCTGAAGCTTGAGGGTGGATCAACCTGCTCGTTTTAGTCCAGAGAGTGTCATGGCAGAGGCTGGCCTCATTTACATGGGCTCCAGCTTGGTTGTTAGAAACTCAGCACTAAGGGATGTGGGACAAAGGCGTCCGGGCCTGCCCAGGCCAGCAGAACAGCTGCCGGACTAGCTAGCTAAATAACCTTGGGATTCCGCCGGCCCCTTCTCCTTATGCCGGCTCGAGCAGGGCAGGGGATCACGGCGCAGGTCTGGGGAGATGACGGGTGCATGTCTGCGCCCCTGCTTCCTTCCCACCCCAACCCTCCTGAGCCACTTCGTGCCGGTGATAAGCCGGCCAATGGGAAAACTACTGCGGTGCCTAGCTCATTTCCAGCGTGTGGGAGTCGCTGATAAGGGGGGGATGCAGATCTGGACAATAAAACCTCCTGACAGCTTTCGCGTCTGTCCCAGACGCCGGGACGGGAGGAGGTTGCCGCCGCGCAGAAGCAGCCGGGCAGGATCAAAGCGCCCCGGGTGCTGCGCAGGTGGCAGAGGGAGGCTCCTGCTGAGAAGCCCCCCGGGGGTGATCTTGGAAGGGGGGATCTTGGAAGGGTGGATCTTGGAAGGGGGCATTTTGGAAGGGGGGATCTTGGAAGGGTGGTCCCTGCTCAGACCGAGGTGGCTCAGCGCCACGCAATGACCTGGTCTGGTCTCCGTAACAGGAAAAGGGAGCAGCCAATGGGCGTCCTGCTCTTGGAGGGTGGTTTGTGAATCTCCGAGGGGTTCAGACTCTCACTCTCCACCGATGGAGGGGCACAAACTCCCTTACCAGCCCACTCCATCCCCGCCCACCCCCTTCCTACAATCCTAGAGCACAAGGACGGGAAGGGACCTCGAGAGTCATCGAGTCCAGTCCCCGGCCCTCACGGCAGGACCCAGCACTGTCTAGACCATCCCTGACAGACGACTGGGCTTGATGAATATGATATTGACGAATACGGGGTGAGGTTCTCCATGGCCATGGGCCTTCCCTCTGACCTGGAGGGGTGGTCTCAGCCAGGGGCGAGGTTAGTTCTGTCTCCCTGGTCACGTCTTTTGGCGGTTTCTCTGCGGAGACGCCAAGCGGGGAGGGGGGCAAAACTCAAAAGGCTGTGAGCCATCAGGGCTTCAAGCAAACACACTGGAATCAGGGGCAAACCAAGAGGCTGGTACTCCTAGACATAAGGGTTTCAGAAACAGGGTGGGGGGTGCTCCGTCTGGCTCACTAGCAATGCCCCCCCGCAGTCGGATCCACGAGGCCAGCCCTCGGTCGGCCACTTGCTACGTTGGCCACCAACCCCCGGACTATCCCTATTGCTCGGGCAGAGCTTCCCCGAACAGCCACCCTGACGTCAGGGAGGGTCTTCGAATGCCTCCTCGGTGCTGTGGGGATGGGCAGTCGGCCGAGGGGCAGGGACCGGAGCAGCTTTGTATCTGTCTCTTTGGATCTCCCCGCTGGCCTGTATCCACCTGTTGGTTCTTGCCCAACGCTGAGACTGCAAGCGCCTGTGTCCAGTGCCTAGCACCAGCCCGCCGGGCGCGCCTCACTCTCTGGGACTGAGTTTGTGAGGAGGGCTTGTGGATGCGGCGGCAACGAGGGATGCAAAATCCCGTTCCAAACGTTCACCAGTTTAACTCTGTGGTTAACCAGCCCACCACACCGCACCACTGGGAGCCACTGGAGCACGCCCCTGCCCACAGCTTGGACTGGTGGGCCCCACTGGCCTAGAGCACCGGGTTGGGCCTGGCTGTTCCAACCAGGCCAGGCGCCAGCTAACTGATAACTCTCATAAGCATGCTGGTAAGGTGATGCTTACCGGGTAACCGGGTACCCTTTTACATCCCTAGTGGTTACACAACTGTTTATTATTATGAATGATCACAGCTCTCCCTACCAACGGGGGGTCCACACAGCTCCGGCCGCAAAGTTTCCTTGACCTCGTCCAAAATTTCAACCATGAACCTGGATTGAGTTGCAAATTTTAGATCCCCCCCAAAAAAACACACCCCACCCTGTATCTGAAACCCTTACGTCTAGGAGTACCAGCGTCTCGGTTTGCCCTGGATTCCAGTGTGTTTGCTCGAAGCCCTGGTGGCTCACAGCCTTTTGAGTTTTGCCCTCCCCCCTGCTCCGTAGACTCTGTGCATCTTTGGAGGAGCCATAGGGCGTGAGGCGCTCTCAGTGGCTTTGGAATTCGGGCACCCTCATACCATTAAACCCCATCGCGGATCCCAACCACGGAGCCAAATCCTGCCCCTGCGGCCTGCGTGAGTCTAGAGCAATCTCCCTGAAGTCAGGGGAGCGGACGCGATGCCCCTTTTGCATCACGGAAACCACCCGCAGGCCTGGTGTCTCTCCGGTACGGTCGTTTTTCAGATATCTGCTGTGAAAAGACAAGATCCTTGTTCCGAAGCCTGTCATCAGCTGTGTGGGGCTTTGTTGCTTGCAAACCAGCAAAAGTCCCAGTGGAGGTGAAATACTGGAATAAATTGCCTAGGGGGGTTGTGGAATCCCCATCCCTGGAGATATTTAAGAGCAAGTTTGACAGACACCTGTCAGGGATGATCTACATCATAGGTTCCCAAACTGGGGGGGGGGAGCGCCTTAAAAGGGTAATGCCTGCTCTGCTCTTAAAAGGGCAACTTTTTTTCTTTTTTTTGCTCAGCAAGTTTTGCTGCTATTCTTTTGGGAAGGGCCGGATTAAGGGGGGCACTAGCCAGGCAGCTGCCTAGAGTGCCAACCTATGGGGGGCACCTGATGGCAGCTGTAAGGGGCGCCGTGTGCCCAGCTGTGCGGCACCCCTTAGAGCTGCCATCAGGCGCTGCGCGCCCGGGCCTGGGGACTGCACGGTGCCCCTTAGAGCTGCCATCAGGTGCCGCGTGCCCAATTGCAGCTGTAAGGTGCGCAGCGCGCCAGGGGGTGGGGCCGCGCATGTGCTGTGCCCCCGTGGCGGAGCTGCATATGCGTGGCACGCCTGCTGCCTGGGGCGCAGAAATGGCTCGAGCCGGCCCTGCTTTTGGTGGGGTGAGGGGCATGAGGGTTTCTCAAAAATCAAAAAGGGGGCATGATGCCAAAAAGTTTGGGAGCCATTGATCTAGTTGGTGCTTGTGTAACCACCACCAGGGAGATTTGAACCCGGGATCTCTGGAGCTTAGTGTAGGAACCTCTACTGCTTGAGCTATAAAATCAGCTGGCTCCCAGCTTAAGCTGTAGAACTCCCTTGTCTTATCTTTCGCTGTAAGTGGTCTAAGTGCCACTACATGGGACCGTGAATGAGACAAGGTGTGTGGGTTACACTTGGTCCTGCCGTGAGAGCAGGGGACTGGACTAGATTATCTCTCATGGTCCCTTCCAGTTCTAGGATTCTGTCCTCAAATGCAGCATTTATTCTGATGATCTCTGTACTTTTGTGCAGCTGCAGCAAACCATGTAGCATACTGCAGGGCAAGGGGAGCTGGTACCCTCTTATCCAGCCTGGGAAGGGAAGCAAACATCACACCCAGACCCTTAAAGGCCCTTGCTTTATGGACCATTGTCTGAAAAGCAAGTGTACAATTAATATAGAATAAAAAACAGCTCAACTGACCAACACGGGCTACCATCTCCAGAGCAGGGCTGGATTTATTTTTCTTTTCCCCCAGGGAAAATGTTCGCGTTTTCAGTAAAACTTCCAAGATCCAAGTGTTCCCTCTGAAAACAGTTAAATTCTGAAATGTGTCCAGGGTGCTCATGGGAAACGTAGTTCTGATGACACATGCTCCCGGTCTCCTGCATGGGACAGGCTCTCTGCTCAGACTACATTTCCCATGGTACACCAGAGTCTCGCCTCTTAGGCTACGTCTAGACAGCAGGGCTATTTTGGGGTACCAGCAATATCCCCAAAAATGCACCCATTATTTCAAACTATCTTTCAAAATAATGGGCATGCTATTCCGGCATCCCTGCAGCCCTCATTCCACGAGGGTGAAGGGACTTGTGGGAATGGCACTTGATTTTGAAATTTGGCGCTGTGTAGACCAGGCCAAATTTTGAAATCAGCTCTTTGCGTCACTTATTTCGAGGTACAGGCGCAGTGTAGACGCACCCTCGGTGAGAGGACACAGCACATCCTGGCAGTTGTATGTCCAGTGTGCTTGGCAGGAGATGAAGTCTGGTTCATTTCTGTTTGGGGTACGATATTTCCATTTTCAGTGGCAATCTGGTGGGTTGTTTTTTTTGCGGTCTTGGAGGCTATGTCTACACTGGTGCGAGAACACATCCACACAGCCATGTGCTTTTGCGCAAGAGCATCCATGGCAGTGTGTATGCTCTCTTGTGCAAGAAAGCTCTGATGGCCATTTTAGCCATAGGGCTTTCTTGCACAAGAAAGCTGTGCCGTGTGTCCATACTGCCCTCTTGCGCAAGGGAGCTTACACCTGTTAGAAAAGAGCATAGCCCTTGCGCAAGACGCCCTCTCTTACCATGCTTTACTGTAGCTCTTCTTGCACAAGAGCAGGCGGGCAGTGTGGACGGCCGTTCTTGCACAAGAACCCGCCAGTGTAGCCATAGCTGGAGTATTCTGGGGGTATTTTCCTGAGAACAATCTACATTTTCCATAAAAAACAGACTTTTTTATGCCAAAAATGTCAGTTAGTCAAAACCACAGTTTAAGAAAACCCACCCCGGTGTTGCCAGACGAGTCCCAACCCGGCATACAGAAGAACGTAAGAACAGCTGGACTAGCCCTGCCTTCCAACAGCCGCCAATGCCCAGGGCTTCAAAGGGGAGTAACTGAACAAGGCAGTTGCCAAGTGGGCCATCCCCCTGGCATCCCGCCCCATTGTCTGGCTGTCAGAGAGGCTCAGGGACACACAGAGCATGGGGCTGACTCCCTGCCCATCCTGACTAACAGCCGTTGGTGGTCCTACCCTCCCTGACCTTGGACTTTCGAACCCAGGTATCCTTTCGGCCTTCACAACCCCCAGCCAGCCTCAGAGAACACCCTCAGCCAGCAGCAGGCAAAAAGAGGGAGGATGGGACAGGATGCATCCTTCCCCTCTGCTCCGAGTCTCTGGCTCCTTCTCCTGACGTGCTCCGCCCAATTGTCCCCGTTCCTGGCTGTTCCACCTTGGGGAAGGGACGTTACCATTGACACCCCCTTAGACTTCGAGGTGTGATGCCTGGTGGCCAAGCCACACGGGGTCCAGCATGGGCAGCGGGGGAGCCGAGAGCTCCATCGGGACCAGAGGCAGTCGGGGGCAATGGTCAGAGGGGTCCACAGCTGTAAGACTCGAGGGACAGGGCCAAGTCAGCAGGTTATGGAGGTGAGGTCAAGCCAGGCAGCAGGGCAGCCTAGGCAGTGACCAGGAAGCTGGGCTCTTTATATAGTCTGGGGAACCCAACGAGAGTGCTGCCGTCCAGCCAATCAGGAGCAAGGGGTGTGGCTACAGTGGGCCTGCAGGCCTTTAGCACTAAGAGGCTGTGGGGTAGGGCAGGTGGGGCAGCCTGGGGCTGTGGCATAGAGCCTTGGGCTGCCGCCTAGGGACCTGGGTCCCATGGGAATGGAGTCCGGACGGTGTGTCTTGGCAAAGCCCAGCCGACGGGCTTTGTCCTGCTGCAGGAGACTGGCCTTTCCCCTCCGCGCCAGGACCAGGTTTCACAAGGCCAGCGCGCCTGGGTTCCCAGCAGCGGCCCCCATCCCAGGCAGCCTGCCCACCGCGCCCTGCCTGACGAGGTCCTCCCCGCGGTGATAAGGCGCAGAAGAGCCTGTGAGAGGAAGCCTCACGGCTGTTCCCAGCGCCGGGCTGGGCAGCGACGGACGTGCGTAAGCAAGGCCCGCGCCTCCGCAGCCCCCCCCCCAACAGATGACATCATCCGTGTGCCCCAGCGCCAGGCTCTGCCCCAGGCAGAGGGACCTGCGGAGTGGGGCGGGAGGAAGAGAGCGGGGGAGGAGGGACGCCCGGAAGCGGGGCCCCAGGTTGGTGACTTTGGCAGGGTTACAAAGTTCTGCAAAGCGTCACCGACCAGACTTCAAAAAGGTGGAAAACTGGAGGCTCTTTCCGGCAGCTCCTGTCGTCAAAGGGCGGCGTATCTGCCTCTGAGTGAGTTCTGGGAGCTGCCGGCCCTCGGCTCCCCCCCCCTAGTAACACAACAGCCCTTCGAAAGACGCGAGCAGAACCAAGGAGAGACTGTGACGGTGGGAATGAGTTTTCGACTTCTTTGCCTCCAGGGACCAGGCGAAGCAGGGGCTGAAATTAACACAGCGGACTTAGGGCACCTCTAAACAATGCTGGGTTTTTTTCGAAAGAGGATATGCAAATTCCACAGGAATTTGCATCTCTTCTTCTGATCTCACTTTCGAAAGAGGATCTTTCGCAAGTGAAAGTAGTCTGGATGCGGGGTTTTTTCCCCCAGAAAAAACCTGTGTAATCCTCCTTTTTTAAGGAAGAGTGGTTTTTTTCAAAAAAGGGGTTTTTTCCCCCCAAAAAACCGAGTCCAGAATACTTTCACTTTCGAAAAACCCTCTTTCGAAAGTGAGATCAGAAGACGATATGCAAATTCCTGCAGAATTTGCATAGCCTCTCTCGAAAACCTCCCCCGTAGTTTAGAGGTACCCTGAGTCCGCTGTGTTAATTTCAGCCCCTGTTTTGCCTGGTCCCTGGAGGCAAAGAGTCGAAAACTCATTCCCACTGTCACAGTCTCTCCTTGGTTCAAAAGATCCTCTTTTGAAAGTGAGATTGGAAGACGATATGCAAATTCCTGTGGAATTTGCATATCCGCATTTGAAAATTCAGTGTAGTCTAGACATAGCCTAAGGGATATAACCTCATACCTCCTGATGAAATCAAGTCCCGTGTTTGGCTTTGAGAGCTGCAAGTATAGACTAGGGATGGTAGATGTTGTTGAACTGAATAATTGTGTCACTGCACAAAGTTTTGGCGGTTACATGATTATTTGATGGCCCCCAGTGGCAGGGCCGGCAGCCAGTGCACTCCTGGGGTACCCCTTGCTATCCCGCAATGCTGCCTCTGTATCAGAGGCAGCAAAAGAGCGGGGGAGTGCATGTAGTTGTTTGGATTAATCGATAAGACCAGGCGTAGCTGCTAATCATTTACATGACTCTACGCTCACATCCCTAGTATACACTAGTGATGATGAGCAACCTAGGCTAACGAGGGGCCCTCCTCCATCCCAGTGGGGCGCAAGATTGTCGTGAACAAGACGGTCTCCCGGGATAGGTCAGGTTTGCTCACTGTGATCACGGTGCTAGAATTCGCTGGGGGAGGGGAGGCAATGGAACCGTAGCAGCACTTGGCTTGGATGCAGAGGGAACATCCGGTGCTCCCGGGCAGGGGCGTGCGCAATCAGCCCACCCCTCACTCTACATGCGAGTCACTTTAGTCACACCGGTAGGGGGGAAACGGCCTGGACCGAAACCAGCGGAAGCTGGTGACCTTGAAAGTGGGCAGGCCACACGCCACCGCTCTAGAGAGACTCTTCCGGTGGCAGAAGCATAGCGAAGGTGTTATGCGTCCGGGGGCAAAGGCAAAATTTGCGTCCCCCCCCCCTGCTGCCGCCGCCGCGTGGCAGAGCCCTGAACCTGGCACACGGCTGAGCCCAGCCCTGGGAGGAGCAGGGGTGGGGTGTTGTACAGTGTCTTCCCCCGCCCCCTCCAGTTTGGGGCTGGGCCCCTGCATGCACTAAGAGGAGGGTCCGGCTGGGGGCGGGGAGGAGGCTCCAGCTGGCGGCTGTGGGTGGAGGAGGAGCAGGCAAGCGGAAGGATGACAGGGGGAGTGGAGGGGGACTAAATTGGTTCCCTCCTAGCGTGGCACCCGGGGCAACTCCCCCCCGCCCCCGCCACACCACTGTCAGGTGGTCTAAATCAGTATAGCTCTGTCATGGAGCTGGGCCCATGTTCTTCACACTGGGTGCAAACAGATGTAGCTCCTTTGAAACCAATTTATAGTAGCTGGTCCATAACATCCCCCCCCCCCCGCCCTTTGCTCCCTAGGATTCATGTTACAGGGTTTTGTCCAGACTGGGCTTTAAAAGTTCCCAGCCGTGGAGTTTCCGCAGTCACACACATTCACAGCCGAATGCATTGCCCATCCAGGAAGCCTCCTTCTCTGCTATGTATTTGTACCTCTGCACCCCTTGCTCCAGTCATCTGAGGAAGTGAGTTGCGCCCACAGAAGCTCATGAGACCAGCTACATGTTTTGTTCGTCTCTGAGGTGCTCCAGGACCATTGGTTGTTTTTTTTAAGGGTTTGATGTTTTCACCGCTCCTCGGTCTCAGTTTCATCCCATTACTCCTAGTTCTGTTTCTGCCTGTCAGAGTAGGCCATGCCTCTCCTTTCCCGGGGGCAAGACTCTCCCCTCCCTTTACTCCCAGGGAGGAAGCACCGTCTTCTGTCGAGCTCTGCAAAGTCATTGCACGCTGGGGTGTCTTCACCACTCCAAATGCACCCAGGCAAACTTGCAGTGTGAAAATGAAAGGGCAAAGCGCCTTCCTGACCCACCCTCGCCATGATCACATTGTACCGTGATGCATGAGAGTCGATTGCTTTCTTTTAGGGGACATCATTACAAGTGTCGCCGGTGGCAGGAAGAACGTGGCATGTTCTCGGAGCACCCTAACCTTCAGGGAAACCTACCAGGTTCTGTCGGGAAGTTGGACATTTTGCTGGGGGTTACTGGAAAGACCATTTCCCCTGGAATTAGTCTAATTTCCATTCCCCTCTTCTGTCCGCAGAGGTGAGATAATTTGATGAACCTGAATTTTAAAGCACATTTAACTCAGACGCCTTTTTCCTGTACAGTTCTGGGTCCACAAATAATTGTTGGTGGGTATAAACAAGGACATGTTGACATCTGATTCAGTGGGCTGGGTAGCTACCCTCCTGTAACCACACCTGCAGACAGACACCAGAA
This sequence comes from Pelochelys cantorii, assembly GCA_032595735.1. NCBI lineage: Eukaryota > Metazoa > Chordata > Testudines > Trionychidae > Pelochelys > Pelochelys cantorii. Next base: position 4,901,796 of record CM064328.1, read on the forward strand.
AGTCATGATGGGCATATGTTTCTCGCACATAGGTGGATCTGCTTCTGGGGGGTTCTTCTGTTTCTTACACAGAAGGGCTGCGTCTAGACTGGCATGATTTTGTGCAAATACTTTTAACAGAAAACTTTTTCCGTTAAAAGTATTTGCGCAAGAGAGCGTCTACACTGGCACGTGCCTTTGTGCAAAAGATTTGCTTTTGTGCAAAAGCATCCGTGCCAGTGTAGACGCTCTTTTGCACAAGAAAGCTCCGCTGGCCATTTTAGCCATCAGGCTTTCTTGCACAAGTAATTAACGTTGCTGTCTACACTGGCCCTCTTGCACAAGAATACTTGCGCAAGAGGGCTTATCCCTGAGCGGGAGCGCCAGAGTATTTGCGCAAGAAACACTGATTTTGTACAGTACAACATCAGTGTTCTTGTGCGAATACTCATGGCCAGACAGGCGGCAAGTTTTTGTGCAAAAGCGGCTGCTTTTGTGCAAAATCATGCCAGTCTAGACGCACCCAAGAAGTCTGAGCGGCCCATCAGCTCAGCGATGGGGGTCAGACACTCAGCGTCACAAATCAGCCCAGCTCTGTTGAAATTCTTGTCGTTACATTGATTTATAGCTGAGTCTCTATCCCAAATTTCCTTTTAACTTGAATCGCCCCAAAGACAAATATGGCTTCAAGCGTTGGAAGGAAAATAGTCCCAAACTCCTGCTAGGTGGGCGAGCCTAAAAAGTAGTGTTGCCAACCCTAGTAATTTTATCACGAGTCTTGGGGTGATTCGTTTTCTCTCTTAAAGCCCCCCTCCTGGAGTCCCTGTTATTCTCAGCGGCCAGCTACATTTTGTTTTTAAAGGTTCTGTCTCTTTTGGCTGCAGGCAAAAGCTGGAGAATGTGACCTGTGTGCCCCCGAAAGACTCAGAAACCAGAGACAAATTAAAAAACATCTGATTTTTCAGATCATGATTTTTGAACACTTGCAGTTAGCAGGGCTGAGTTTCTAACCTTCTGTCTCATTGCTGTCCAGGTCAGGGCTTTAAAAATACAAGCAGCTACCTAAGCCCTGAGAGCCAGACAGAAACATGGCCCCTCCTCTTAAATGGAATCACAAGGGATTTTAGAAGCTTTTAAGCCTGGTATTTTCTCATATTGGCTTGCAACTTTGAGTTAGGAGATGTGAGCTAAGATCACCACCTGCTGTTGGAAAATGATCCCATTCATTTAGGAATGGCCTTGCATTTTTAAAGGCAAGTCAGGGTACGGGTATATCTACTGCAATGCTCTTTCGGGATACCAGAGGTTTCCCCAAATAGCTACCCCACATCCAAGAAACGTGTCCGCTATTTGGAAATAATTTTCGAAATAACAGACGTGCTATTTCGGCAACCCTGTAAACTTCGTTCCACGAGGAATAAAGGTACGTCTACACTGCAACGCTATTTTGAAATAACTAGCGCTATTCCGAAATAACCTCGTCCGCGTCTACACAGCAGGCAGTTATTTTGAAATAGTGTTGAAATACTGTCAAGCTGGAGGACTTCTTACTCCGACTCCTGTAACCCTCATCATACGAGGAATAAGGGAAGTCAGAGGTAGAGGGCTCCATTTTAAAATAAGTGCTGTGTAGACGCTCCCTATTTTGAAATAAGCAATGGGTGTAGCTCCATTTGTGTAGCTTATTTCGAGTTAAGCCCTGTTGTGTAGACTCACCCTCAGTTGTGTTTCTTGACAGATTTAGATATATACAAACCAGAGGCCAGCCCCTTACGACTCCTCAGAACACAGGATGGGAAGGGATCTCTCGGGTCATCCAGTCCCGGGGGACTGTGGGCAACTCCCGTGTGAAATCCAGTTAGTAAATATGTCACGCTCCATTTTCGGTGTTTACCCTAGAGCTCCTTAGGGGAAAGCTGTTCCAGGCCCTCTCTTCTCGGAGGGTCAGAAACCTTTTCCTAATTTCCAGTCTCATGGCCAGTTCAGTCCCATTTGGTTTTGTCCCAACTTTGTCCATCAGCTCAAATCTCTCTTCTCCTTTCCTGTTGTACTTATCGCTGTGGCATTCACAGTAGCCTTAAGATCACATGAGGCTGTCTGAATGCTAGACTGTGTCCTTACATCGGGGTGGGCAATATACTGCCTGCAGGCTGAGGGTGGTTCACTAGGCTTAGCTCCTGGCGGGCTGACAGGTGCTTTATGTACCTATGCATCCACAGGTATGGCCGCTGGCAGCTCCCATTGGCTGTGGATCACTGTTTCCAGCCAACGGGAGCTGTGGAAAGTGGTGTCTTAGTCCCGCTGCTCCCATTGGCTGGGAACGGTGATCCACAGCCAATGGGAGCAAGTGGCCGTACCTGCGGAGTGCAGGTAAAGAAATACGTGGCCTGCCAGTGGCCTACCATGGCAAAAGGCCTCCGGCTTATTGCCCATGCCTCACATTCATAAGCACCTCCAGCCTCAAACTGTGATTGTCCGCTGCGGAAAAACTCTGGGGCCAACTCTCAAGAGCTTATCACAAGTCTCACGACTTTGAGCTGATTCTTTAGACCCCACCTGCATTTAAAAATTCAAGGGGGTTGCTGCTTAGCATGCCTGCTTTCTGGGTTGCGGACTGTCCATTTGTACAGCACCTAGCACCATGGGAGTCCTGCTCCATGACTGTGCCTCTGAGGCGCTACACATGAAAAGAGTCAGAGGTTTGGCTGGATCAGAGCTGAAAGCCCCGGCCACTCTGCCGACGGCACGTTCCATCCGGTGAGGTCACCAATTCCTCCCACCCGGGAGCCGCTCGTCCAAGGGGAGGAGCTACCTGTGAGATGCCACATGGCCCCTCCCCCTCATTAGAGCCACAGCATCTAAGCACTTCACAGTCATCCGTGTGTTAAACAGGAGCTAACAGTGTGACGCTGATGCAAAAAAAGCCAAAGGGGGGGAACACAACAGGGAATCCTCACGTGATCCCTCTCCTGTCATCCATTCCCAGACAAACAGAGGCTAGGGACACCATTCCTACCCATCCTGGCTAGTAGCCATTGATGGACCTAACCTCCATGGACTTATCTAGCTCTTTTTTGAACCCTGTTAAAGTCCTAGTCTTCACCACATCCTCTGGCAAAGAGTTCCACAGGTTGACTCTGCACTGTGTGAAGAAAAACTTCCTTTTCTTTGTTTTAAACCTGCTGCCTATTCATTTCATTTGGTGACCCCTTGTTCTTATGTTGTGGGATTGAGTAAATAACTGTTCCTTATTCACTTTTTCCATACCAGTCATGATTGTACAGACCTCTATCCTATCCCCACTTAGTCTCCTTTTTTCTCAGCTGAAAAGTCCCCGTCTTTTTAATCTCTCTTCAAACAGCCAGAACACTTGCTTGAAGGGGTTGATTTTGCCTGTATGGTGTTTCATTGTCTGTCCCTTGTGTGGTGAGGCAGGGAGGAGCATGTGGTTCTCACCCTCGTGACCCACCTTGTGTGGCGAGGCAGGGAGGAGAGTGTGGTTCTCACCCTCGTGACCCACCTTGTGTGGCGAGGCAGGGAGGAGCGTGTGGCTCTCACCCTCGTGACCCACCTTGTGTGGTGAGGCAGGGAGGAGCGTGTGGCTCTCACCCTGGTGACCCCCCTTGTGTGGTGAGGCAGGGAGGAGAGTGTGGTTTCCACCCACATGACACCCCTTGGACTGAATGTAAATAGTTTCCCCTCAGCTGGTGTAAACGCCCCTGACCCTTGCTGTTAGCTAAACACAGACTGTGGGTGCTGGACAGAGCTGCTCATCAGTGCAATCGAAATGTGTCTCTCTCTACCCATCAGCCCCCCTGCCCCGCTCTGGGGATGCAAAACTACTGCAAACCCTTCATAACTGGCTAGCAAAGCAGACAGAACCTACTGGTGCCTACCCTGCTCCAGAGTCCACCCACCCCCTCGCTGGAGTCCTCGCCCCTTCCTGCACCCCAACTACCTGCCCCCGTCCGGTGCCCCATTTAGAGCCAAACCCCCGTCAGAGCCTCCACCCTCATCGCCCCCCTCCACACTCTGTCTGACACTGTGGAATGACTTTTGGGATGTGACGCCCCTAACGCAGGCCTGGGCAAAATACGCAACGGGGACCCTCCCTTGCTTGGCCCGCACACCGCTCAGAAAAGCGACGGCGGGGCTGTTTCTCTTTAAGGACTGTGAGCCTGGAGGGGAAGCGGGGGGGAAGGCTTTAGGTGCCACTCCCCGCCCCCAGCACAATCCCATTGGCTGGTTTCCTGCCAGAAACCGGCCAATGCAAGCTGCCTTTTCGAATAACAGGCAGCACATGAAGCAGCTTGTGCCCCCTCTCCCCCCCCCAGGTCAGTTATTCACACAAGCGCATGGCTGTGCAATCTATGCAGGCGCAGGGCAGGCTGGCTGAGAAATGTTTTAAGCTCTGCAGGCAGGCAGGCTGGTTGGGCTGCTGGCTGGTAAGTCTCCAGGCCAGAGTCTGCCTCTGACTCCCCATAGCCCCTCCCTTCCTCAACCCTCTGTCCCCCCCCACTCAACCTACCCAACCCCCTGTCCCGCACCTGCGCCCATACCCCCTCCTAGATCCAGCACCCCAATCCTCTGCCCCAGATCACACTCCCCTCCTACCCTAGGTCACAACCGCCTCCTCCACCCAAACTCCCTCCCAGACCCCACTCTCCCTCCTGCACTCCAGTCCCTTACCCCAAGCTCCCTTCTGCACCCAGCCTCCATCCCAGGCCCTGCACCTCCTCCATTCATATCCTGGAAGGGTTCAGCCCTCGACCACTTTCCAAAATCTTGGAGTGGCCCCTGTCAAAAGTTATTGCCCACCCCTGCCCTACCGGAAGTCCTTCTGCACCTGGAATAAAAAAATTAGAGGGAACTCTGAGTCCGGAGTGTACTCTTTCTACTCTCTGGCGCAGAGAAATGGACCACATCTTGCATTGTGAATCAACGAGGGTCGCCAGGTACTTTCACAAAACATCCCGAACATGGCGGGGAAAAAAATTGGTTGAGCAAAAAAACAAAAACAAAACAAAACCAGGGGACCAAACTTGTTGAACAAAAAAAGTCTTTACATTCCCCCGCTCACCACTCCCCTTGTCTTCCGTCAGAGAAAAACAGAAAATACTGGACATTTGACATGGACAGAAGACGCAATTACCGGATTGTCCGGGTGAAAACTGGACACCTGGCAACCCTAGAATCAACATAAAAGTTGTTCATCTCCAAGCAAGCATGCCAGATGGCCTAGAATTGGGCGGAGCTGCTGGTCCCCGTGCATCTTTGGCAGCTGGTGTACTTTGGCAGCGCTCGTTAGCCACCAGTCTGGGCAGTATTGTAGAGGAAGAGAGTGGAATACCTCAGTAATGAGAAGGAACAGATGTGGAGACAGACCCCTGTTTACTAATATTTTGAGGCCCAGAGAACATCTTTGTTGCCACAATTTACTAATATTTATTAAGTGATGGGTAACAGCGACACTTTGCCTGAAGTTACTCGTTTTTCCCCAGTCAATATGGCCGTTCAGAAGAGCAGAGTGAGGGGGGATTTGAGAGCAGCCTTCAACTGCCTGAAAGGAGGTTCCAAAGAGGCTGGAGAGAGGCTGGTCTCAGTGGCGGCAGATGACAGAACGAGGAGCAATGGTCTCACGTTGCGGGGGGGGGGGGGGGGGGAGGTTTAGGTTGGAGATTGGGACAAACGATTTCCCTAGGGGGGTGGGGAAGCTCTGGGATGGGTTCCCTAGGGAGGGGGGTAGAATCTCCATCCCTAGAGGTGTTTAAGCTGGACAAAGCCCTGGCTGGGATGATTGAGTTGGGTTGGTCCTGCGTTGGGCAGGGGGCTGGACTCGATGCCTCCTGAGGTCTCTGCCAGCCCTGGGGTTCTGGGATTCTACGAGCCAGCCCACGGCTCTCACAGGTCCAGCCGGATGCTCCCTGGGGACATGCACCTTTTAAATTCTGATGAAGGACACATCATTTAACAGCTGATTTTTAATTACAGAGGACGTGGAGCACAGCTTTTGGTGGCTAGGGCACATCCCAGAAGGGGAGGTCTCTGGGGTAGCACCACCTCCTAATCCCGGCAGCATACCATGGTATGGTGGTAGCAGGTGCCAATCTCCGTCTCACCATCATCACAGTCGTTATAGCGGCATGTCCCGCCTCTCTCTAGGCAATGGCTGAGCTCCCGAGACCTGCGCTGGCCATGCACTGTGCAAGGAGAAGAGTTTGGGTTTGTGGGTGCAAAGGCAGGACAAGCTCAATCATGACGTCCGGCCAAAGGAGAAGAGGAAGTGGCCCATTGACGGCGGGGAAAGTCTTAATCTGACGTGTGCTCGAGAAACTCCCGGGGAGAGGAGTCGACCCAGTGCCCCCTGAACTCTTCCCCATTGACTCCAAGCGGCTCTGGAGATGACCACATGCCAGAAAACTAGCCACACATGGACCGTTCAGATCCCAGATACACACCAGAGGAGACTGAAACTGGAGGCAAGGTTCACCCAGTCCGTTGGGCTCTGTCGTAGGCATCAGCAGACCCAGAGCCCTGAATTTAACAGGACTGCTCAGGTGCCCACATATTTTCCCTACATTTTGGGGAACCAAAGATCCTACTCCAGTCAAGGGGAAGAGTTCAGGGGGCATTGGATTGGGCTGGTAGACTCCTCTCCCTGTGAGTTTCTTCTTCACACAGCGCACAGTCAACCTGTGGAACTCCTTGCCTGAGGAGGTTGTGAAGGCTAGGACTATAACAGGGTTTAAAAGAGAACTAGATACATTCATGGAGGTGAAGTCCATTAATGGCTAGTAGCCAGGATGGGTAAGGAATGGTGTCCCAAGCCTCTGTTTGTCAGAGGGTGGAGAAGGATGGCAGGAGGGACATTGCTTGATCATTCCCTGTTCAGTTCACTCCCTCCAGGGCACTTGGCATTGGCCACTGTTGGCAGACAGGATACTGGGTTGGACGGACCCAGTCTGGATGTTCTTATGACGGTGCACTTGAATAGACCTGTCTCTGGGGCTGGGTCAGTCGGGATTTGATTCTCAAGGGCATTCCCACCCCACCTACCTCTCCATAACTTTTGGGCGGGAATTGTGGCTCTGGGTTCAAACCTTGCCATCCGGAGGGATGATCACTCGGCCCCAGGCTAAGCGCTGAGGGTGAATCCTGGCTCCATTAAAGTCAAATGAAATTTTGTAATTTGACTTTAATGGGGCCAGGATTTCACTGCCTCAGATCCTCTTGAATTCTCCATTGGAACCTGCTATGCAACGTGAAACTCAGGGGGCCAGATCTGCTGCACCGCTAACCCTCTTCCTCCCCCCTCAGTGGAAATCTTTAGGGTCCGATACAACCAGGCTCCAGTACGGACATCTCACCTGCAGGGGCCAGGCAGATCCCTAAGAGAAGCATAAGCAGCAAGGGGAGAATCCTCATGGCTTGTGGTCGGCTGGGAAGCTGGAGAGAAGAGACATAAAGACAAAACTGGCCCCGACACAACCTCCCCGGGTGCAGTATAAACCGACAGACAGAGAGACAGAGACAGACGGGTGGACAGGAACCGGAGCGGAGGTGCTTGGCAAGATGCAGAGGGATCTCCAAATTGGTGCCAGCTGCCCAGTGACGAGCAGGATGCGAATGGTCCCCGGAGCCATGACGTGGGCTCCCAGGCGCCATGGTAACACAAATTGTAACGATCTCTCTTGTCTCCGCCTTGGTTCCCCCAGCAACGGCCAACCCTTGTCATCGTCTGACACCGGCCCGTTTCCCGTTTTCATGCAAAGGCCGGCCCCTCCCCCATCGCCAACCCACATCCCACCTGGCCGTTCACGTGCCCAAACTGAGCCCCCTACGGGCGTCTTGTAGGGTCCCCGTCCTGCCTACAGCCCCCACGCTCCCTGCCGCCTCCCCCTGCTCCGTCCCCAGGGGGGGCCGTGAGCTCTGGGATCAGGAGCCCTGAGCCCCTCCGAGGGCGCTCTCCCCTCCCACCAGCGGGGGACGCACACACAGATGAAGGCGATGCCTTGCGCTGGCGTCACCTGGTCCTCACAGCTCAGCACCCTCCAAACTTGCTTCGCACTGGCGGCTCCGTTGGCCACAGCAGATCCACGCCCAGCTGCCGTGGCAGGTTACGGGTCAGCGGCCACCCCCAGACACCTGCAGGGAAGGGAAACAAGGGAGATGCTGACCCTGGCTTAGGTAAAGGCCAAGGGCCCTTGAACGCAGCCAGTGTTTTCCAGCAACGCTCATGGCCGTAGGGCCCTCGGGTCACCTGGCGCCTCCAGCACAGCCTGGCTCTCACCCCACGGTGTGCCCACGGCAGTGCCCACGGCGCCTCTGCCAGCCACCGGCTTGGAACCTTCTTGTTATAGAGACAAACACAATCCTGCCTTGTGATTGGCTGAAAAGAGGCAAGGGACAAGTCTAGATTTTTTTTCCCCCCATTGTTTGTCTAAATACCTCTTGCTACATTCCGGAGCAGCATTGGCCAATCAGATTGCATATGTAAATGCCTCCCTGCTGATTGGCTGCAAGGGAGTTCTGTGCTACTTCATCAGCATTCGCCCTTTCAGTAGCATATGTATATTTCGGCTCCTTGGATGGGATAACTATATTCCACCCGGATTTATATATTTATAATTTTGAGGCCAGGAAGGCTCCATTGTGCTCATCGATTCTCGTTCTGGGTGCATCTACGCGGCACCTGGAGCTTGAAATAAACTATGCAATTTGAGCTACGCAAATCGCACAGCTTATCTTGAGTTAATTTACCAATAGAGCGCTATTCCGAAACATCCTGTACTGGAACGAGGTTTCCAGGGATGTCGGAATAGCGAGCCCGTTCTATTTGGGAAAAAATGGGCTTGCTCAAAAGACGCGGAATAGCTATTTCGAGATACTTCCTGTATCCTGAAATAGCGCTGCTGTGTAGACAGTCTCCAGAGAGCTGCTCTGGAATAGAATCATAGAACCACAGGGTTGGAAGAGACCTCAGGAGATCTCTGTTTGAACTAGAACCCAACCTTTCAAAACTCCAGCCTCGATTTCAAAATTGCCAGTGATGGAGAATCCATTACAACCCTCAGGAAACTGTTCCAGTGATTAATTGTGCTCGCTTAATTACCAGCACTTCTAACTGCCAGGCTCTTTTAGAATATTACCTTTCCAGAAAAAATAGTGGTGCTTAACAAATTCGTACCAGGATTTAGTGATAAGAACATAAGAATGGCCATACTGGGTCAGACCAAAGGTCCATCCAGCCCAGTATCCTGTCTGCTGACAGTGGCCAATGCCAGGTGTCCTAGAGGGAGTGACTTGAACAGATAATGATCAAGCCATTTCTCTCCTGCTACCCCTCTCCACCCTCTGACAAACCGAGGCTAGGGACACCATTCCTTACCCATCCTGGCTACTAGCCATAAATGGACTTAACCTCCAAGAATGTATCTAGTTCTCTTTTAAACCCTATTATAGTCCTAGCCTTCACAACCTCCTCAGGCAAGGAGGTCCACAGATGACTATGCGCTGCGTGAAGAAGAACTTCCTTTTATTTGTTTTAAACCTGCTGCCCATTAATTTTATTGGTGGCCCCTAGTTCTTATATTATGGGAACAAGTAAATAACTTTTCCTTATTCGCTTTTTCCACACCAGGCATGATTTAATAGACCTCTCTCATATCCCCCCTTACTCTCCTCTTTTCCAAGCTGAAAAGTCCTAGTCTCTTTAATCTCTCCTCATATGGGACCCGTTCCAAACCCCTAATCATTTTGGTTGCCCTTCTCTGAACCTTTTCTAATGCCAGTATATCTTTTTTGAGATGAGGAGACTACATCTGTACACAATATTCAAGATGTGGGTGTACCATGGAGCTCTAGTCTACATTAGGTAGTTATCATTTCAAAATAAGGGGGGTTATTTCGAATTGATAAGTGGCGTGTCCACATGACCAAGCCCATTATTTCGAAACACAGGTTGAACCTCTCTCATCCAGAACTCTTATCCAGAAACATCCATCAGCCAGAATGATTTGAGTGAGCCAGATGTCCACTTTTCATGGATGTGGCCAAGTTTCCCTCGGCCCTATAAAGTTTGTTTATGGCCACGGGTCCTAGCAATCAGTGTGCTGTGCTGTTAATTAGCTCTAATTAACCCCTAATTGTCCTCTAAAAGCACAGCAGGAGTGGAAGGGGAGGTAATGCTGCTAGAAAACACTGACCTCCCGTGGTCTGGAAAACTCTCTCGTTCGGAACCGGTCTGGTCCAAAGGGTGCTGGATGAGAGAGGTTCAACCCGTAACAGGCTGGTTATTTCGAAATAATAACTCCTGCTTTCCTCGGGGAATAACGCTTATTTCAAAAGAGTTATTTTGGGAGTTATTATTTCCCATTTAGTTATTTTGAAATAATTGCCTTGTGTAGACATGCCCTTAGAAACCCAGCACATGAAGGAGGCCTGGATGGTAGCCAACCTTCTGTGTAGGTCAGGGATGGTCCAGATGTTTTGCTTTTGGGTTGCCATCCCCCCGGGAAGACTGAGATGGGGGAGGCAGGGAGAACAGCGAAAGCTGCCAGAGATCTGCCCTTCCTCGGCTGCAGAAGCAGTGGGCGGCCCAGTGTGCACACAATGGCTGTGTGGTCCCAACGCCGCTGCAATTCAGCCCAGCCGCCCCTCTGCGCAGATGCAGGGGCCGCGAGGCCAAATGGGAGCCTGCTGCTGTATGGCAGGGCGGAGCAGGGTTGGCAGAGAACGCGACTCCTGGTGATACCAGTCCAAGGGAGAACTGGGGTGCTACTGAAGGGGGTGATATCAGCGAGGAGTTAACCGGGAGTGGGAGGTGGGGTGGGAGGTACAGACTGGAATATGCTGTCCCCCCAAGAATACCTGAATCTGCTCAGTAAGTACCCAGACTGCCCTGTGCCTCGGGTCCAGCCAGCCCCTTCTATTTGCGACCTACTGGGGGACCCGGCTTGGCCCATGAGAAGGCTGGAGTGGAGCACGGGGGTGGTCTGCTTGGATCCCTGTTCCCACGCAAGGCATCATGGGATCAGCCCTGTCAGTGTCTGGCCCACCAGTAAAATCTGCTAGCAGGCAACCGTGCCGTCCCCACCCGCCCCTGCAGCCTGCACCACAATGGCCAGGAAGTGTTCCCGTGCCCTGTGAATAAGGAACTGTTATGCTCACGTGTCATGGGGCGATCCTTCCTTCATCCTCCCCGGGAAGGAAGGGTCCCATGTCCCTGGGCTATCTGAGCCCCCGGCACGCCCCATGTAACCGGTAAATCACGGGTATTCTGGCCCCTCCCCTCGGGGCTGGATAGCCTGATCGCCAGAGGCAGTAAGACAAAGTCAATCACCAGCTCTTTAAGACAGGGCTGGACAGCCCAATGGCTAGAGCCACAGGGTTGGGGGCTACACCCCGATAGGAGGATCTGGGCCCACCCTACTCCACAAGGTCCCAGCCCAGGGCCCTGTGAGCGGTAGAACGGTCCACCACTCCCTCGGCAGGGAATCCACCCAAAACACACCGAGGGTCTCTGGGTGGGAAAGGCTGCTCCTGCACCCTCCCTGGGCCACTTCCTACCTGCTCCAACAAGCCAACTGCCCACATGGCAGCAGGGCCTTCTGACTCCTCAGGGGCCGCACTTCCTTGGTGATCTGCGGTGGTTACCTCCCACCCACCGTCAGTGTCTCCGCTGCTCTCCTTGCAGGCCTGAGATCCTTCTTCTCCACCTGCCAGCCCAGACTGAGCTTCTCTCCAGGCTTTTATACCTGGGCTGTAATCTGAGCATGCCCAGCAGGGCTGTGGGGGCGGGGCTTGTTCAGCCAGGTGGGCCTGTTTAGGCTCAGCTCTCATAGTGCAGGGCTGGTCCGCCCCGTCACACCAGGGTATTCATTCTGGAGGTGCTCATGAAAGCTCCTCAGAGCCGCAAGCTACCAGGAGTGCACTCTGAACCCCTCCTTTTTTTGCCCCACTTCAGAGCCTAGGGACCCCCACAAAATCTAATAGTCCTGGGCCCCCAGCAGAGTTACTCTGGCCCTGCCCCTCTGTCTGCAGCCTTTGCTGCTGCTTTCCTCATTTCGATGTTTGGTTCACACCGGACACCGCGTCATGTGCCCCTGTGCCAGAGCCAGCCTGGTTGCAGCATTTGCTTCTGCACCCCAGGCATGTTCAGCAGGACTCCCTCTGGGCTCTGCCAGGTACAGCTGGGGACCGATTGTCTAAGAAGCCATTCGGCAGGAAAGGGCCTGGGGATTCCAGGGGATGAGAAGCTGGATATGAGTCAACAGGGCGCCCTTGTAGCCAAAAAGGCTAATGGCATATTGGGCTGCATTAGGAGGAGCATGGCCAGCAGATCTAGAGAAGTGATTGTTCCCCTTTATTTGGTATGGGTGAGGCCACATCGTATTGTGTCCAGTTCTGGGCCCTCCACTACAGAAAGGATGTGGACACATTGGAGAGGGTCCAGCGGAGGGCAACCAAAATGATTCGGGGGCTGGAGCACAGGACCTGTGAGGAGAGGCTGAGGGATTTGGGCTTATTTAGTCTGCAGAAGAGAAGAGTGAGGGGGGATTTGAGAGCAGCCTTCAACTCCCTGCAGGGGGGTTCCAAAGAGGATGGAGAGAGGCTGGTCTCAGTGGGGGCAGATGGCAGAACTAGGAGCAATGGTCTCAAGTTGCAGTGGGGGAGGTCTCGGTTGGATATTAGGACAAATGATTTCCCTAGGTGGGTGGGGAAGCACTGGGATGGGTTCCCTAGGGCGGGGTTGGAATCTCCATCCCTAAAGGTGTTAAGTCCCAGCTGGACCAAGCCCTGGCTGGGATGGTTGAGTTGGGTTGGTCCTGCGTTGGGCAGGGGGCTGGACTCGATGTATCTTGAGGTCTCTGCCAGCCCTGGGATTCTGTGATTCTACACCTGAGATGCCTTTAAACAGGGGAATGTTACTCGCAGCGACACCTAGTGACCAAGCAGCATAACACAGCTTAGTGTCCTTTTCAGTCTCTGCATTCCCAAGCTATAAACTAGGGACATTAAATATTGGTTAATTGAAGAGCTGAGTAATCTCATGAAATCTTATCGGTTAGTCGACTATTCGATAGTCCCCGGGGGCAGGACTGGCAGCATCGAGGGGAGCCAGTTTCAAAACCAGCTCCTCTTGCGGGCTGGCTGTTTGTTGCCCTGTGCTGGGGGTGGGGTGGGTGGTCCTGGGTGTCCGGACCTGGTGCAAACTGGAACTGAGCCAGGCTGCCTGCCTGCCTGGCTCCTAATACACTTTAAATGTAGAGCCACAGCAGGGGTAGGTCCAGGACCCAGCATGAGCCAGAACTGAACCGGGCTGCTGGCCAGCCTGCTAAAAAATGTACTGGATGGGAGGGGGGAGGGGAGATGCATGTAGTCTATAGCATTAACTTATTAGCTTTTGCTTATCTGTTAATCGACTCCACTATTACATCCCTAGTATAAACCTGTCCTAGGCTGGGCAGTGACTGGGTTATGTTAACTCCTTTGACTCTTTGGGGCTGTTTACGCCATCTAAGTTCATACCCCGGGGGACCAGTGCTGCTGGCCCTGCCTGTCTGGGAGGGGAAAGGCTGGGTGGGCTCACAGCTCGAGAGCACCAGCCTCTGTGTGCTGTGAACTGGCCTTGGGGAAGACAGAAGCAAAACTCGCTCTGAGACTGGGTGTACATGGCGGGGACTCTGGTGCCGGAATGAGGGAGCCAGAGCTAGGCCAGCATGAGCAGGCAGCCTGCAGCGATAGAAGGGCTTTTCCATTGCGGGTGGAACATCTAGTGACGGTCACCAGATCGACGGAGACGTTGGACACCGGGCGGCTGGCCGGCAGCGCGATGCTCTCCATGCCGGGGGGATGTCTGGAGCTTTGCCAACCGCCCTTTTAAATGTAGAGGAGGCCTGGGTCAGCAACATTGTGGCACAGGGAACTGAATATTTCCTTTATTGCTGCGGCGGGAAAGAAACAACCCTTCCCAAGAGGCTGCCCCAGGAAGCCAACCGGACTCAGCTCTGAGGCCTTGTCGGCGCTAGGAAAGATTTGCCAGCAGCCCCAGCGGAGACCCAGTTTGTACTGGCATGGCTCCAGCTGGTTTCCTGAGCAAAATCAGCGACACTGACAAAAGGATTTCTTTGCTACACGCCAGTGTTTTTAGGGCTCTTCCCTGGTGTTCAAAGGCAAAGTCACATTCATAACAGATATTATTTTAGCAGCAAACATCCTGGTGCAGGCCTGGCCTGTGAGCACTAAGCTTTTCTTGCTATGAATCACACAACCATAGAACACTAGGACTGGAAGGGACCTCGAGGGGTCATCGAGTCCAGTCTCCTGCCCTCATGGCAGGACCAAGCACCATCTAGATCAGGGTCCCAACCTGGGGTATGCATACCCCCAGGGGGTACGAGAAGCTTGTCAAGGGGGCACGGGGAATATTTGGTAAATAACTAGATTATCCTAATTGAAATATTCCAAAAGTAGTAGTGTTAGTGAAAAAAGTTGTGGATTCTAGAGTCTAGAATTTATTTCTTTTCATATTGAATAGGGTATACAGGAAGGTTTACTAAAAGCCAAGGGGGTACGGGGACTGAAAAAGGTTGGGAACCCCTGATCTAGATCATCCCTGACAGGTGTCTGTCCAACCTGCTCTGAAATATCTCCAGGGATCGAGATTCTACAACCTTCCTAGGCAACTTATTCCAGTGTTTAACCACCCTGAGAGGCAGGAAGTTTTTTCTAATGTCCAACCTAAACCTCCCTTGCGACAGTTTAAGCCCATTGCTTCTTGGCCTGTCCTCGGAGGCCAAGGAGAACAATTTTACTCTCTCCTCCTTGTTACACCCTTTTAGGTACTTGAAAACCGCTGTCATGTCCCCTCTCAGTCTTCTCTTTTCCAAACCAAACAAACCTAATTCTTGCAGTCTTCACTTACAGGTCCTGCTTTGGGCAGGGGGCTGGACTCGATGACCTCCTGAGGTCTCTTCCAGCCCTAGGATTTTACGATTCTTAGACCTTGAATCGTTGTTGCTCTTCTCTGGACCTTCTCCAGCTTCTCCACATCTTTCCTGAAATGTGGGGCCCAGAACTGGACACAAGACTCCAACTGAGACCTAATCAGCGCAGAGCAGAGCAGAAGAATGACTTCTCGTGTCTGGCTCATAACACTTCTGTTCATGCCGCCCAGAAGCACTTTTGCTTTTTCTGCAACAGTGTCCCACTGTTGACTCATATTTAGCTTGTTGTCCACTATGACCCCTCGATCCCTTTCTGCAGGGCTCCTTCCTAGATATTTCCCATCTAATTCACTGAAGAAATTCTGTCAACTCAGCTCCGGTCTGATTCCACCTGCCCTGTGGATACATGTATCTATTACAAAAGTATCACGTCACTGGCTGGCGGGTACCCTGTCCTGCTCATTGAAGTCTTTGATGGGCTAGGAGGTCTGTGGCGACAGTAACAAGAGCTGCTGAAGGGAAGGCCAATCTCCCTGTGCCTCAGTTTCCCTTCTGTGCAATGGGGGTGATCACACTGCCCTGCCTCCTGGGATGAAGTGGGGATCAATATGTATAAAATTTGGTGGCACTCAGACACTGGATTAATGGGGCCATGTGAGCTTATAAGGCTTCCAGCTGGGCTGAGCTGTGATCAGGTAATAGCTCCTGAAACTGATTTGCATTTCCGCCTTTCACCAGGGACTTCGTAGTGAAAGGAAGGTGAGAGGAACATGCTGTGTGCACACCCTTGGAGCGACACATGTGGTTTTATTACAGAGGTGTGATTTAGCACCCATCTGTGTTGGGTTTCTCGCTGCATCACCCGTCAGAGGTCTCAGGTCTGTGTCCCAGTGGTGCGAACCCTCAAGACCTTCTAGTCCCTCTCTCGGCAGCATTTCATTGTCTGGTGATAGCAGGTGGCGATCTCGATCTCGTTGTAATAGCATCGGTCAAAACGGCACACCCCGTCTTTGCTCCGGCAGCGGACAGCGTCATGAGTCATGCCTTTGCCTGCACACAGAGCACAGCGAGGTCGGCAGAGCAAACCCAAAT
Source organism: Pelochelys cantorii (assembly GCA_032595735.1). Classification (NCBI taxonomy): domain Eukaryota; kingdom Metazoa; phylum Chordata; order Testudines; family Trionychidae; genus Pelochelys; species Pelochelys cantorii. The sequence continues at coordinate 4,917,815 of CM064328.1, forward strand.
ATTTATGGAAGGCCACGTGGATTGACACCGTTGTGTGGCTGTAACGGTTGCCTAACCAGCATGACCCCCCGTTTGGCTCTTTGCTGCCCTCTAGTGGCTCTGCTACTTACCACTCATAAGGCATCTCGACGGTTCCCAAACTCGTAGAATAATCCCCTCCTATCAGATCCATCCGTTCCCTGGTTGCATTCCTGCCCATAGCCCATCCACGTGCATCGTTATGTTTGCACCTTACCTGGAGCAGCCAGGGCGATCCACAGAAGAGCAGCAAACAGACAGTAAAAGAACCTCATGCGTGAAGACCAGCTGGGATCATAGAGTAATTGGAAGGCACAGAGGCGGAGGCTGAGGGATATTAAGGGAGAGCAGATGTGACCCTGAGAGCACGCCGGTGCCCGAAGACAATGCTGTTGTGATGCTCTGCATCTCCAAGGGGTGGTATAATACGTCATGGGCAAGCTAATAACTCATCGCCCATGACTGTTCTGGCTGAATGTTTGTACAGCCATGGAGGGTTATTCAGATGAGACATCTGAGGAACGTGCCTTTAAGCCAGGCATGTCGGGGGAGTCGATAAACAACGTTTCTCCAGATACAGGAAAAGAGGCCAACACCTCGAAGCAGCGTGGCCAAATTCAGTGGGCATGTCATTTGTAGCCATGGTTGCAGAAAGAAAACATTTGCCTGGTGGAAATTCGTGAAGGGGCAGATGGCTTGGAGTCTATGCCAGGCAGCCTGGGGCACGTCTACACTAGGAAATGATTTTGAAGTAACTAAATTTGATTTAATAACTCCCAATTTTACAAAATCAAAATAGCACCTCCGCACTATGGGGAAGCCTCGAAACGAGTCCGAGACAGGCTCTGTGAATACGGACGCGCCACCTGGCCTTAGAGACCCAGGAAGCACTGGGGAGTAATTAGTTCGAATGACTCTGGGAAGTAGCTATTTTGAAAGAGCGGCACTGGAGCATCCCCACTTCCGCTATTTCGAAATAATCATTATTTCCTGAGGAAAGCAGGAGCGCAGATTTCAAAATAAGCAGCTTGTTATTTCGAATAACGGGTTTGGGAGTGTGGACACTCTGCTTATAAATTTGATCTAAAGGGGGGGAGTTATTTCAAAATAACGCCCTAGAATAGACCAGGGCCTGGCGTCCACAGGCAGCGGGGAAAAGGAACTTTGTTTGGGATAGGCTTTACATTTTCCATGGCTGGCAAGGGTTAACTAGTGAACAAACTCTCTTGAACATAGACTGGCGCTTGTTAATTTAAGTCTTAAATTAACAGTTTTTTACTTGTGTGTGGTTGTAGCCCATTCCATTCGTATCCCTTGTGTTTCAACTCACTAAAAACTGCTCCCACTAAAACCTGTTTCATTGAGTGACCTGGTTTTGCTGTTATCTCAACCAGCCCGGTGCTGTGCTTGAACTAAAATGACTGGTAACGCCAGTCTCTTGAAAGGAGCAGCCAACTGCCCTAAGGGTGGGAGGGCTGGGTGTGGCAGGGAGCTAGTCTGGGGGAAAAATCAGGACTGGGAGTTGTGTGTGGGGGGGGTCCCTCTGCAGGTGGTAACTGGGCAGTGAAAGTCAGGCTGTGACCTTCCTGGCTGTCTGAGGGCTGCTGGTGTCTGGGTTAGCTTTTAAGACACGGAAGCTGCCAGGTAGGCAGTGACACCATCCTTTCTAGGGCTTGGTTGAGCCCCAAAAATTGCCTAGGAGGGCCTAAGAAATGACTGAAACGTCATTTACCTGGCTAGTGCCTTTTTGCCGTTGCTCGGAACCTGTTGCTGCTCACAACAGATACACCCAACTCATTCAGGAGCTGTTGTCATGAGCAAGAAGAAAATCTCCTCTCATCATTGGCTGAAATCAGTCATGTGAGAAGTCTGGAATTTTTCCCATTGTGTCCTTCCCCAGAAGGCAACAATCCAGAATTCTGGAGCAAGGTTAGCCAATGCTATTGTCTATGACCAATGTTATTGACTATGGCCAAGGATATCATTGGTAGCCAACGCTATTATCTATGGCCAACACCATTGTCTCTGACCAATGCTCTTGTCAATGGCCAATGCTATTGACTGTGGCCATGGATATTGTCTATGGTCAACGCTATTGACCGTGGCCAAGGATATCATCTGTGGCCAATGCTATTGTCTATGGCCAACGCTATTGACTGTGGCCAAGGATATTGTCTATGGCCAATGCTATTGACCGTGGCCAAAGATATTGTCTATGGCCAACGCTATTGACCGTGGCCAAGGATATTGTCTATGGCCACGGATATCATCTGTGACCAATGCTATTGTCTATGGCCAATGCTATTGTCTGTTCGAAGGCTACTGTTTATGGCCAAGGCTATTGTCTACGGCCAACGCTATTCTCTATGACCATGAATATTGTCTGTGGCCAACACTATTGTTTATGGCCAACACTATTATCTATTGCTAAGGATAAACTTGGTTTGCTGATTCTCACCTGCATATATCCTTTTACAGATTCAATTTGTAACCACTCATTCAGCACATGGCTGTCACAGGCCTGGCTGGGCCGCTCACTGGACCCATGAAGGTGAACCAAGGCTCCGCTCTCTAGAACACTAGCAAGGTCCCTCAGCCATTGGTACTACTCGATTTAACATTTTTATCGATGTCGTGGAAGAAAACATAAAGTCATCCCTGGATTGCTTAGGGTTAACAAACTGAGCACAAGCCAAACAATGTATATGGGGGTGGGGGGAGTGCCAGAAGAGCAAGAAACAATTGAAAAGTGAAACATTTCGGCCCCTAACACACTCTTTCTTGTTTTTTTCAAGGAACACTTGTGGGGGGCTTTTTTGTTTTTTGTTTTTGTGGTTTTTCCAATAATGAACATTTCTCATGGAAAAACAACGAGAAGTCCTGTGGCACCTTATAGACTAACAGATTCATTGGAGCATAAGCTTTCTTTCGTAAATATACAGGCATTTCTTATGCCTGTATATTTATACCTGCCTCTGGAATTTCTACTACATGCATCTGACGAAGTGGGTCTTTGCCCACAAAAGCTTATGCTCCAATAAATCTGTTAGTCTATAAGGTGCCACAGGACTTGTCGTTTTTGCAGATTCAGACTAATATGGCTACCCCTCTGATATTTCTCATGGAAATTCCCATTTTGAGAGAGGTGTTTTCCACCAAAAACCTCAGACTCTGAGACCATCCCGCATCCCCCCCTTGTTGGGTTTTCAGAGTCTGAGCTCCAGCCCAAGTGGACGTGTTTACACTGCTCCTTTTAGCCTGCGGAGTGAGTCCCATGGGCCTGAGTCAGTTGGCCTGGGCTCTGAGGTTTGCCGCCCTAGGGTGGAGAGAGGGGTTTGCAGCGCAGACATACCTCCGTAGCTCAGTCCCCCCGCTGTGCAAGGGCAGTAACAGCATGCCCTGCCTCATGGAGATCTCATTTTCAGATAAATATATTAACATGGGAGGTGCTTGGATACTGTGGAAAGGGAGTCAGAGAAGTAAAATACGTAGCTGGAGTCGGCTTAACTTAAGCCAAGCTTGGCAGCTTCCCTTACTCCTGGCAAGAGCAGGAGTGCCAAATGCCGGTGGGGGTGCCCTCTGAATTTGATTTAGCAAGTCTTAGCTAGACCCACTAAATCAAACTCCGGAAGATCAATCGCAGCAGCGATCTTCCGTGGAGTGAAGACGTGGCCTTGGTTGACTCCTACTTCAATGTCCAAGCACACTACGACCAAAGACAGCGGCAACTCAAAAAGTCCAGATCTGTGTTTCTGTTTTAAGGGATTTTAGGCAGCCTGTTATGCATCCGGGGCCATTTGCAAGCTACAGATCTCGATCCAGATTCAGGGGCCAAAGACTCTCGAACTTCATGGGGAGCCAAAATTTGGGACCATCTATAAGACAACTGCAACAGTACCAGAGAAAACCATACAACACCATCCTAGCAATGAGTTTTGCTTGTAATTAAAGAGAGAGGAAGCAGCTAGAGATTGTATCTAGCAGAGAACAGCAATTATTCTCCTTCATGCTGCCAGCCCTTCTGTTACACTGTCCTCGCCCTAGTCACTCTGTGTCTCAGTGAATCTTTCTTCGCTCTCAGGACAGTCATCTCGTCATCTTCCTCCTGCAGCAGAACCGTCGGCGGAAGATGCACATCCCAATCCGCCTCTCGTTCAGGAAGCAGAAAGCTTTCCTGCATCTGGCATGCTTCCACGTGCAAGCCAGTGAGTCGATCGCACTTAAAAGGGTCCCATCTCCTGCGGGGAGAAGGGGCTTGGGTTTATTCCCCGGGGCAAGGTGATGGCACAACAGCCATCCGGAAGAGACTATCGCCCCCAGGAATGTTAGCGTCAGCCACACGCCCACTGGCTGTGCCGCACTGAGTGGCGATGAGACCACTTACAGCGAGAACAATGTGCTTCCCCTACAATCCAGCTAGCGCTCTAGCTCATACGGCAGGTGCTAGGGCACTAAGCTCTAAAGGCCCAGGTTCAATTCTGCTTGCAGACAGCTGGGGGCTGTTGTATTACATTAGTGCAAACAGAAGCCTGTGAAGACTTCAGGGTAGTTATGGAGATGGGAAATGGCCACATGGGGGGGGGGGGGAACGTAGCTATGAATTTCTGAGGTTGCCTGGTGGCTGACTTGGAGAGCTGCCAGACTTTGGAGCCCAGTCAGAGCCAACAGGCTGTGGATGAGTTCAGGGTCTGCTGAGATCCAGCTGCAGGATAGGGGCATAGGGTGATGGTAGCAGCGGCAGAGAGGCAATTGGAGGGGACACAAAGTTGCATAGATCAGCTCCATAAAAAGCAGCTTCACTTTTCCACGCGGTCCAACCAGGCAGCTACGCTACCCCCAAGAGGCAGAAGTGCTGAGAGGAAGAATGAATCGCAAGAGGTCTCAGGCCTGATGTCCACACACATTTGTACCGGCATGACCAGGGGGAGGGAGGAAGAGGCAACAGCACAAGGGGCGGGGCCAGGCCCCCCAGCCCTCAGTGCTGCCCGGAGAGATGTTCTGCTCCTTGTAATCAACTTGATTTGTGACCCCCGCCCCAGTCATGTTAGTATTAAATGCAGGGCTCACAGAATCATAGAATCATTGCATACTAGATCTGGAAGGGACCTCGAGACGCCATTGGGTCCAGTCCCCTGGCTTCACAGAGCTGGAGTACATGACCCACGAGGAGAGGCTGAGGGATTTGGGCTTGTTGAGTCTGCAGAAGAGAAGAGTGAGGGGGGATTTGAGAGCAGCCTTAACTCCCTGCTGGGGGGTTCCAAAGAGGACGGAGAGAGGCTGGTCTCAGTGGGGGAAGGTGGCAGAGCAAGGAGTAATGGTCTCAAGTTGCAGTGGGGGAGGTCTAGGTTGGGGATTAGGACAAACGATTTCCCTAGGAGGGTGGGGAAACACTGGGATGGGTTCCCTAGGGAGGGGGTGGAATCTCCATCCCTAAAGGTGTTTATGTCCCAGCTGGACAAAGCCCTGGCTGGAATGATTGAGTTGGGGTTGGTCCTGCTTTGGGCAGGGGGCTGGACTTGAGGCCTCCTGAAGTCTCTGCCCACCCTGGGAGTCTAGGAGCCGGTCTCCACACTAATGAAGATTAAATGACATATACACGTTGCTTATTGAAGAACAATGCAGAGCGTGAGCTACTGGGCAGAGTAGCTGCAATTAGCTGGTTCCTACAGGACACACGACATATTAAAGGTCATACCACTGGGGAGCTGGCTGACCTGGGTGTCAGGGAATCCAGCAAGGCAGTTATGGAGCCTGCAAGCTCAAACTTCCTGCCCGGGAAAGTGCTGGGAACTCCATGCCAGCCCAGCACGCAGGAAGCCAGAGAGTTGGGAACACCAGAGGGCCGGTAGCTCTTTAAGTCAGCCACCGGGGAAGGCTGGGAGTTCAGCAGCCAACGAAGTGTAACACCCTGACAGCTGGGGTCAAACCTGCGACCTCTGGAGCTTCATGCAGGAGCCTCTATAGCGGGAGCGAAAAGCCAGCTGGCGCTCAGCTCAGGCTGCAGAGTCATTCTCTCCGGCAGCGGTCGCAGTGCTGCTCTATGGGACAGCGTCCCACCCCCAGCAGGTGTGCAGGTTGAATAAGGGCACAGCTGGGGGAGCTTCCCAGCCAACTGGCAGGCAGAAAACCAAGCAGGAAATCGCCCGGAGCTTTGACACAACCAACGTTTCTGTTCTGTCGACACAGCCCTCCCCTGCGGGCCTCTCCACCGGGAAATGGGCATCCACCTCCGCTTGTGGTCCTATAGTGCTTCCCTGGTCATTAGTGCAGCCTGGAGAGATGGGGGCATTGAGCGGGAAGCCAGCCTGTGTCCCAGCCGGGGCTCGCTGGGGGGGGGGTGTCTCGTTAACGTCCATGCACTAATTGGACAGCTCATGTCTCACCTGGAGCTGCCAGGAGCAGCAGCAAGAAAAGAGGAAAAAGAAGATTCAAGAGGCTCATGGCTGAGGGCTGGTTGGTATCTCCGGCCGGGGGAGAGGACACAAGGTGGAGAATCCAGCTTCCTGAGTGCCTGCCAATAGAAGTCGTGCTCCTAAATCCCTTAGGCACCTCTGAACGTGCCCCTGCTAATGACCTGTCCTGCTCCTGTCAAATTAAAGGGCAGAGCTCTCCTGGACGGCGCAGGGAGAAGGGTCCGGACCAGATCCCATGCTCGGGAGAGTTGCCTGGCAGCAGTCGTGAGATCGGGGAAGCGTGTAATGGAGTTAACCTCTGATGACCTAGGTGGATCCAGCACAAAGCCCTGTGATGTCTCTCTGACCCCTTAACTCCGCTCACCGGACGAGTCCTCCACCCATTCAGCACCTTCTGTTACATATAAGAAGGCAATCTGCCTCACCATTGGCTGAAAAGAGTCATGTGACAGGTCAAGACAATTCCTTGATCGACCTGATTGGTGCTGGCTAAAGATGCCATCTGCATAGCCCCGCCTCCAAACTGGCTGCCCTGCCATTGACAAGGGCCTTCCCAGAGCTCACGCTCCAGCTCCATGGAGCCGTTTCCGATAAGAAGTGACGTGTCCGAAATGGCTGGGCACGCAGCTTAGAGTGAAGCAATCCCAGCACACTAGACCTGGGCGGGCCCTTGAGTCCGGCCCCCGGCCCTCCTGGAAGGACCCCATCCCATCTAGACCAGGGGCCTCCAACCTTTGGAAGCACGAGATCACTTTCTGAATTTCAGTGCAATCCAGGATCGACCTCACACCCAAATACCTTGGCCCCGCCCCCTTCCCGCCCCTTCTCTGAGGCCCCGCCCCTGCTCGCTCCGTCTTCCCTCCCCCGTCCTTCCTCCCTTTCACCAGGCAGGGCAGCGGGTTGGGGTGCAGGCGCTGGTTTTGGGCTATGGGATTTGGAGTGTGAGGGGCTCTGAGCTGAGCTTGGGGCAGGCCATTGGGGTGGCTAAGGGGGTTGTAGGGGCAAGCTCTGGGAGGGTGTTTGGATGCAGGAGTGCTCGGGGCTAGGGCAGGGGCTTGGGGAGCAGGAGGGGGGTCATGGCTGGGGCAGGAGTTTGGGATGTGGGCTCCGGCTGAACACTGGTTACCTCATGTGGCTCCTGGGTGGTGGTGCTGGGGGCTAAGGCAGGCTCCCCTCTGCCCTGGCCCTGTACCGCTCCCCAACGCAGCCAGCAAACTCCCTCCCAAGCCCTGTTGAGCCCCCTCTCTGCTCTGTGGAGACAGGACACAGGGTGGGAGGGGGGGCACCTTGACATCAGCACCCTCCCCTGCCCTGCCCTGCCCTGCCCAGAAAGCAGGAGGCTCCTGAGGGCAGCTCCAAGGCAAAAGACAGGAGGTGAGCAGCAGTGGGGGGAGGGACAGCTGAAGTGCTGGCACTTGATAGCCTCTTGGCCAGACCAAGTTAGGAACCCTTGTCAGTGGCACCAAGATCTACCGGTAGATCACGATCGACTGCTTGGTGCCCATTGCCCTAGGACCATCCCTGACAGATGTCTGTCCAACCTGCTCTGAAATATCCCCAGGGACGGAGCTTCCACAACCCCCTCCCCAGGCAATTTATTCCAGTGTTTCACCACCCGGACTAGTGGGAAATTTTTCCCAATGTCCAACCCAAACCTCCCCTGCCGCAATCCAGGCCAAGCGCTTCCTTTCCCACCGTCGGAGCTCAAGGAGAACAATTTTTCCCCTCCTCCTCGTAGCACCCTTTTAGGTATTTGAAAACGCTGTCACGTCCCCTCTGAGTCTTCTCCTTTCCAAACTAAACAAGCCCAGTTCGGCCAGTCTTCCCTCGTAGCTCATGGCTTCCAAGCCTTGAACTATTCTTGTGGCTTTTCTCCAGGACCTTCTCCAGTTTCTCCACCCCCTTTCTTGAAACGCGGTGCCCAGAACTGGGCACGCTACCCCAGCTGAGGAGATAACAAGTGAAGGAAATAGGAGAATGTCAAACAATTTCACAGGGGCCACTTCAGTGGACCCAGGTCACATTGACAGCTGGCGTCCGGGGCCAGATTTGGGAAGGCATTTCAGCACCTGAAGACGCAGCGAGATGCTTCCTGGGGTCTGAAAAGTGCCGAGGCATCTGGTTCTGAACTGGACCGAACCTGTAGTCCATGGGTTGTAGGCACCTCAGCACTTGTGACTTCACAATATATTGACTTCATCATTCAGATTGAGTCCCGATGCCTTGTCCCTCCAGGCCCATGATTTCTTTGCTGGTGTCACTTGTTATCTTCCAGGTCAGGAAACCCAGATCATAAATAACAATTTATTAGTCAGGGGCTATCCAGGGTGGGAGCCTTTTTCTTTCTGCCATGGGTTATTGTGCACGCAGGGTATTTTGAAGCTTAGATGTGCATGGCAGAGGGCTTTGTGGGGGAACCTTATGGGGGCTTTTCACTGGCGTGTAGACACGCCAGCAGTGATTGTTACCCCAAAAATATACTCACTGGAGACCGCTCAGGGTTACACTAGTATGGGTTTATTTCTACTAGGTAAAACTAAAGAGGAGAAAGCAGCCACCAAAGGTTTAAACTAAAGAAGACAGAACTCTCTCTCTCTCACACACACACACACACACACACACACACACACAGACAAGCAAGCAAGCACACACCCCCTCCCTTCATTCACTCATTCACACCCATTCATTCCTACCCTCAGGCACTCACACACTTACACAGACATATGGGTTGCAGAAGGAGCCAAGGCATATGGATCCTGGAGGGTCTGTCTGCTCATCATGGCTGGGGAAGCTGGTCAGGCGGAGAGACACTGGAGAGGAGCTTCTTAGGAGCAGGGGAAGGAAAAAGAGAGAGACTCACATGTGCTCCCTTTCTTTATATAGTGTCTGAATGGCTCCTGTGACTCATTCACCTTGCCATCAGGGAGCATGCCCAGACTTCCCTTTATCCAGCAGAGAGCATGCCCAGACTGTGATGACTCATTGAAATGTGCTCCATTGTTCCCAGTCTTCTTCAAACACACTCTCCCACTCTCTCTCCATTCACCCAGGGGATTGGAATCTCTCCCGAGCAGCCGCACAAGCGCCCAGCTCACAGGGAACACTGTCCCCCCATTCCCCAGGGATCTCCCCTGCCCAGCAGTATCCCAGTGTAAGCAGGGAGAAAACTAGAGAAAGAGATTTGGGGTCCATTGGCTACAGAGGCTTGAACATGAGCAGCTGGTAATGGAGGCAAGGGGAGGCACAGCCTTTCCAAAACTGCCAACACACCTGACCACCTAAGGCTCGGGCTGCCACCGGGGAAGGATGGACTGGGGCTGCCCCGGCTCTCCATGTGGCCAGGATGGATTGGCTGGGAATGGGTGGGGCTTGGCTCCAGGGGCGGGGCCTCGGGCAGAAGGGGTGGGGCTTACCCAGCTGGGCTTTCACCTGATGCCCATGGGCTTGGAGCTGTACATTAAGATTCTGCAATAGTTGTTGGCAGGGGAGCAGGACTTTGTGCATTATTTGCGACTAAACAAGACTGCCTCAAAGCCAATACCTTCAATGTCTGCCTTCCACGCCTTGTACTTCAGCTGCCCGTTTGGGACAAAAAGGAAGAACAAATACTGGCCCCCACCGTGCTAGGTGCTGTACAAACACAGAACCAAAAGACCCGAGTTCTTCACCCGAGTAGTTTACAGTCTCGGGCCCCGATCCACATACACGTTGACACGTGCTTAATTTTAGGGCCGTGAATCACTCGAAGCCCAGGGAGCTATTCACAGGAGGAACATGCTTATGGGGTTGAAGGATCTTCTCTGGAAACGACACCCCTCTGCTCCCCTGAGTACTTGCCCCTCTCCTAGGTGTTGACGAGCAACCGGGGTCTGCTTAATGTGGGACTCTCCCTCATTCCCTCTCTGGCAGAAGGCAGGACATTGGTTAGATGGACCATTGGTCAGACCCATCATGGCCATTCTGAGGTTCCCTCTATTTTCCCCATCCCTGGGATAATTTCAGGGCTCTCGGTCTAATCCCGCGCTTGGGCCCATGGTGAGTGGTTCTGTCCTTACAGCCAGGCCAGAGGCTGTGATTGCTGAGTAGCCGAGCAGTCTACACCGGAGACCTCTTGGGGTGTTGCCTTCTCTCTGCATTGTTCACTTGTGCGCGTCCCATCTTCTCCAAGGCCACTTTAACACAACTGGGGGGGCTATGCTCTCATGCTGTAGGACCCACACGCCTTGCAGTAGTGATGGCTGGAGAGCCCCTTTCCCCTCCCCCAGGGGCAGAACCTCCAGCCTGGGGTCCCCCTTCTCCCAAAGAGGCAGAGCAGGCACCACAAAATGCCCTAGTATTTATCCCAGCATGTGGGGGGTGGGTGCAAACCAGAGCACACTAATCCTGCTGCAGGGGCGGCAGATATCACAGGCAGGGGAAGGCATTGCCTTCCCAAACTGCTAGCCTGGTCCCACCCAGACTCCGCCCCCAGAATGCCTATTGTACTGCAGGAGGAGTGTTCCTGCCCCCAGCACCCACCCTCCCTGTGCTGAGGGAGGCTGGGGTCGTGCGCTGCTCCACCCGCCTGTGGTGCTCTGGGCGGGGAGGGGGCGCCTTGGCTTCCATGGGGGCGGGGCTGGGGCAGGCCTGGGGGCGGGGCTGGGGCTTTGCAGTGGGTAGTTCACACCTCCCAGAGCTATTGTTTCAGGCTCTCTGCAGCCTCAGGCAAACAGCCTCACATCGATTACACCCAGGCCTGGTTTTCTTCCCCGCTGTATGCACGTCCTTCACGGTTTGGGGTTTTTAAATGGGGACCTCTGGAGATCAGGAAATCCTGCCTACCAATTTTTTCTATATTTTCTTGGAAACTAATACTCTAAAAAGAGCCTGGCAGTTAAGTGAGGGTGATTAACGAGTAGAGCAATTTACCAAGGATGGGGATGGCTTCCCCATCACCAGCAAGTTGTAAATCCAGATTGGATTTTTCTTTAAAGGGCATGCTCTGGTTCAGACAGGAGTTATTTCAGGGCAGGTGTCTGGCCCGTGTTGGACTGGAGGGCTCGGACTAGAAGATCACAGTGGTCCCTTCTGGCCTCGGATCTAGGAACCGATGAAACCAGGGGAACGGTCGTTACTATGACAGTTATGATAAGCCAGCCCGAAAGCAGAACTGTGTTTTGTGCCTCCAACTGAGTGATAACTCACGCAAAACTCTGTGGCAGCCCATCAGGATGGAGATATTTATATATGCAATCTCATTGGCTAACAATATTCCAGGAGGTCACTGGGCCCATTATCAGCACACAATGGAGGGGGATTCTAAAGTTGTCCCTTGCCTCTTTTCAGCCAATCACAAGGCAGGATTGTGTTTGTCTCTGTAACAAGAAGGTTCCAAGCCAGTGGCTGGCAGAGGCGCCGTGGGCACCGGGTGGGGTGAGAGCCAGGCTGTGCTGGAGGTGCCAGGTGACTGGATGGATCTATGGCCTCTCCCCCTAAGGGAGAAGCCAGGGTCAGCATTTCTCTTGTTTCCCTTCCCTGAAGGTGTCTGAGGGTGGCCGCTGACTCGTAACCTGCCGCGGCAGCTGGGCGTGGATCTGCTGTGGCCAACGGAGCTGTTGGAGTGAAGCAAGTTTAGAGGGTGCTGAGCTGTAAGGACCAGGTGACGCCAGCTCGGTCATCACATTCATTTGTCTCTGCATCCCCCCCCCCCCACCCCATCCTGTTTATCTAGCTGTGCCCAGACACACTCATCTCTCTCTGGTTTGTACTGTCCCCGTGGACTTCGTATCTGAGAGCCAATTTTGTCTTCACCTCTCTTCTCTCCCATTTCCCAGCTGACCGCAAACCATGAGGATTCTCCACCTGCTGTTTGTGGTTCTCTTTGGGATCTGCCTGGCCCCTGCAGGTGAGATGTAACTACTGCTGCCACGCTCAGTTGTGTTGGTTCCAAAATGTTTCCATTTCAGGGCATGGAGGGAGAAAGAGGGTTCGCTTTTTGGGAGGTGGCCCCCGCCCCCAACTTTCACTTTGAATTTCAGGTTCCAATAGAGAATTAAAGCGAATCACACTGAAAACTCAAGGGGGTGAAATCTGGCTCCACTGACGTCAATTACAAATTCCCTTTGACTTCAGCCCCAGCGCTTAGTCTGGTTTTGAGTGATAATTGCTCAAGGATGCATGATTTCACCACAATTTCCTCACCAAAGCTTTGGAGGGGGAGGCAGGGTGAGATTGCACTGGAAAAATCAATCCCAGGCTGACCCAGCACCGGAGATGGGTCTGTCCATGTGCAGTCTGGATTAGGATCTGAGCTGCCCCAAAGTTAAGCATGCACAAACCTGCTGTGTTCGGGGCTGCAGATCATCCCGCAGGTCAATGGCAGTGCTGGGAATAAGTCTCCTGTCTCCTCCCTCTTAATCTACTGCTCTGCCAGGAGAATCTTGCCTCTGGTTTAAATTTCTCCTGCTTGTTCTGATGCTCTTTATGAAAGATCTGATTCGTGCTCCGCTCCAAAGCCCCTGGAAGTCAATGGGAAGGGCTCAACTGGACTTTGAGCCTTCCTGTGACATGTCGGTTTAGGCCTTTCCTTACCATCAGCGGGCCATTTCCTCTTGGCCTTTGACCATACGTGGCAACTGATATCGTCCTGCATTTGCAGCTGCCAACACAGCTCTCTCTGCACAGCAAACAGCCAGCGGGTGACTCGATATCTCAACCACTGCCTGCAGAGAGGTGGGACATGCCGATATGATGACTGCGATGATGGTGAAGTGCAGATCGGGACCTGCTACCATCATACCATGTTATGCTGCCGGGATTAGGAGATGATGCTACCCTCAAGGAATCCCACTGCAGCCACCAAAACTTCTGCTCTTCTTCTTGAATTAAACATAAACGGTTCTTTTCCATTTCCTTAATACTAATAAATAGTAACAAGAATAATAATAGTAACTAATAAATATTGCATTCCTACAAAGATGTGTATGTTTCCCTCTTATTCTCCTCCATGGAGATCATGGATGTCATTCTGGGCTTGCAAAGTGGATTCAGTGTCAGTGGAAATACATTTGACCCCACTTTGGAGACCCGTTGGAGGGGACGGTCAAAATTCAAACTGATTGGGACAAACTGGAGAAATGGTCTGAGGTCAATAGGATGACATTTAATAAAGACAAATGCAAAGTGCTCCACTTAGGGAGGAACAAGCCGTGTCACAAGGCCTAGGAAGAAGAATGGCTGAAAGGGATCAAGGAGACGTAGTGGACCATAAGCTAAATCTGGGTATGTCTACACTACAGCACTAATTCGAATTAGTTAATTCGAACTAAGCTAATTTGAATTAGCGCATCTAGACCTAAAAACTAGTTCGAATTAGCGTTTTGCTAATTCGAACTAGCATGTCCACATTGAGTAGACCCTGAACCGAAGTTAAGGCTGGCCGGAACCAGTGCCGGCAGGGCATCAGCTTAGGACTTAGAGCATGGAGCTGCTGCCTCAGGCTAGCTGAGGGCTGTGCTTAAAGGGACCCGACCCCCACCCCAGACAGACAGTTCTCAGGGTTCCCCGCTTGCTTGTCTACCTCGATGAGGGACAGCAAAGCAGTCCTGTCTTGGAGTGCCCTGAGTGCCCACACTCGGCACATCACAGCACTCGGCCATCAGCCTGGCTGCACTTGCCGCAGGCTGCCATCCGGGGGGGTCATTCGGGGGGCTGTCAGGATCCAGGAGGTCCTGCAGGAGAGCTTCCACCCCGAGGAGCCCGCAAAGCCACCCCAGTCCTCCCCATCGAGGGCTCATGCCCCATTCCTCCCTCACCTCCTTCCACTTACCCTTCCCTAGCCCCCCTTCCTGATGTAAAAAATAAAGGACACGTATGTTCAAAAATAGAAACTCTCTTTATTTAACAAAACTGAGGGTGGGGGGGGGGGGGAGATTAACCTCTGGGGAGACTGGGAAAAGGAGGTGGGAGAGGGGAAGAGAGAGGGTGGGAGAGGGGAGGTGGAAACCTGGGAGGAGGGAGATGAAAGGGGGAAACCAGGGGAAGAAGGCGGAGGGGAAGTATAAAACTATGGTACGCCATATCTTCAGTATTGTGTACAGATGTGGTCTCCTCACCTCAAAAAAGATATTTTGGCCTTGGAAGGGGTTCAGAAAAGGGCAACTAAAATGATTAGGGGTTTGGAACTGGTCCCATATGAAGAGAGGCTAAAGAGACTGGGACTTTTCAGCTTAGAAAAAAGGAGACTGAGGGGGGATATGATAGAGGTCTATAAAATCATGAGTGGTGTGGAGAGGGTGCATAAAGAAAAGTTCTTCATTAGTTCCCATAATATAAGGACTAGAGGACACCAAATGAAATGAATGGGTAGCAGGCTTCAAACTAATAAAAGAAAGTTCTTCTTCACAAAGCAAATAGTCAACCTGTGGAACTCCTTGCCACAGGAGGCTGTGAAGGTGAGAACTAGAACAGAGTTTAAAGAGAAGTTAGATAAAGTCATGGAGGTTGGGTCCATGGAGTGCTATTAGCCGGGGGTAGGAATGGTGTCCCTGGCCTCTCTTTGTGGAAGGCTGGAGATGGATGGCACAAGACAAATGGCTTGGTCATTGTCTTCGGTCCATCCCCTCCGGGGTACCTGGTGTTGGCCGCTGTTGGCAGACAGGCTACTGGGCGAGATGGACCTTTGGTCTGACCCAGTACGGCCGTTCTTATGTTCTTATGTTCTAAGCTCAGGGCTCAGGGTCGGGGGTCTCACAGGACCAACTTGATTTTCATGCAAACCTGCTCCTGGGTTCGCATGTGGCCTTTGGTGGCCAGGCTGGCAGCTATCCTGCCCTAGACGGCCGCATTCCTGTGCCCAGTGCGGAGATTGTGGACGTTGGAGGTCTCCCCCCAAACCTCGATGAGGTCCACGATCTCCGCACTAGACCAGGCAGGCGTCTGCCTCTTGCGGCCCCAGGCAGGCTCCTGGGAGCCGCCAGCCTGGTCCTGGGAAGAGGGGGAGGGCTGGGTGGCAGTGGGTGGCTGGCTCATCCCGTGCCAGGTGCAGGGTCTGCTGGCTGGGTGCTGGCAGGCTTGCACCTGGGACGGGCACCGTTGCCAGACCGTGCCCCTTTAAGGCTCTGGGGCCGGCAGGGGGGTAGACGAGTTTCCCTGGCTTGGCCCAGAGTGGCCACCAGGGCAACCTGGGAAGGGCTAGCCTCCCACTAGTTCGAATTAAGTGGCTACACAGCCCTTAATTCGAACTACTAGAATGAGGTTTACCTAGTTCGAATTAAGCGCTCCACTAGTTCGAATTAAGTTCGAACTAGCGGTTTGCATGTGTAGCGCCTATGAAAGTTAATTCGAACTAACAGCTGTTAGTTCGAATTAACTTTGTAGTGTAGACATACCCTCTGAGTGTCACAAAAAACCCAGAGCCCTGCCCCCAGCTGGCCACTCTGTTCCTGGTATGGTTGCCCCCTTGTGGTCATTCAACAGCATGACAGTACCCAATGGCCCCGCCCTCCCAGCTAGCCCCAGGGAGCCACGACCTAGCCAATGCGACTCTGGTGGTCACAGACAACTGCAAGAAGCCACCGCTCCCACTCCCTGCCCTGAGCCCCCCACACCCAACCTCCTGCCCTGACTGCACCCCTGTCTGCCCTGAGCCTCCAACAGGCCTAAGCCCTTCCTCACCCTGAACCCTGACTTCTGCACCTCCTCACCCTCCCCCAACCCCCTATCCTAAGGACCCGAGCGACACCGGGGAAATCTTCTAGTATTTCAGATTTGACCAGTTTCTGCTGGAGAGATAGAGACAAGCTTTCACACTCCATGGAGCTCTGCTAATGAACCTGGACTGACTTTCCCAGACCCGAAGAAGAGCGCTGAGTGGCTCGGACGAACATTTTTCTCTCCCTCCAGCAGAAGTGAGGCCAGTAAAAGATATGACCTCACCCCCTGAAATCTCTAATACCCTGCGGTCCACATGGCTACCTGCAACGCTGCACATCACAGGTGGCGTGGCTGCTATGCTTATGTTTTATCTCACATTGAATACACTTATGGTGTTAAATTCAGTGCACGTGTTTGTGTGAGTCCCTGGAAGACTCCAACTACCAGACGAATAAGTTACCCCGTGGTTAGACTTATTATTACTTATTATTATTACTGGAGACATGGCCAGGAAGGAGCAAATGGGGGTGTTATGTACCGGGTCAGTCTGGGCACCGCTGAGAGGGTCAGATCAGGTGAATTGTTCAGAACCAGGCCTACTGACAGCCCAAGTCTGGGGTCCTCCCTCTAAGGCACCAAACCGGTCACACTGAGTCCTTCAGCTGCCACCCTGGCCAGCGAGAAGCCTCACAAGCAAAACCGCTTAGACACCTCAGCGTTCCCTGTGCCATAATCAGACCCACACCTTATACAGGTGAGAGGCCATAAGACTCATTTCATCAACTCTGGACAGGTTCTCCCAGTCCGAAAGGGCCAGCCACAGTCCCAGGGCAATTTGTGCCTCAGATCTTGCCCCGAGGCGCTCGCTGGGGCCAGTTCTTTAGCATCGAACATCGAAAGGTTTATTAATAAAAGAAAGAAAGGTTAAAAGTGAGATTGTGAAGGAGAATACATGACTCACATCAATCAGTTCTTGATGCAGGCTCTTAGCAGAGATGGAACAAACTGTTGGCTTAAAAGTCTCTGGAGTACGTCCTATGTTAGGATGGGTCGACGTTCCTTCCCCGCCCTCTGTCCCTAGCAAGGGTGCTTACATAAGAATGGCCAGACTGGGTCAGACCAAAGGTCCATCCAGCCCAGTGTCCTGTCTGCCCACAGTGGCCAATGCCAGATGCCCCAGAGGGAGTGAACAGAACAGGGAATCCTCACGTCATCCCTCTCATGTCATCCACCTCCAGAGGAACAGAGGCTAGGGACACCATTCCTACCCATCCTGACTAACAGCCATTGATGGACCTACCCTCCATGAATCTATCTAGCTCTTTTTTTAACCCTGTCCTAGTCTTCACAACATCCTCTGGCAAGGAGTTCCACAGGTTGACTGTGCTCTGAGTGAAGAAAAACTTCCTTTTGTTTGTTTTAAACCTGCTGCTTATTCATTTCACTTGGTGACCCCTAGTTCTTCTGTTGTGGAAATAAGTAAGGGTATGTCTACATTAGCCCCCTAGTTCGAACTAGGGAGGCTAATGTAGGCATTTGAACTTGCAAATGAAGCCCGGGATTTAATATCCCGGGCTTTATTTGCACGTTCCCAGGCGGGCACCATTTTTAAATCCCCCTAGTCCGAACTAACTGCCCGCGGCTACACGCAGCAGTTAAAAGTTAATTTGAACTAAGTCCTTAGTTCGAATTAACAGTTACACCTCGTGGAATTAACTGTTACACCTCGTGGAATGAGGTGTAACAGTTAATTCGAACTAAGGACTTAGTTCGAATTAACTTTTAACTGCTGCGTGTAGCCGCGGGCAGTTAGTTTGGACTAGGGGGATTTAAAAATGGCGCCCGACCGGGAACATGCAAATGAAGCCCGGGATATTTAAATCCCGGGCTTCATTTGCAAGTTCGAATGCCTACATTAGCCTCCCTAGTTCGAACTAGGGGGCTAGTGTAGACATACCCTAAATAACTTTTCCTTATTCACTTTTTCCACTTTTTGCTTCTGGACTCAGGAGCCAGACTGAAGACCAGACGGAGGCACCCTCGTGGTACTTTTATATTCCTGGTGCCTCCCAAACTGGAGCTGGTCACATGATCACGTGACTGGTCTCTGTCCTTCATGCAAGTAGCCGTGATGCACTGGCTGGTTTGCAGGTTCCCAGACGCCTTCCTTGGGTGTTTACTGGCAACCCTGAGAGCCTTTGTCCCTGCACCGTCGCCAATCAGCCCCGCCGTTCACTGGAGAGCCATTCTTCCCCATAGGTGGCCCAGGCCCAGTACTCCCTCCCGACCGAGAACATTTCAATACAAGTGCAGACCCAGATTCATAACCTCACATGTACAAACCAGACACGTCCATGAGTAGAATCCACAGAATCAGTTTTCATTCAACACCTCACTTGGCCCCCTTTGCACCGAAGGCAAAAGCACAATTGGAATTGCAGCTAGCAAGGGATGTGAAGGGAAACAAGAAAGGTTTCTACAGGCATGTTAGCAAGAAGAAGGTGATCAGAGAGGGTGTGGGGCCCTTACTGGATGAAGGAGGTAACCTAGTGGCAGATGATGTGGGGAAAGCTGAAGTACTCAATGCTTTCTTTGCCTATGTCTTCATGGACAAGGTCAGCTCCCAGACTAATGTGCTAAGTGACCCAAGATGGGATGAAGATGGACAGCCCGTGGTGGGTAAAGAACAGGTTAGGAACTATTTAGAAAAGCTAAACATACACAAATCCATGGGTCCGGACTTAATGCATCCGAGGATACTGAGGGAGTTGGCAAATGTCATTGAGGAGCCTTTGGCCACTATCTTTGAAAAGTCGTGGAGATCGGGAGAGATCCTAGATGATTGGAAAAAGGCAAATGTAGTGCCCATCTTTAAGAAAGGGAAGAAGGATGACCCAGGGAACTATAGGCCGGTCAGTCTTAACTCAGTCCCTGGAAAAATCATGGAGGGGATCCTTAAGAAATCCATTTTGAGGCACTTGGAAGACGGGAAAGTGATCAGGAATAGTCAGCATGGATTCACAAAGGGCAAGTCGTGCCTGACCAATTTGATTAGCTTCTATGGTGAGGTAACTGGCTCTGTGGACATGGGAAAGTCAGTGGATGTGATATACCTTGACTTTAGCAAGGCTTTTGATATGGTCTCCCACAATATTCTTGCCAGCAAGTTAAGGGAATGTGGATTGGATAAATGGACGGTAAGATGGATAGAAAGCTGGCTGGAAGGTCAGACCCAGCGGGTAGTGATCAACGGCTCGATGTCAGGATGGTGGTCGGTTTCTAGCGGAGTGCCCCAAGGTTCGGTTCTAGGACTCGTTTTGTTCAATATCTTTATTAATGACCTGGATGAGGGGATGGATTGCACCCTCAGCAAGTTTGCAGATGACACTAAGCTAGGGGGAGAGGTAGATATGCTCGAGGGCAGAGATAGGGTCCAGAGTGACTTAGACAAATTGGAGGATTGGGCCACAAGAAATCTGATGAGGTTCAACAAGGACAAGTGCAGAGTCCTGCACTTGGGACGGAAGAATCCCAACCATTGTTACAGGCTGGGCACCAACCAGCTAAGTAGTAGTTCTGCAGAAAAGGACCTGGGGGTTACAGTGGATGAGAAGCTGGATATGAGTCAACAGGGCGCCCTTGTAGCCAAGAAGGCTAATGGCATATTAGGTTGCATTAAGAGGAGCATTGCCAGCATATCCAGAGGTGTGATTATTCCCCTTTATTTGGCTCTTGTGAGGCCACATCTGGAGTATTTTGTCCAGTTCTGGCCCCCCCCCCACTACAAAAAGGATGTGGACGCATTGGAGAGGGTCCAGCAGAGGTCAACCAAAATTATTAGGGGGCTGGAGCATATGACCTACAAGGAGAGACTGAGGGAGTTGGGTCTGTTTAGTCTGCAGAAGAGAAGAGCAAGGGGGGATTTCATATCAGCCTTCAACTTCCTGAAGGGAGGTTCCAAAGAGGATGGAGAGAGGCTGTTCACAGTAGTGACAAATGGCAGAACAAGGAGCAATGGTCTCAAGTTGCGGTGGGAGAGGTCCAGGTTGGATATTAGGAAAAACTATTTCACTAGGAGAGTGGTGAAGCACTGAAATGGGTTACCTAGGGAAATAGTGGAGTCTCCATCTCCACTACTGAGATTTTTAAGTCTCAGCTTGACAAAGCCCTGGCTGGGTTGATTTAGTTGGGATTCATCCTGCCTAGGGCAGGGGGCTGGACTTGATGACCTTCTAAGGTCTCTTCCAGCTCTATGGTTCTATGATTCTATGAATTTGGAGCAAACGCCCACCAGTGGGTGCAACAGTGACCTGCCTGCCCACATGAGAATCCGATAACGTGTCAGGGGGAGGGAGGGAGAGTAAAGGCATGACCAAATAAATTCATATAGGAAGACAATGAAGGCACGCCTTGCTGAGTGTGTGGCAGGATCCAGAAGAACCCAGGCCTGTCCGTCCAATCCCGTGAGGAGATTGGTGCTAAAGGAGGTAGGTAACTCTGTGGCTAGGGGGCGCTTCTTCGGTGAAACCAGAAAATCACTCTGCTCTGGAATGAACTCACAGTGGAAAATGATAAAAACGAAGCCACCTGTGTGTGAATGTGTACCGGGGCCCTCAGCAGCCTCCTGGGGGAGGAGGTTGGCGAACTCCTTACTGAAGATAGCCACGTGCTCCTGTTGAGGAGATGGACAGATGTTCTGCATCTGCACTGTGATGGGATTGAATCAGGAGCCTACTGAAATCAATAGAAAAGCTCACATTGACTTGTCTGGGTGAGTGTCCTTCCGAGGGCACACCCATGTGACGATATTTGCACTTAGCTTACTTCCGCTGTCCCAGCATCTGATCCAAGTCAGGGGAAAGTGGAGCAGGCTGGGAGTTATTCAATAAAACAGTTCTTCATTGGAAAATGTAAGTTTGTTGAAACCAATAATGTCTGCGAGAAAGGGGCAGTTTTGTTGAATTTCACATTTCAAGAAAGAATGAAATAAAAAGTTTCAAAAAAGTCAACACGGGACATTTTGACATTTTTGGAACCAAAGTGACCCATCTTTCAGGTCAAAATGACTTTTTGTCCCAATTGTTCTGCGACTTTATAATTAGAAGAATAAGATTAAACTACAAATTAAACGTTTTGAATTTATTGGAAGGAAGGTTTTTATTGACCCAATCCAAGATGGGCTGGGAATGGTTAGTTCATGAACATGTGCAAGGCTTTGACTTTTCATCTGGATTCGGGAAGGGAGGCATTTTTGAAATCTCAACAGTATTCACAGGACAGGAAAACCCCTTCCCCAACCAACCCGAATGAAAAGTTCCAGCGTTCCAGCCTAGCGAAAAAGCTTCCGTTAACTTCAATGGGCAGCAGAACTGGAATCCTGGCTCAGAGCTCTCTGCTCTTATGATGCGGGGGAACTCAGAATCCATGCTGACGAACTCCACTAGATGTGAATGCCATTCGTTATCCTCTTTTCCACAAGTATGCTGTGCCATCAAACTTTATTCTTCTCCTCTAATGCATTGAGAACAATGTCCCTCCAGAGCACTGTGAAGGGGCTCACCCTCCTGCAGGCACCCCTTTGTGGCCGAGGGTGGGTCTGCAACTTCTCCGCTCCGAATTGACTCTGGAAGTCATTGGACTTGGGTTCCAGCCAGGTCTGAAGTCCAGCTCACACGCGGAGCTACTGTCTTCCCAGTCAGTCCCTATGTCTGACTGGGTTGAGCTCCGGCAAGGAACTGCCAGGCCCTGGCCCAGCAGCTTCTTTTATACCAGCTTGTTGGGCCCTGATTGGCTGCAGCAGAAGCAGCCACTCTGGTTTTCCTGGAGGACCTATCTTCTGCTCTTCTCCCTGGCGCGGGGTGCAGCAATCCCACCCACCTCCAGCAGGGGGCTTTGGGCCTAGTCCACCCCGTCACCGGCACATAAATCCTTTTTGAGTCTGGAGCATTTGTAGAGGGGTTTGGAATGGAAAAAACGTGGCTCGTTTTATTGCTAATAACTATTTGTCCATCCCTGCTAAAGCCAGGCTTCCAGCTGCTTTTCTTCTTCAGAGCAAAGGACGTTTTTAAGAGCCACTGGAGTAATGTAATGAAATTAAAAAGGAATGAACTCAGTTCAATTGGAGTTTAATTAACATGGTCCTGATGTCCTGCTGCCTTTTAGACACCACAGCATAAATAAACAGACTTTTTGCTGTCATCCTGGAAAGAACGCCACTGCTAATCTCTCTCCATTTCTCTCCCCTCCAGATTCCCTGAGACCCCCGGTTGACCGTCAAGCATGAAAATCTTTCCTCTTCTTTTTGCTGGTCTCTTCCTGCTTTCCCTGCCCAAGCAAGGTAAATTCCCCTCTCGGAGAGGGTTCGTGGTTTGTCAGCGAGAGAACACAATGGGCAGAGCCAGTGAAATATGGTCAGTGGTGGGAGAAGCCCCCTTGAATCAATAACACAACTCCCATTGACGTCAGTCAGGCCAGGAGTTCCCACAGTGCACATAAGACTGTGAGCAAGCAGTCAGTGTCAATGATGTGAATCTCAGAGCAAGATCTCGTGGCTTCTTCAAACCTTTTCATACTGAAGTCCTCCAACAGTTACACCGTCATTGGCTTGCTGCCCTATCAGAACAAAGGCAGGCCCCAATCCTGCCGTGGAATTGGGGGGGAGCGACAGATTTGTCGGGCCCCTGGACCAGGTGGGGGGGCCACAGTTCCGCATGCCCGGAAAGAACGGGGCCTCGCTGGAAGGGGTGGGACCTTGGGTGGAAGGGGAGGGGCCTCAGGTGGAAGGGGCGGGGCTGGGAGCAGCTAGGCTTTAGTGCCACCCATAGTACGCCACATTGCAGCCCTCACCAGCGGCCCTGAGAGTCACCAGGAGTCTGCCTCTTGGTGCTCTGGCAGCCATTTATAGGGTCTGGGGTTTTGGCCACCACCACTGCTGCAGTAGCAGTGGCCAGGAGCCCCAGGCCCTGTAGAATCGCCGGGCTCTGGGGCAGTGGCCTCCTGTGCCCCCACCCCGTCGGCAGGCCTGCCTGGCTCCCCGTGGGAGGAGTCTGTGGATCGCCGCAGGGATCTAGCCTGGACTTAGTTGTAGGGTTGCCAGATGGTTTCACAAAAAATACCGAACCCAAATACCAAACTTATTTGCCTGGTAGTTGGAGTTTTCTCAATTTTTTTTACTGGATGGAAGGCATAAATACTGGGCTGTCTTGTTCAATATCGGACACCTGGCAACCCTATCTGGTTGTTAGACTGGGCTCGTTGCTCCAAGCATGGACGGGTGGGTCTGGAGGCCAAACTTCTGCCAAGCTGCGAACAGCCTCCAGCGCCCACTCTGTAGCAAGGACACCCACGACGCATTCTCAAACGGCCGACCTTCCCCACCGGGAGACACTGACCTCTCCCACGGGCATGCAAGGCTTCCAAGCTGAGTCGCTCATCTCGACTCTCAACCCCCACCGTGCTTGGAGACTCTTCGCAGCCGGAGCGGTGGCAGCCCCAGCGCGTGAAACGTGGGTTATTTTTATAATGAAAACCCTCCAACTCCATAGTTCATCCTTGCGCCCCCACGGATGTCTGGGCAATGTGGCTGCAGAATCGTAGCCCGCTAACCCAGTGAGGTTTGGTACAGGAAGGACTGACGGGCCAATGGATTTCATCCTTTCCTTCTGCCAGCAGCGCTCCAGGGTTGGCGGGGAAGTGAAGAAAAGAGATGCTTTGGGCAGCCCCTCAGCTTAGCTGGTGGACCTCCGTGAGGGACCCTGCCCTGTCTTTGAAAATGAACATGAGGGCCCAGTTGCCAGCAAACCGGGGCTGCTCTGCATCGTTCTGGCAACGCCAAGAAGCAAAAAACATCGTGGAAATGGCCGACAGAGCCACACGTGTGGCTCCTTTGCATCTCCCATTGCGGCACGGTACCACCCTAGCACATCGGAAAATCCGGCCTTTCGTATTTGAGGGTAAACGTTTCCAGAGCGGATGGCATCTGGCCACATTCTATTTATATCCGGCTGTCCGTGCCACTGATTTCCAGCCAGTGGCTCAGGCAGCAGGATCCTGTTTAAATGGCTCCCAGCTCCCAGTTGCAGCGCTACCCCGGCAAGGGCTGTAGACATGAGCCTTTTAAATAGCTGCAGCAACCCTGGGCGGCTGCCAGGCCATGCAGTAGCGGTGGGGCCAGGGGCTGCGAGCGGTTTGCTGTGTTTTTAATTCAGAGCCTCCGACCCCAGACAACTCTGGAGAGAGGCTAGTCCCCAGCCCCGCCCCTTCCAAAGTAGAGCTGGCTCATGACCACGTATCAAAATGAATTAAGTCCCTTCCTCCCCCCCGTGAAAGTTATCACCCACTCCTGAGGTAGGGTCTTAGTGGGATTTTCAAAAGCAACGCAGTGCCTAACTCCCAATGACTTTCAGAGGTGCCCGCTGCATTTGTAGGCACCTCAGTACTTTCAAACATCTGGCCCAGAGGCACTTTTGAACCTGTTACCCTAAGTCGTCCCGGTCACATCTATTTGGTTACTGGTCTGGGGCTTCCTGGATGGATTTCAAGCCGTTTCTTTTCACAGACCTCTGAAGTTTCCTCCTTTAAGGCATTGCTCACAGAGATTTTCTTGTTCCTGTGGCTTTTTGGACATAGCAATGACTAGGCCTACATTGCTCGTTCAGTGAGCCCAGTGGTTTCCCTAGACCCCAGTATCCTGCCTGTGTATAAGATGAGTCCTTTCTTTGCCTCCAGGGAATGGCCAGTTTGTCATTCTGGGGTGTTTATTCCGAGGCGGTTCCTGTCGCACTGACAATTGCTACCTGGATGAGGAGGAGATCGGGAGCTGCCTGCAGAGCAACAGGATATGCTGCAAGAGAACGTCATAAAGGATGCCGTTCACGTAGGGACAGAGTGAACCGGGCCAGAGACTCAGGAGAAATCTGTGCTGGACACGTTTCCCTCAATACAAACATCATGCGGCCTTCATAAGAAGGAAGTTCTGAACTTCCACAGCTGGGTGTGAATAATATGTTCTCCACACGGGCCCATTTGCCCAGTTGTTCTCATTTCAGGCGTTGCCACATTCACAGTGGCTTTCAACAACCCCTAGGCGTGCTCCCCTCACATTGCAGTCCATAGGAGGCATGTCCCTGACAGATCGGGTGAAATTGATCTCCATAGAATCCCAGGGCTGGAAGAGACCCCAGGAGTTGGGTCCAGCCCCCTGCCCAAAGCAGGACCAACCCAACTCAATCATCCCAGCCAGGACTTAAACACCTCTAGGGATGGAGATTCCACCCCCTCCCTAGGGAACCCATCCCAGAGCTTCCCCACCCTCCTAGGGAAATTGTTTTTTCTAATCTCCAACCTACACCTCCCCCACTGCAACTTGCGACCATTGCTCCTTGTTCTGCCATCTGCCCCTACTGAGACCAGCCTCTCTCCAGCCTCTTTGGGAACCCCCCTGCAGGGAGTTGCAGGCTGCTCTCAAATCCCCCCTCACTCTGCTCTTCTGCAGACTAAACAAGCCCAAATCCCTCAGCCTCTCCTCGTAAGTCATGTGCTCCAGCCCCCGAATCATTTTCACTGCACTCTGCTGGACCCTTTCCAATGTGTCCACATCCTTTCTGTAGTGGGGGCCCCAGAACTGGACACAATACTCCAGATGTGGCCTCACCAGTGCAGAATAAAGGGGTATATTCATTTCTCTAGATCTGCTGGCCATGCTCCTCCTAATGCCCCTAATATGCCATTAGCCTTCTTGGCTACAAGGGCGCCCTGCTGACTCATATCCAGCTTCTCATCCACTGGAATCCCCGGGTCCTTTCCTGCTGAACTGCTGCTTAGCCAGTCGGTCCCCAGCCTGTACCAATGCTTGGGATTCTTCCATCCCAAGGGCAGGACTCTGCACTTCTCCTTGTTGAACCTCATCAGGTTTCTTTTGGCCCAAACTTCCAATCTGTCTAGGTCACTCTGGACCCTCTTCCTGCCCTCCAGCGTATCTACCTCTCCCCCCAGCTTAGTGTGACTCTACCAGAGCCCAGTGACAAACAGCACTACCTGGCTAGTTTCTGGTCTCATTGCCAGCAGTGCTAATGCAGTGAAGTCAGTGGAATGCCTCCAAATTACATCTGAGTCCAGCCCTGGCCAGCCCATTCTGTGTAGGTAGGAATCAGTCCCTGTCAAGCAGCGTTGCCATGACAGAAGGACAGGAGAAGACCCTGGCAACTCTCCCTCATAAGACGCTGGGCCTACAACTCCCTCAGAGAGGCAGGGTGAGGAGAATTTGCCTCAGGGTTGATTGGGACTTAGAGCTGCCATGGGGCTTGGAGAGAGCCTTCTTGTGAAACATGGGAGCCCAGTTGGCCAAAATGTTGCGCATTGGATGCCCCTGTCCAGACCCCATATCTGGGCACCAACGTGACTGGCTGTTAGCCGAGGTGCTGGGCAACCCAGCGAGCGCCCTGGGAGTGACAGGCACTCAGCACCACTGAGAATCAGGCCACTGGTACCTCGGTGCCCAGGGAGGGACACGGGCGCTCGACACCGGCCAGCACAGCCTGAGGACTCTGTGTTAAGGAGAAGCAGCCCAGGGCTTGCTGTGCCACTGAGAATCTTCTCTGGTAGCTTGCGGCTCTGATGAGCGCCCCCAGACTGAATGCCCCAGGCACACCAATTCCTTATTCACAGGCCCCGGGCCCTGCTCCTAGCTCTGTGTCCGATGGACCTCAGAGCACTTGCAGCACTGACTAATCCCCACCCCTTCCTCATCTCAGCCTTCCTGGGGACATGCAACCCAAAAGCAAAACATCTGGAGCATCACTGAAAGAAGTGTAACCCAGAGGCTGAGAGACCAGCCTTAGCGAAGGGGCAGGTGGCATTCAGCTGATGGAGTAGAAGCTCATGGCTTTAACCCCCACGATCCCAGGAAATGTTCTGTCCAATTTTTTTCCATCCACGTGCAGAATAAAAGTTGTTCGGTGCACCAAGGCATGTGCAGATGTGCACCACCAGCAGACACACAGGCTCCCGGCTGTGGCCGCTCTGCCAATCAGCTGGGCAGCTCCTGAATCTCTCCTGGGTGGCCGCTCAAGCGCTCAGCTTACAGGGAGCGCTTATGGATCCACCTGTGGGCTGGATCCATATTGTGTAAGGAAACCCACCAGATGCAGCTTCCCTCGGCCGGGTGGGTAGGGGGGCAGAGCGTGCGACTCACGAGCACTGAGTAGGCAGCTGCGGAGGTGTCACATGGTAAAGATGTCTCCTCCTGCTGCCTGGCCCTCTCCTCACGCCCCTTATTTGGGCTTTGCATGGGCCATTTGCAGCTGGGATACTGTGCGCAGGGCCGGCCCGAGCCATTCGTGCGCCCTGGGAGTGCGGCGCCGGCCCTGGGAGTGTGAGGCATGTGCGCCCCCGGGCGCGTGGCGCCCCCCCATCCCCAGGTGCCCAGCGCATGCGCGGTGCCACCCCGAGCGTGCAGAGCATGCGTGGTGCCTCCCCCGCGCGGCCTGGGTGCCCCGGGCGGTAGCCCGGTCAGCCCGTAGCTTGGGCTGGCTCTGACTGTGTGTGTCTAATTCCTCACGTGAAATTACTGCCGCTTTTGTGACCAAACGCCCCGGGGCTGGTTACGAAACATGGGAAGAGGGGAGGGAAAGAATCCTGAAAGCCTTCGTGAAATGGAAGGAGCCTTTCTGATGGGTTTGCTGCCAGCTCCAGTGTCCTGTGACAAATGAAACCCGAACGTCCCACAGTACGTCTGGCAAGACAAGAGATAAGCCTGGCTGGGGCTTGCAGTGAAAGAGGGGGGAGCTGGTGTTTGGGGATGGAGTGAAAGGGGAATGGGACCTCAGGAAGGAGTGGGGTGGGGCCTCAAGAAGGGGTGGGGCAGTGGGCGGGGCAAAAGGGTTGGTTTTTCTGGAATTAGAAAATTGGCAAACCTAATTCTGATTGGCTAATCCAGGAGGATGCTGGGACCATTGTCAGCACACAATGGAGGGGGAAATTCTAAAGTTGTCCCTTGCCTCTTTTCAGCCAATCACAAGGCAGGATTGTGTTTGTCTCTATAACAAGAAGGTTCCAAGCCGGTGGCTGGCAGAGGCGCCGTGGGCACTGCCGTGGGCACACCGTGGGGTGAGAGCCAGGCTGTGCTGGAGGCGCCAGGTGACCCGAGGGCCCTACGGCCGTGAGCGTTGCTGGAAAACACTGGCTGCGTTCAAGGGCCCTTGGCCTTTACCTAAGCCAGGGTCAGCATCTCCCTTGTTTCCCTTCCCTGCAGGTGTCTGGGGGTGGCCGCTGACCCGTAACCTGCCACGGCAGCTGGGCGTGGATCTGCTGTGGCCAACGGAGCCGCCAGTGCGAAGCAAGTTTGGAGGGTGCTGAGCTGTGAGGACCAGGTGACGCCAGCGCAAGGCATCGCCTTCATCTGTGTGTGCGTCCCCCGCTGGTGGGAGGGGAGAGCGCCCTCGGAGGGGCTCAGGGCTCCTGATCCCAGAGCTCACGGCCCCCCCTGGGGACGGAGCAGGGGGAGGCGGCAGGGAGCGTGGGGGCTGTAGGCAGGACGGGGACCCTACAAGACGCCCGTAGGGGGCTCAGTTTGGGCACGTGAACGGCCAGGTGGGATGTGGGTTGGCGATGGGGGAGGGGCCGGCCTTTGCATGAAAACGGGAAACGGGCCGGTGTCAGACGATGACAAGGGTTGGCCGTTGCTGGGGGAACCAAGGCGGAGACAAGAGAGATCGTTACAATTTGTGTTACCATGGCGCCTGGGAGCCCACGTCATGGCTCCGGGGACCATTCGCATCCTGCTCGTCACTGGGCAGCTGGCACCAATTTGGAGATCCCTCTGCATCTTGCCAAGCACCTCCGCTCCGGTTCCTGTCCACCCATCTGTCTCTGTCTCTCTGTCTGTCGGTTTATACTGCACCTGGGGAGATTGTGTCGGGGCCAGTTTTGTCTTTATGTCTCTTCTCTCCAGCTTCCCAGCTGACCACAAGCCATGAGGATTCTCCCCTTGCTGCTTGTGCTTCTCTTAGGGATCTGCCTGGCCCCTGCAGGTGAGATGTCCGTACTGGAGCCGGGCCAAACCGGGTTGTATCGGATCCTAAATATTTCCACTGCGGGGCAAGGGGGGAGGAAGAGGGTTAGTGGTGCAGCAGATCTGCCCCCGAGGTTTACTTTGCATAGCAGGTTCCATTGGAGAATGTAAGTGAAAACTCAGGGAGTGACATCCTCACCCCATTGAAATCAGCGGGAACATCCCCGCCCAGTGACAGACGGAGGCGGGATTCACTCGCCACACTTATTTCGAGTGGTGATCTGATTCCGCATGATAATCACTCGTGGTATGAACCCAGCGTCACAATTTCCTCCCAAAAGCTTTGGAGAAGGAGGCAGGGAGGGAGCTCAGTTGAAAAATCAGCTCCTGGCTCACCCAGAACCAGAGACAGGCAGGTCCATGTTCCAATCTTCATTAAGGTCTGAGCTTCCCCAAAATGTAGGGAAAATATTTGGGGCATCTGAGCAGTCCTGTTCAATTCAGGTTCCCGGGTCTCCTGAGTCCTACGCTGGAGCCCATTGGGCTGGGCGAATCTTGCGTCAGGTTTCATTCTCCTCTACTCTGGTGTTTATTGGGGATCTGAACAGTCAGCGTGTTGCTGTTCCTTTAGGAAAGTCTTGCAGGTCTTCTTTATGAAACACCTGTCTTGGGGCCATCTCCAATGGGCAGAGTTCAATGGGCGTTGGACTGGGCTGGTCAACTCCTCTCCCCGGGAGTTTCTCGAGCTTTTCGTCCTGGCCTTTGGCCTACTGTCAAAGTTGAGATCATCCTGCCTCTCCCCCCAAGAACCCAACTCTTTTCCTTGCACAGTGCGTGGCCAGCGCATGACTCGGGATCTCAGACACTGCCTGGAGAAAGGCGGGACGTGCCGCTATAACGACTGCGATGATGACGAAGTGGAGATCGGCACCTGCTACCACCATACCATGATATGCTGCCGGGATTAGGAGGGGGTGCTACCCCAGAGACGTCCCCTTCCGGGATGCCACAAAACCTCTGCTCGTTTTCTTTTTTAATTAAAAATCAGCTGCTGTTAAATGACATGTCTCCAATGCGTCCACAGCCTTTGTGTAACGGGGGGCCCAGAATTGGACGCAATACTCCAGATGAGGATATTTGATGTTCAAAAGCAAGATGATGGGCAAGAAAACATGTTTTACTAGACCCTCTTCTACGGGGGAAAGACAAGCATTCAAGCTCACACAGAGTTCTCCTCCAGGTCTGGGAAAGGGGCCCAGAGCCTCACAGCTAAATACAAGGAGTTAAGATATGTTGCAAGAGACCATTCAAGGTGGAGTGGGCAATTAACATCTCTACAGGTATGGGGGTTGGAGCACATGACCTACAAGGAGAGACTGTGGGATTTGGGCTTATTTAGTCTGCAGAAGAGAAGAGTGAGGGGGGATTTGAGAGCAGCCTTCAGCTCCCTGCGGGGTGGTTCCAAAGAGGATGGAGAGAGGCTGTTCACAGTAGTGAGGGATGGCAGAACAAGGAGCAATGGTCTCAAGTTATGATGGGAGAGGTCTAGGTTGGATATTAGGAAAAACTATTTCACTAGGAGAGTGGTGAAGCACTGGGAGGGGTTCCTTAGGGAGAGGGTGGAATCTCCATCCCTAGAGGAGTTTAAGTCCCAGCTGGACAAAGCCCTGGCTGGGATGATTGAGTTGGGGCTGGCCTTGCTTTGAGCAGGAGGTGACTCCTGAGGTCTCTGCCTGCCCTAGGAGTCTATGACTGGTGTTTTGTGCCAATAAAAGTTCCCAGCTCATCCTGCTTGTGCCCAGGCTGGGACTAGAATATAGATCAGCCGGATCCTGTGTGTCAGCCCACCCTACATGCCCTCACCCTGTTCTCCCCAACCTTGGCCACCCGGCACTTGGACCTGGGGCCTTCTCCTTAGAGACGGGTCTGGAGCCAACCCCCCTGAACTCTGGGGAATCCAGGCTCTGAGATACCAGAACCAGCTGCCTGTATCATGAAGCCAAAGTGGCCTGCTTTGAACCCAGCCAGAATCACAGATCTCCTGGCAGGAGAGCCCCCCCGACCAGCGCTTTCCCAGGTTGGGGGCTGGGCAAAGCCCCCTGAGTCAGTGCTTGATCCGACAGCACTGAGCCTAGAGACCGTTTCCAGTCACTGCTGGTTCTTTATTGGGTGTGCTCTCGGACATGGCGCTCGGAGCTGTACAGACACTGATTGGGACAGTCCCTGGCTAAGAGACGGGCTGCAGAGGGCAGGGGCTGGGAGCCAGAGAGATCGGGGCTGGGTTCCCATTGGGGCTGGCGTGGAAGGAGCCAGTCTCCCAAGGAAACAGGCTGGGGACCTTCATTTCTCTCGCGCCGCGCTGTCCTCCCTCAGTAAAACACCCTCTCCAGGTAGGGGTTCAGGAACATGCTGGTGGGGTCCAGCTCCTCGCGGATGGCGCAGAACTGCTGGAAGCCAGGATACATCTTCTCCAGGTCCTTGCGGGTGCAGGTGTGAGCCTGCGAGAGAGCGACCGTGGCACACGGCGACACCAGCGGCCTGCGCTGGGCTGCAGAGACCCAGAGGGGCCTGGGACGGACCCCGCGCGAGTCCCAACCCCAGAGCGTTACCGTCGCAGGGCGACGGGCGGCTCCGTATGCGCAGGAGCGGCTCGAGCGCCCGCCCTGCTCGGGAACCCCAGGCCCGCAACGGCTGGAGCCGGATCCCCCGGCCGCACCGACGCGCCCAAGCGGCATGACGCAGCCCCTCTGGCCGGGCCTTGCGGCCTGGCCTGCGTCCCCGCGGCAACAAGGCAGGGGCTGGCCGAGTCGTAGCGGCCCTGGGAGCTTACTGGCGGGCGTGTGGACAGAAGGCGAATTGGTCTCAGACCGGAGCCGGGTGCGGGGTGCCGTGTAGACAGACCCTCTGGGCCTTAAGGGACCACCTGGCTCACCCACGAGCTCCTCAAGGCCACGTTTGTCCCGTGGGTCTAGACTGAACACCGAGCCTTCCCCCCCCCGCCACCTCCTTGGCCCCTTTGCCCTGGGAGGATCCATATCTCCCTCCCCCCATCTAATGAGGCCTTTCCCTCCTCCCGGGGGGACAGCGGCCAATTCCTGCCACCCCACCCCCACCTGGCCCCACGTGGCCTCCTGTGCACCTCAGGACCCCTGGGACGGGAGTGAGGGGGCTGGGAGCCGCAGCAGGGAGATGGAGCAGGGTCTGGGGGTGGGCTGGGGGGTTCCTGGAACAGGACTCTGCCTTGGGGAGCATCCAGGCTGGTCCCATCCCCCTCCCCACCTGGAATGTGGTTCAGGGTTTCAGGAGCTGGGCTGGGCGACCTGGCTCCTCCCTGAGCCCCTGGGCAGCCGCATTGGTACCTTGGCCCAGTGTGGTCGCCCCCCGGCCTTCTTCATGATGTTCTCATAGGCCAGCCAATAGTCCAGCCGGGGCACGTCCTTCCCATAGGGCCTGCGGGCACAGGGCAGAGTCAGGGGCTGGCTCCTGCCTCCCTCCCCGCCACGGAGGGTCTGGCCGCAGGAGGGAGACAGAGCTGCCCCCCTTGGCAGGGCTGAATCCCCCTGTCACTCCCGGGGGCTGCTCGTGGGAGCCCAAGTCCCTGGCTGGGGGCTGCTTCTGCATCCAGCCCTGCTCTGGCCTCAGTGGGGCTCGAACCTGGGCCCCTCTGTGCCAGAAGCAGCAGCCGCTGCCCTGGGAGCCCTGGGACTATCCCAGCTGGCTGGCGCCTGGGGCAGCCGCTGCTCCAGCTCTGACGAGCGGGGCCAGAGATGCCCTGTCCCTGAGCCGGGGAAGCTGGGGGGCTGCCAGGAGCCCTTCCCATGAGGGAGCTGGGTCCCTGCTGGGCAGTGCCTCAGGAAAAGGCTGGGACCCATCACTGGGGGGCTGGGACGGGGCAGAGCCCCGGAGACCAGGCAGGGGGACGTGGTTGGGTCTGTGCTTGTCCAGCCCCTCGCCCAGGGGCTGCGGGGCCACGCTGGGGCCTCTAGACACCCCCACAATCCCAGCGATGAACAGCGAGTCCCAGTCAGACCCCACTGGGGCAGGCCAGAGCAGCCGGCAGCTCTGTCATCGAGTGGCCATGAGCCGAGCAAACCCGCATCCCAGCAGCCACAGGCCCCACGGACCGGCCCGTGTCCACTCCCCACCCGACATGTGGGGAAACTGAGGCACGGGGCGGGGCTGTGGCTGGCCCAAGACCCCCTGTGACGGAGCTGGGAACAGGCGCCCGGGTGCCCGACCCACCAGGCAGTTTTTCTGCCCCGGGCACCAGGCGAAGAGAAGGCTGCAGGCTGCTCCGGCTTGGGCTGCGGCCCCGTCCCGGGGGCCCCCGGCCCTGCTAGACCCAGAGCCGTCTGCAGCCCGTCCCCCCTGCCAGCCCTACCTGTACATGATGACGTTCACGTAGCAGCTGTCTCTCTGGAAACAGGGGCTCAGCAGGATGTCGTCGCCCCGCGCAAAGCGCACCTCCACCGGGTAGTGCGCCACCAGCCCGGAGCTGTTCTCCAGCGCGGCCTGCAGCTCCCGCAGCGCCTCCCGCGTCTTCTCACTGCTCAGAGCAACCCCCCCCAGCCCCGTTAGCCCGGGGGCCGCCCTC